>JAWDEX010000012.1:9900841-9924622 GCA_035221805.1 Trichilia hirta
ATATGCCTGTAGAGTTCACAGTATCTTATTATCCAGTTCCTGCTTAGAATGGAGATACACTTATCCGTTACTTGAGGAGGCTGGATTGGAGACTTGGGCCATTGATATCCTTGGATGGGGCTTCTCTGATTTAGGTTTGTTATAAATGCCTTGCTGTTGGTATTTTAGGTGAGATACTGACTTAGGTTTTTCTAAGTTTATTTTGTTGATGTTTCTTTGTTCCATTGTGCTTGTCAGAAAGACTTCCATTATGTAATGTGGAATCCAAGCGTGAGCACTTCTACCAGGTAATTTCTTTATTATTAACATCAGTTCGTCTTTTAGAGTTTCTTCTCTCCCTGGTTTCTGTATGAAGGAAATTCTTCTACCAATTTACATTAAATATCGGAAGCTAGCACAACAAAGTATGATGTGTAGCAACTATGTGATGCCTTATTTGCTCTTGGTTTCTACGTTGCTTTATGGGCTGGCCATTTCTGTTGTTAGTACATTCAAAGAATGAATCTATCAAGTTGTATATATTTTATTTTTTGTAAGCCAGTGTCCACATAAAAAAGTTCAACTACTTTCTAGTAATTATATTATTTTATGTTAGCTTGAGACCAAAATTTACTTGTTTTGTATTTGAGGTAGCTTTGGAAGGCCTACATCGAAAGGCCCATGATACTTGTTGGACCAAGCCTTGGTGCTGCTGCAGCTGTTGACTTTGCAGTCAACCATCCTGAAGCTGTAAATATTTTACAAATTTACAATAATTAAAGTTACAATAAGACATCATAAATCGTAGCTGGAGAAGCTACTAGTTAAATATTGGTTCATGTTATAAAGTTTGATTTTTTGTTAAGTTATAACTGTATCTCATTGTTTAGGTGGAAAATCTGGTTTTAATTGATGCAAGCGTATATGCAGAAGGAACTGGAAAACTAACAAAGTTGCCAAGAATAGTAGCCTATGCTGGGGTAAGTTGTCTGCTTGATGCATAAAAGGTTAGAAACCGAACCTGTTGTGGTTGTCTAATTGAAAACCTGTTGTGGTTGTCTTTGTTTATGCGTTTAAGGTGGCTGTGAAGATGATGAAGAAATTCTAAGAACATTGTTTAAAGCTGTATTTAGTCTGTGCTGCATGTGACCTGACTTTTTATTTTTTTCATTATCCTCAAATGTTGTATTCTTCCATTTAGGCCTTTAGTGCATTCCATACCAAAGTAGGCTTTACAGTAAGTCATGTTGATCTAACAGATGAATCAAGGCATCTAAGTATGGAATAAAATTATACTACTTTTTTCTTTGTGTTTGTGTGTGTGTGTGTGTGTGTGCGTGTGAGAGAGAGAGAGAGAGAGAGAGAGAGAGAGACAGACAGACAGACAGAAACAGCATGCCAGTAATAAGTGCTGAGTTTTCATTAATTATCAGTATAACAACTATCGCTCTTTTTGAGTTAGGTATATTTATTGAAGAGCATTCCAATACGCTTATATGCAAATGTTTTGGCTTTCAACCGGGTATCCTTCGGCAACAGCCTAGATTGTACGAATGTAAGTAGCTAGCACCAATCATACGAGTAGTGTGAATTAGTTTATTCTCTGTAACAATGGGTTTTCACTGGTGAAATTGGTTCCAATGCCATCTTTATTTATCCATTTCTATCCAGGTGGGCCGCTTACATTGTTTATTTCCATGGTGGGAGAATGCAACTGTAGATTTTATGATTAGTGGTGGTTATAATGTCTGTACTCAAATGGAAAAGGTTTGTGCAAATGGCTTTTGCAAGACAACAAGCTTCAGATATCCTTCATCTTGCATATGCAAAAAGACTATACTAGAACTCTAAAATGAATGGAGAAGCTATTTCTCATGCCAATGTCTGTATGTGAATTTCTATATCTGTAACAGTACAGATATATGTTGCCTAACCAAATAAAGGCTGGATATTTGCAAAATACTTCTAGGCATTTTTGACGCTGTCTATGAGTCCCATTTGAAAAACCATTTTTTTTTCACTGATCATACATAATTTTACATCTTTTCTTGCACGGCTGTATACAAAATAATCACATCTAATTGAATGGCTGGGGTCTGGCTTAGTGGCAGACAGAAACTTCATCCTTGGATCTTGCCTGTCACATAGTTATGCAGCTTCTCCAGCTTCTCCCCATCCTTGTTTCCAGGTCCAATTAAAGAAATAAAGCCAATCAGCAAATAAGAATAGAAAAAGGAGCTCAAAGAGGGCAAGAAAATTAATTGTTAGAAAGTTCATTCTCTTCGTTGGTCTTAACCTCTTTTTTAATTCATCCACTGCCGATTATATATCTGCTCATTCTGCCTTCACCGCCATTAGAGTAGTCTTTTTTAATTAGAGGACACTGACATTTTGAAAGTGATGGAGGTTATCTTTGACTATGCTATTTATGCATTTGAGCATTTGGCAAACATGGCCAATAAAAGTCATAGAGTTGATGTACCTATTAGGCAAGACATTAGTGTTATGGTGGAATAATTTGCTTTAATTTTCTATTAATTTTTTAAGCAATGCTATTGTGTTGTCTCTCACCTTTCTCTGTAAATTCTGCACTTAGTTCCTTGCAGATACCCAAAAAATATTTCTCTTTTTCATGTGATTTACAAATATCTGTACAGGTGAAACAGAAGACACTTATTATATGGGGTGAGGACGACCAAATTGCTAGCAGCAAGCTTGCAGTGGTTAGCATTTGCTAAACTTTGCTCATACTGTACATAAAACACTCTACAAAAGTGATTGACATCTATGGTTTTTAATAAAATTGAATTACTGGATGGTGGTAATGCTTCAAATCTGCTAATTTATTTGACCTTTAAAACATGTTTGGTATTGAAGTGTTGTGGCCAAACAGTTGCTTGTGCTCCACAGCTATTTTGGGACAAGCTAAAACAGTCATTTCAAAAATTGTTGTTATCAAACGTTTTTTACAACTTTGTTTTCCGTGCTAAGTGAAAGCTAGTGATATCAAACATGCTCTGAATCTTTCTACCAGGTGATCATTAGTCAGTTTAACATGTAAAATTTTTTACTTGTGTGGCTCTTTGAATTATATGATGCAGAGAATGCACAGTGAATTGCCGAATGCAATTATACGCCAAATACCAGACTGCGGTCACCTTCCTCATGTGGAAAAGCCAAGCTTAGTTGCCAAGTTGATATTGGAATTTATTCAAGGAAATTGCAACATAAAACCGGAATTTGTTTGTCAGCGATGAAGGTCTATTCTCTATCCTTGCTTCAAATCATTTGGCCCGTTCAATGTATGTATTAAATAGTTAAACTGTTTCCCGCATTACTCTTTCCACTTCTTAAATTCAATCCGACTCCAAGTAATGTGGGGGGAATTTTAAGATACTGTAAAAATCAAAATTGTCTCATTTAGCAAGTGGGTTTCACATTGCCGGATAATATAAAAATCAAAATTGTGAACCATCTATTTCACATTTACCGAGATGGTTCGTTAAATCCTCGTGAATCACATTGGGTTTATTCCCTGTACGTTAGATGCCCCCTTAACATTTCTATTACGAAAAAGTGGTTTTATTCGTATATATATACGTACGTATACGTGATTCGACTGATGGTCTCACGGTTAGGAAGAGGCTTGTGTTTGGTATCTAGTCCTATTTTTCATCATTCTTTATTCTGAATTTGTTTAGTTATTCTCTTTTAGTTCTGCCATGGAACGTAACTGGTAATTGGTATCATCAAGTTTAATGGGCTGATGTAATATCCAGGATACAGAATCCAGACCTATCAATGTGAAAATGAGATTGTTGATAAACCAATCATTATATTAAACAAAAAAATTAATTTTGGATTGGAATTAAACACTTTAAAACCATTAATTGCATAGGTCTCTAATTGGCTACTTAATTAACATAATCGACAATTTTAGCACTTGTAAAACAATAGTCCATGTTAATTAACTCCACGTATTTTGTAGTCTGAAACATCATACAAAATTTTAATTTATCTAGAATTTTCCACTACGCTGTACCACATGTCAAAGCTGTGTTATTATTCCATATTTCTCTCAAATTTTTTGTGCAAAGGAACCAAATTTCAATTTTCAAGGGCGTAAATAATCAAATACACAAAATTAAAAAGCATCTAAAATTACGGACATGTGGCAGCAGATGATTTGCTAGCATAGATGGGTACACGTTCCATTAAATTTAGGGGAAAAAAATAGAAGAGTTAATAGTAATAATACTTAAAACACTTCCTCTCCCTAGATATACACACAGAGGGGAAACATCTAAAAAGAGATCTACAGCAAATCCATCACACCCAAAAGGGAATGAAATTCCCCAACATTTTCCACATGAGAATAATACAAAATAAAAACCCTAGTGGGGTTTGCCTCTCTAGATGGATCTCCTACACAGCTCCTAAAGAAATTACATGCCCACGCATCCTATCGTGGCAAAATCTTGTCCGCACATCAGACCCACTCTACTTTTCCTTCAAAAACACCTTTCAGCCCCACGCAAAGACTATGGACGAAACCCAAAGAGAGAAAGCAAAGGAGAGAATCAAGTTAGTGGGCTTAAAGAGAGGCCCACCACTAGCGTCATTGATGCCACCGGTGCCACTGCCTGTTGGGCCCAGAGTGCTGCCAGTGCCGCCGAACACCGTCGATGTGCCTCCGGGGCTGGCAGTACTTGCCGGTGTGGTTGTGGAAGGTGTAGTGCCTGGAGTGGTTGTAGAAGGTGTGGTGCCTGGAGTGGAGGTGGGCGTACCGGTCCCGGTGCTGTCGATTGAAAAGACAAAAGCCAGCCAAAAAAAAAAAAAAAAGTATCACTCTCAAAAATTAATGACTAAAAAGAAAAGGACAAAAAAAACTCTATTACTGAGACAGAGGGAACAGATGTCAAGCTGAGAGGGGAATCAAAACCTCTTGTGCTAAGAGTACGAAGGATACTAATGCAAATATCAACACGATGACAGCTCACAGTCGTCGACAAGAGATGCAGAATCCCGACTTTATATAAAAGAAATTAGTGTAAAAGATCTACCTTTTTTCATTCTTAAAGATTGAATTTTTTTAGTTGAAAATTAATAGAAAAAAAAACTGATACTGTTTATACAAGGCAACAAAACCCACCGTTCAAATCTACCATCTGGGTCACACAATTATTGTAACACGGGAGTCAAGAAAGTGGGAGGTTATAACTAACACGAAACTCATAAGATTAAGCTTGAGCAAGAAAATTACTGCAAAGATGGTTGAGAATCAGATTCTTAATCTGTAGAGTAGATTCTCCGTTGAAGAGGAGAGAAAAAAAGAGAAGTAAAAATTTGGTCTCTGAGCTTGGGAAGGAGATCTAAACAGAGGTCGGCTAAAAGGTGTTCACATAACAAGGAACCCAATCTTGAAAAAACCAGATTCTCGTCCAAGAGAAAAAACCTCAAGTGAACAATTAAACAGAAAAGCATAAATAATATAAAAATCCCAGAAAGAAAAAACTTAACAGCATACCTGGCACTTGAAGGATAAACACAACCGCTGGCGACATCTACAGATAACGGGGAGAAAATTGAAAATCAGTACTAGACCCAACGAGTATATATTAGGTAAGTGAGTTTGTAATAAAGGGGCATACTCTGAGGGGGATTGGAACTTGTGGTAGCAGCGCCTGCAAAATCACAACTTCCAGTTGTTTCACCCTTCCTCTGGAAATAGCTATTAACAGCATAGTTGCAGTGATCCTGCACTGTGTTGGGTGTGTAACATGGACCATTTTGGAGGATTTGAGTACAATCGGCTCCAGCCCCGCAGGCATAGTCTATGGCCTTTTGTAGAACATTTTGACTCAACCCCTCTTTACATAAGCAATAAAGGGCACCTGAAACAGATGTTAGACAAAACCAAGAACAAGAACAGTAACAGTTAGGTCACTCTTCGTCACATAAAGGATCTTCTTTTTTTTTTTTAAATTTTTCAAATCTTCTTCTTTTTAAATTTTATCCTAGTAACATCAACGGAAAAGAAAGAATAACAGACGAGATCATACAGTTGATACTGTTGAGAACCCATCTGATAAACCATGAGTCATGATATTTACAAATCTATGCATCAAAGGTTGTGGAAAGGAAAAGAAAGAAACAAGTGAATGAAGTCTGACGAAGCTTACTTGATTGGCCAGTCATGGCTAAAAACAGCACTAAATAAGCTACAACGGCCATGATTGATTCGAAATTGCAAGGCATAGATTGAAAGATGATTTTCTGTGAGTAGTCAGATAGAGATTTCTAGACAAGAATAAAAGATTGACGGTGCGTTGTGAAGACAAGGGTGTCTGTATCTAAACATATATATCTAAACGCACACTAGTTTTTCATGTTATTTACAATTTTGATTAAGAGATTATTTTATTATTTAAAGTTGTAATTAATGTTATTTAAAATGGGACAGATTATTCTGGGAAACAGAGCTTGCTAACAGTGCATGGCACTGTTTTTCTTTTTTCTTTTAATTTTTTTCGTGTATTTGTTTCAAACGGTCCTAAACTGATGCCCAGGATAAAAACATAACCCTAACTCCTGGTTAAAGTCGGTTATGACTTGTGTTATATGATGAATGTAAACCAGAGGGAAAGGATCCTACCATTGAGGTCTCTTTTAAGTTGTTCTATCAGAAAACAATGAGCTAGGCTAGCAATTAGCACTTTTGGTTGTCCGTTTCCTTTTCAAGCTTTGGATTGGGCATCAGTATCTCATTTTGGTGCATGCGTCGTTTAATAATCAATCATCCAAGTTTTACAGGATGGTGGATTTATTTATTGGGTGATTCTTTTTTTTGGAAAACATTATTTATTGTGTGAATTCTCTTTACATTTATTTATTGAGAGTATTATATTTTTACTTAACTTTGAAAACACAAGGAAAAAATTTAATATCATATTTTCCAATAATTACGGCTTCAAAATATTTTTAAATCACTTAAACTTCTTTTTCATAAATTGGTATTCAAGTATTAGGATAAATGGTTTTTCACATTTTTAAATAAATGAAAAAGGCAAAGAAAAAAAAATTTTACTCATGTCATGCGTAGAAAAACGTTATAGCATTTGTAATAATGTTTATCAAGAATTAAAATTTTGCAAACTATTAGTTTAATTTAAATAAATTAAAATATTATCTCCTCGTATCCACTTTTGCCCTATAGCAATTTTTTTTTTTTTTTAATACCCATGAAATTTTGCATTTTTTTTTTTTTAATGATAAGCCACCACCACCACCAGTGGCAGCAGCAAAATTTGACTGCAGACGTGATATTTTTCAGCATGATTCATGAATATGGTAACCCTTAGAGTTAGATATTAGATGTAGTCCATAAATAGAATAATATGAGTAGTGGATAGATAAAAGTTACAATAATATTCATAATTCATTTCAAAGCATTAACCAATTTATAATTTCAATGACAACTGAATAAGTAACGATCGACCTTTGTATTGAATTGTATTTCATGTGTTCCAGGAACACTTAATTGATTTATTGAGTTTCTCTGTGTAGCATTAATTAAATGGACACAAAAATCTAAATTCATTGAATAGGAATGCTCGCTTTATTCAGACAGATGGCCACAATTATTTTTAAATAATATTATAAATTCATCTTAAAACCCGTTACAACAAAATAAATTAATGGCATGTTTGAAATTATTAAATGTTTACTTAATTTTAAAAATATAATAACTTATTTAGTTTTATTTTTTACGATGAAAGTAGGAGATCAATATTTTTTTTTTTAAAACTAAAATATTATTGCATTCATTTTTGAACCATATGAAAAAATAAGGAGAATATTAATGCATAACAAACGCTTTCGTAGAGGAATAACAAATCCTTGGAAACAAACCTATGTAGATGTTATGTAGGTAAAAAACAATAAAAGGAGTCACCAAAAGATTCATCTTGTTGAGAAGAAGCCAAAAGGAAGCACATAATTAGTGATTAATTATAATATTTGATAACTAATGTGTTTTCAAAAAAAAGAAAATTTATATCTCATTTGAGTTGTTTCCAATTTTGCGAGAGCCCACTTTAAAAAAAAATTTGTTTCTTTGCAATCGAGTGCATACATGCTTTAGTTGATTTAATTGAAGAAATCAAATAATCATCATAGAATTATGATGATTAAGATGGCAACATTACTGGCCGAAAAAAAGAAAACATCATCATATCCTGTTAAGTTAATGTTCAAAATTAGAGTAGCTCTTCAATGGGATAGATCTACTACACTATTCCATATCATGATTTCTAAACATGTATGCATCTATTTTAAAATTTATTAATCATAATTATCATGAGTATAATAGAAAAACAAATGAAGAGGTTAATGAGTATTTTAAAATTAAGGTAACTAATTTTCTTATTGTTGGTACTAACTTCAATGTAATTAATGTGTACCTATGGTTTAATGACCTATTTTTTAGAAGATGAGATAAGAGATAATCTTTTTTATTTTTAGTGTTTATTTTTTCAATTGAAAATAAGTATTATGCAATTATTTTAAAATTTTATATTTAAATGTGTACTTTTAAGGAACTAAACTTTCCAATTAAACCATTATAAATTTTAGGATATTATTGTCTTAGAAGAGTAAAATATACGTTTTTTTAAGAACAATGTTATGAACACATCCTTGACTTTTTTTAATTTATATATTATTGATATTGATAGTTGAATCTACTAATTTCTATATATATGAGGTTTTTGGATATTTGTGTTTGTTAAGAGTACAAATTTATAGAAAAGTAACATAATTTTCCATCACAAAAGTATTATTTTACTCTGAGTTCGTATTTTAAAATATTTAGATATTCAAATATTAGAGAAAATATATATATATATATACACACACAACATTAAATTAGTGAGAACATGAATAAGGAGATACCCACTTTCTTATAAATTGTGACTAAGAATTCTAATATTTTTCATCATAATTCAATAACATTCCACATTCAGAAAAAATTACCACTCCTTAAATAAATAGCAAAATTTGAGATTCTTAAATCGATTAATCACTTACACTATTAAAAAAAAAATTAGAAACAGGTTATAAGTATCTCAAATTAATATTAGAGATTAGCTTTTACACTTTTGCAATTTTTTTTTTTTTTAATTCCTATTTGGTTAATAAAATATATTTAAAACATATATTAGCATTCCATAATTGGTATCAATTCCTCTATCTTCACGCTTTTTACAATTTTATAAATTTTAATTTGCACTTCAAAATATTTTGATTTAGTATTTTAAATTTTATTGTATTGTGGTGTCAAATAATATTACGAATCATTTCAAAATTAAATTTTTAATAATTTTGGCTTTTGAAACATAAAAAAATGATGGCCAAAAAAATAGAGAAATCAATAGATTTTAAATTTGGTCTAAAATACCTTAAAAATTATGGTCTAAAACAAGTTGCATGTGAGTTGGAAGTTAAAGATGACCTTCAAATTTTATCATATTATAGTATCAAATAATATTACAAATCATTTAAAAATTAGTTTCTAAAACGTTAAAAATAGTGATAAAAAAAATAATAATAATTTCAAATTGCATCGGGGTTGGGAATATGTCATTCATTTTTAATTTTAATTGAAAAAAGGAAACATTTTGCAAACGCTAGGGTTTGAGAAACCGAGATCCAAACTTGACTTCTTTGCCTTTTAAGCACTTGGCCAATAAATCTTTTATGTGCAAGTAACTTACAAAATTTTTATTTAACTGATTAATTATGCATATATTAATTATATTTATACATATAATTTATGTTTTATTATGTATACAAATTTTGGTTAATATGAAATTTGAAATTAATTTAATTTATGTATATTGTATTTTATAACACATATATTAATTATAGATTTAATATTTGTATGTATATTTATTGTTTTATTATGCATGCAAATTTAATAAATTTTTTTATTATGTATATTTTGCTATATAAATATACTTGTTATTTAACTATGCATACAAAATTAAGTTAAATTTACCTAATTGTTGTTTTTATTATTGAGTATATTTAGAGTGATATATTTTATAATTAGTTAGAAAAATTTTGCCTAAGGATATTGGTATTGACAAAGTACCTTTATGACTCACCAATCTCTTTTGAGAATTTTTCTTGTGTGATTCTTTTACATTTGTCTATATAAATAATATTAACAATAAACTAATAAAATTTAATGTTGAGTAATTCATATAATTTTATTTAATTAAAGAGTAGCTATAGCATCTTTAATTATATAAAATTATATATTAATTATTTTAAGATCACATTATGATATTTATAAATATAATAGATTTTATTCCATATAAATTTTTATTATAATTTTTTGATTAATTAGAATAAATTTAAATTATATTTCTTAATTTACTTATAAAAATTAAGAAAAAAAATTTAATAATTTTATTATAAAGTTATACGTGAATTTAATTGAATTAAAATTTCAGCTCATAGGCAAATTTTATGTCACTAGATTCATATTTTAAATATAATTTTTATTAATAAAACATAATATATATTTATTAGCCTTATTTTAAATTATATGCATGTGTATTTTATACTATTATAGAACCTACTAATTTCTTTGATATTAAGGTTAAAATTCCTAAATTAAATTGTGGCACTTATAAGATATGAAAAGAAAAAATTCTCCTTTATATAAGGTACATGGACATAAACTATACTATTTAAAAAAACAAATCAAGTACTTAAGAGAAATCTTTTTTATGAATACTAAGAGCAATCTAATTGTCTTAATGTAATATTCATAAAGATTAAGACTTTTTATAGTATTTGTGATTTAATTGATCAGCATAAGAGTGTCAAAGTATTACTAAAGGCCGTGAATAAGCAATTTATATATTAGATAAAGCACTTATCAGCACCTTAATTATGAAATTTTTATCCCTAAGACTTACTACAGTGAAAGATGTGCTCGAACAAATTATAAGAATAAGGGATATTATAATTCTATTGAAAAATCTTGAGATTAATATATTTGATAATTTTCTTATATGTTTAGGAGAAAAGGAGACCGGTTGGAATTAGGTAAAAGTACATTTATGACAATGAAAGGAAAGAATTAGAATAAGACAAAATATAAAGGAAAAGATAAATTATCAATCCATGGCATTGAAGCTAAGAAGAAATTCAAAATTTTCTTTTGTGAAAAGAAATGACACGTGATGATTGCATCAAGTTTTAAAAATAGATTGAGAGTAAAGATAATTCAATCTTATTTATTTGTTATAAATTTAATATGATTAATGCTATTTATATTACATAGTGAATTGAGTTTGATTTTACAATACATATTTCAAATACCTTACAAGGTATGAGAGACTTAAGAAAGCCAGTAAAAGGTGAATAATGCATATATTAAAAAAATAAAATGCATTCAAATGTGAAAGTTATTAAGATATGCATTTTAACTTTTAATAGTGATTTTTTTATATTTAGAAAAAACTTTTTATATTCATAATTTTTCTAAGAATATAATTTCACTGTTTAGACTTATATTTTTTGAATATTTTTTAATTTTTAAAAATAAATTTTAACTTATTTTATAAATCTAATCTTATTAGAAATGGTTAATTGTCGATGATTTTTTCTCTATTAATCTGCAAAATAATGCCACTTATAATGTTATGCATGTTTACACTAGTACTAAAAAATATAATATAAAAGAAGATTTATTTAAATTACAATATCAGAGATTGGGACATATATCTATAAAGAGAATAAAGAGATTAATAAATGATAAAGTATTTAATACTTTAGAATTTACTAATTTTGACACTTGCATAGATTGCATTAAGAGAAAGCAGACTAACAAATTTAAGAAAGGTGCCTAAAACGAGTACTAACGTATTAGAGATTATACATACAAATATTTGTTATCTAGACGTAGATGCAAATGTTCCAAAATATTTCATCTATTTTATAAATAATTATTTATAATACATGTATATTTACTTGCTTTATAACAAGTACGAAGTATTAAATGCCTTTAAAATTTTTAAGGTTAAAGTAGAGAAATAATGTAATAAGCAAATCAAGATTGTGAGATCAGATAAAAGTAGAGAATTTTATGTTAAATAAACCAAAAATGAATAATTACCTAATTCATTGGCAATCAAAAGCATGGATTAGCTATTTAATATACTATGCCTGATTCTCCAAATCAAAATAGTGTGGCAAAAAGAAAAATTAAATTTTAATAGACATGGTAAGGAGTGTGCAAAGTAAATCCTAACTACCTAAGTCCTTGTAGAGTAAAACTTTTAAGATAGTAGTGTATATATTAAATCGAATTCTAGCCAAGGCCATCCCAAAGATGCTATTTGAATTATAGAAAGATTAGAAGTTGATTTAGTAATATATACACATTTAGAGATGTCCGTCTAAAGTAAGAGCTTATAATCCTCAAGAAAAAAAGTTATACCCAACGACCATTATGAATATTTTATTGGATATGCCAAAACATTGAAAAAGTATAGATTATATTGTCTATTTTATAATTTTAGGATTATAAAAAGAAGAAATATAAAGTTTCTTGAGAATGATTTAATTTGCGGGAGTGATCGATTTTAGAACACCATTTTTGAAAAGATTATATTAATACATAATTTTTCACTTCAAGTAATAGATTAATTGTCATTCACAATACTCTTTAATATCAAATAGGTGTTAGACAATCAATTCTTAAAATTTTATAAACTACTGATAATAATCAAATAGAATAAATTATTAAAAAAATACTAAAAGTTATTAATTAATTAATTATTTAAAAACCAATTTTCTAAAGAAAATATTGAAACAATACTAAAGAGATCTACTAAAGTAAAGAAATCAGTAATTCTTAGTGATTATGTTGTATATCTACAAGAATTGGACTACAACAATAAAGTTAAAAATGATTCTAAAATATTTTTGCTAGCTATAAATAATAATCAGTCAAATTAATGGTACGATGCTATAAAAAATGAGAGAAATTCTATATTACATAATGAAATTTGGGATGTTGTTCCATTGCTTGGTGGTTCAAAAGTTATTAGATGTAAATGTGTCTTTAAAATAAAAAAGGACTCACAAGATAACATTGAAAGATATAAAAATATATTTATTACTAAAAGATTCACTTAAAAAGAAGAAATAGATTACAACAAGACCTTTTGTCTTGTATCTAAGAAGTTCTTTTTTCATATTATTATAACTTTAGTTACACATTTTAATTTAGTGTCATAATAAATGGATGTGAAAATAACATTTTTCAACAGAGATTTAGATAAAGAAATTTATACGAAACAACCAAAAAGTTTTTCCTTAAATGATGATGAACATTTGCTATACAAACTTACATAATTTATATATAGTTTAAAATAACCCTCTTGTCAATGATATTTAAAATTTTATAATGTTATTTTTTTTAGAGAATTTTATGAATTAATTTATATATTAAAAGGTCAGTAGGAGTAAAATATGTTTTTTTATTCTATATATAGATAATATTTTACTTATAACTAATAATAAGTGTTTGTTATATGAAGTAAAATAATTTTTCTCTAAAAATTTCGATATAAAAAACATGAGCCATGCATCTTATGTCATTGGGATCAAAAATACACAAAGCAAATTTCATAAAATTTTAGGCCTATCTCAAAAAAACTATATAAATAAAATTTTAAAGAAATTTTAGATAAAAGATTGTTCATCAAGTATAGTTCCTATTACAAAAGGTGATAACTTCAATTTGAATTAATGCCCAAGGAATAATCTTGAAAAAGAATAAATAAAAAATATTTTATATGCTTTACAGTCGGAAGATTAATGTATGCTTAGGTCTACACAAGACTAGACATTGAATTTGCTATTTGAATGTTAGAAAGATATCATAGTAATTCAAGTAGAAACCACTAAAAAGCTATAAAAAAAATGATGAGTTAGCTTCAAATGACTAAAGACTAAATGCTTTATGTATAGATGAACTAATAATTTAGAAGTGACTAGCTACTGTGATACAAACTTTGCTAAATGTGATAATTTCATAAAATTAACATATAAACATACTTTTATGTTTGCTAGTGGAACTGTATCTTGGATAAGCGCAAATCAAATTTTGATTGTTACTTCTACTAGAGAAGCAAATTTTATATTATGTTTTAAGGCTACATCACATGATATATGAACTAAGTGTTTTATTTCTGAGTTTAAAATTATGAATTTTATTTATAAGCTACTAAAATTATATTATGACAATTTAACTGTAGTTTTAATAGTTAAGAAAAACAAAAGTAGTAATGAAAATAAACATGTCGACATTAAGTATTTAGTCATAAAAGAATGTATTAAGAAAAAAATAGTGATCATTAAATTGATGATTGTTGATCCTTTTAACTAAAAGCATGCATCTATTGAAATTTAAGTAACACGTAGATAGAATTGGATTTGGTTCTTTTATATAATTTTATTATAAGAATGAATACAATAAAACTCTATTTGTGATGTTTACTCATATTTATTATTATTATTTTTTTCATACACATTTATAATAAAAATGTCATTTAACCTTACACTTAAAATAAATATAAGATTTATTTATTAAGTTAAATAAGTAAGTGTGTATGAAACGTAACGCATTGCGATATATGAAAGATAATACTCAATTAATTTTAAAAGACTTATCTTCATGGTTTATGTATTTTGTTCCTTAGTATAGTGAATGATGGAATGAATGGGTCAATTAATTATGACCCATGATTCCAACATTTTCATCATGATTTAATAATTTTTGACATTCAAAAAAATTACCCATGTTTAAGAAGCTTCCTTCCCACTCTTTAATGGAAAGATTTTGTAAATAATAAAGTTTAAGGTTCCTAAACCGGCTAATCTCACTCAAAATCGTTTACACCATACAGAAAAATTAGAAATGGATTAAAATTATTCCAAATTCATCCTCAAATTACGAAAAGCTTTAATGATTAGAGGTACGTTTTTATAATTCCTCAATTTATTCTAATTGCTATTTGGTTAATAAAATACGTTTGGAATATATATTAGAATCCCACAAGGTTGTCATATAATATTAAAATAGAAAAATTCAAACTCTTGAGGAGGGTTTTGTTATTAAAAAGGGAACACTAATATTTAAAAAAAAAAGTTGCCTAAGAAAGCATTACATTAAATACCAATGAATTATGAAATTATGCCAAAAGGAAAAGGAAAAAGAGTTAATATAAAAAAGAAAAGCCTCAATACAATTTGAGCAGAACCTTCTAAGACCTCTAAACAATAGTTAAAGTTCCTAAAGATTATCTAAGGCATTTACTAAAAGAAATTAAAAGCAAGAGCAACAACCCCTTTTCAAATGATGGAAGTATAAAATCATCAATAATTACGAAACAAAATATATATAATTTTGAATTTTTTATTATAATTTTTATGGGGTCATTCCAACAATAAGGTTAGGTGAAGCAAAAAGATACAAGAATATGAAGAATAACATTTTGTTTGAAAAATTTTGTGGTTCCTTTTTGCTCGCTTTATTTGATTACGCTAGAAAGTTTTTGATCAGGTTCTTGAACAAATTTCTACCAAAAGAGAATAATTAGACCACAATCAATACAAAAGTTAGATGCCTTCCATATTCTTTTATTAAGACTTTAATACTTCCATAATGTGTGAAAAACATTTTTTTTTGGAAAGCTTTAAAAACTATCAAAGACTAATTAATGGAATCTTTTTGTAATTACATTAAAAATTCTAAGATATATTTATAATTTAACTCTATTAAATAGATATTTTTAAAATTTGAGTGTAGAGTTCAAATTTAAAAAATTTAATAGTTTTCTCTTTAAATTTAGAAATTTTTAAACTCTATCTTTTCTAACGTTACCATTTATTTTTTAAATACTATATACCTAAGTTCCACTTCACCAAAAATACACAATTTTTTTTTTTTTTTGAGTCAAATATGAATGACTGTTAAGAAAAATAACTTATTTATATTACTATAATTCGCCCGACTAAATCCTCAATAACATTTTTATCATTTGTATTAATCCCTTTGAATTTTCAATTCTCCTATGGCTTATTATTTCTATAAAGAATGTCAGAAATTATGAAGCAGGTTTAGATTTTATTCACATATGATGACATATTTCTCCTAAAAAGTTGATTTGTCACCTGTTTTAAGATCTTGATATCATGCTTACTAACGATAAAACATTGATCATATCTCACTCACCTTAATTCATTGAGCTGTGCGACTGATGGTAGGAGTTACTAAGCTGATGCACCCTTAAAATGTGACATATCATAAAATCAAGCCACGTGTTATAATAAAATTTTGGCAAAATAATAAACAAATATTAAATATATAATTTTAATTAAATCCTTTCATTAGCCAAATATATATAGAGCTAACGTCAGAAATATTCTAAAAATTTCCTAATAAATTATGCCTTCAAGCATATGTCTATTTATTTCATTTGAGCGGCCACATTTGCCTCGGCTCGGGTGATAAAGATTTGATGAACAAAGGAGAATGATTACCAAAATTAATGCAATCTCGTGGACTTTTTGGTATCATTAGGATGACAATTCTATGCGTTTAACATGCGGCTTTAGCTTATATTTGTCACGTGGGTGGGTGTTTAAAAGGTTTGAATCTTGCTTAAATTGCTAATGTGGGTAAGCTGCATACAGCAAATGCCACATGGAATTGTTAGGAATTGTAACATAACTACAAAAACTAGTCAATTACAGAGGATTATTGATTAGATCATTATCGACCTCTTCCTTCCCTTCTTTATGTTATATTATCGGACGGACTTAGTTAATATGCGTTAAAGTAACAAACACATTTTTTAAAATACTATCGTAAATTTTGGAACATGTTTGGTAAAAATTCAAATTTAAAACATTTTGTTGAAACAAAAGTTGGAATTTTAATCAATCAATTGAAATCAGCTCATAAAAACTCGTCCATTGTTTTGATGCTTGGTTAGATATATTCGCTTTTTAGTGTGGCTTAAATTATGTATATTTTCACTCAGATATATATGTAAATTATTTTTTATTATTAATGTAAATTTGAAACAGAATTTTAATTGTCCTGTTACTCACTTTTAATTACAACACCGTCTCTTTTCCTCCGGGGTTGCAGGTATTTGATGGTGGTATTGTGGAAGGTGCGGTACCTGGAGTGGTGGTGGGTGTACCCGTGCGGGTGTTGTAGATTGAAAAGACAAAAGCCGGCCCCAAAAAATTGATTATCCTCAAAACTTAAATTAATAACTAAAAACAAA
Source organism: Trichilia hirta (assembly GCA_035221805.1). Classification (NCBI taxonomy): domain Eukaryota; kingdom Viridiplantae; phylum Streptophyta; class Magnoliopsida; order Sapindales; family Meliaceae; genus Trichilia; species Trichilia hirta. The sequence goes on from JAWDEX010000012.1 coordinate 9,918,202, forward strand.
GAGATAAAATTCATGGCCAAACGGATTCTCAAGGGTGAGAATGCATGGACCTTTGTTCTGCTTTCTATAGATGGACTAGTTGTGTCAGCTCTTGGAACTGCAGGAAGGACCTACAGTCAAAAACTATCGGATGCATCATAGGCAGGCCTACGAAGCTACTTGTGACAAACGAAGGCCTCTAACTCTAAATCTTATCTCGGAACACATGCATCACTCGGAGATTTTCAAAGGGCTTTTAGTACCCTGCATGAATTTGAGACTGCCTATGGAAATTCCATCAGACTGCAGACATGTAGAAGAAGAAGGAATTTTCTCTCCCTTTACCTCTTTATATCTATCAATTAAGGGTTTTGAGACATTGGGCTCAGTGGGCCCGTAATTCATCAGCATCTTCAGTCTTGCATCGTATATCCATTCTGGTCATCAACTATTTGATAGGATTGTTTATAGGCATAATGTTTCAGATTTGAGGAGATGAGTTGAGAAATATTGGCCCTCTTTTTACAAGAGGGCATATAAAATCCTATTTGCATTATAATGTTTCAGATTTGAGGACATGAGTGGAGAAATATTGGCCCTATTTTTACAAGAGGGCATATAAAATCCTATTTGCATTAATATTGGGAAAATTAATGTCTAGGCATGTTTCATGTTTGCTTGCTCAGTTTATCTGATAAGGATATACCAATGACTATTGGTGATGAAAGATATGATAAGCATAGTATATGGCTTGCAGATTCCCAAGCAAAAGGAATGCTAAAATTGCCGTGCCTTGTACTATTGCTTTGATTTGTTGTTGAACTTTTGTTAAAAAAGTGCTATAATAGTTTCATGTATATTTCTTATTCGGCAATTTATTGTTGTACTTTAGAGTTTATATATTTCATGTGGTAATAAGTGGCATGTTTGCCATACTTACGAAAGAGAATGCATTTACGGTTTATATAAATTATGTATTCGGAGTTGAATACTTACTTTCATCTATTTTATATATTTCTGCAGTTTGTTGCTAATTCTGTATTATGAAAATTGTCCTAGATGTATTGTCAGCTCGGGAATTTGAGCCATGCGGAGCCTCCTTACAAATCTGTTGCTGCTCTCAATTGTATAATTTTAGGTGTTGCAAATATTTGGGACCTTGACTGCGTCTACCAGACGGTTTAGGCAATAAGTTCTATTGGGTTGACCCCTGATATTCATTCATACAATGCTCTTATGACGCGTTTGGGAAGCTCAAAAAGGTGCACACTCCTTGGACACACAGAGACAAACACATTCTTAGATGTGATCACAATTGTGTATCATCCAGTGTTCTTTCCCTCTGAGGTTTGCGGGGCTTGTTGAGAATGCATCAGACAGCTATCCCTGCATTCTTCCCCGCCCTAGAGAATAAATTCACAGCCAGAATACGGTTGCAATGTTGAGATTTTTCCTTTTCTTTTTTTTTTTTTTTCTTGAGAACTCTTTGGTTGATTAAATATTATCCATTGGGATGGTGCTCTTTTGACTTTCTGTAATGAACTTGTTTGGTAAACAAGAAAATGAAAGCAACTAAAAGAAAATGAAGAGGAAAGAAATTCTATTATGCTTCGTTATTATTCAACTGAACTATACAAATACAACAGACCAGCTTTTATACTCTCGAGGAAAAACTGCAAAACAGTACTCACACAACCATATACTAATGACAACCAATAAATGACTGCCACATCATCTATCTAACTCAAAACTATTACAAACTTACAAAACCACCTAACTATCCTGCAGCGTCTTCCACTTCTTTAATGCAGCAGCTTGTTAATTCACTCATACGGATAACTATGTATGTCCTGAGGGCCCATGGGAATGAGCTCTTGTGGCAAGGGCCTAATGCTTTGTCATAGACTATAGATTCACGTGCAAATGAAAAACAGAGAAAGCCACTTGATAATTTGCTCTCTTAGTATGCTGAGTCTGATAATGAAAGTTCATGTTCTTCCCTGTGGCCGACATGTGAAGCTTCAAGGGCGTTTGAACACCTAGTATGTTGGGTGTTCAACCCAATGTAACGTCAAATTCTTTGCTTGTCGATGCCTAACTTATCAATAGAGATCAAAAGGCTGCTTTCTTGGTAATTGGTGAGATGGTAAGTTCCTTTTTGTGATTAATGAGTGCCTTTTATTTCTGTGAATTGATGTGTATTACAAATTTATTTTGTAACTAAATACTGAATTTGCTCCCTCCAAAGAAACACTAATATTGATGATGATTTTTATCGATTTCATATTTTTTTATTTCAATTGTTATTAAGCGGACGATTTGACTTGACTTCGATCATTTTGATATCTAGACTTTTTTTTTTTTTTTTTAATTATCGAAACAACTTAATTTCAACATTTTAAAAACGAAAGAATTAGATGAAATAAGTAGGTATATTTTTTAAATAATATTTTGAGTGTTTTATCATATTAAGAGACGTTTTATTCTATAAATTACAGACATTTATTACATCACTCTAGTCAGACATAAAAAATTGATGAAAATACTTACTAAATGACTATATCGTATTCTGTCTAATCAGGCTTCCATTTTTCAATACTGGCACGTATAAAAATCTTATAAATGGTGAAATTTCTACGTAAAGGGGGGATCTTTTTTCAACCTTGGGAGAGAAATAAAGTTTAACTAGCAATGACCAACCCTCACTATAGACATTCCCAAACCTAACATTTCAAATCGGTAAATTACTCAAACATTCCTAATTCGTTCTCCTTTTAATTTGACCTTAGATAATCCACTAACTTGAGCATCAAAGTTTATATGCCGATAATTCGGCTCACTCCTAACTCGCTTTCTTTGATTTCAGGTAGTCCCCTAGGAGTCTTTGTCTAGAGCTAGACATTATTCTGCACGGTCTCTATATCAATTACAATAGTAAAATTTGTATGGTGCGCTGAATTTTTCACTCAAAAAAAATTTAAGCATTAACAGTTGGCACTGTCCGTGAAAAAAGAGCTAAAAGCCTAAATAGAAAACTTGAAAAGTGTTCTATGTGAAAATAACGAGGCATAATTATAATCGTCTTTCTAAAAGAGTGCAAACAGAGAAGGTCGGGGACCTTATCAGTATTGACGAAAAGGGGACTACTATAAAATTATTTGATAAAAATGAGGTACAAAATTATCTTGTCGCAGGTCCTGCTAGTCAAGTGATTATTGGAACCAAAGAATGTGGGTTATTATAGATGAAAGGAGGGCCAGTAGAGCATAAAAATGCAAAAAAAAAAACAAAAAACGGATAACTAAAATATACTTACGTTGGAACGAAAAAACCAACAGTTAAAAAAAGAGACTGCGAGGTTAAGGACGTTAATGCAGTGACAAAAAGGCGAAGAAAGACATTAAATTTTACCAAAAGTCTCATTGATGAGGGCCGACTATCCACAACAAAAGAGAGGTCAAAAATTTCAGTACCTAATCAAGGAAGCTACTGACAAGAATACTCGTTTCATTAGCCTGCAAAAAGGGAAAGGCAAGGCTGATATTCATGTCGACAAGAGAATGGATGGTTGCTATGAACCAATGGTGTCTGTCACTCTGTGCAGTTCAAGAAGAGACACAATAATAGGCATTAAGCTAAGACACACCACGATTTACCTGTAATCGTAACTTATTGAGATCAGATCTAGGGATTATAGTGCTCATCTTGCTGATTCTTAGATTATAGAGACTTGTGTAAGGAAGATATTGGAGAAAATCGGGATCGAAAGAGCGAAGACAAGTTTGCTTAAGAACGTAAGGAAAAATTTTGACTCAAAAAAATACGGCGACTCCCCCTTCATTAAGGATATACTAGAGTTAGCCATCTCCAGAAAGTTCAAGATACCGCAGATCACACCCTATATAAGAAAGACATACCTCATCTTACATTTAGACATATTCAAGAAAATAATATATATTCAAGGACTAAACGAGCCCCAGATGTGTTGATTATTCTCGCTGATGCTAGAGAAAAAACTCAGGATGTGGTTCAAAAGCCTCCTTAAAAGTACCATTGGGAGTTTTTGGCAGTTAAGCTAAAATTTTGTGAAAAATTTTTGGAACATTATTGAGATCACTCGCAGCACGAGTGCTCTCCTACTATTATGATAGGGTCTTACTGAGAGCCTTTGAGATTTTTTATTGAGGTATCATGAGGAGATAATATAATTAAGAATTTTTGATCACCTATTTATATTAGAGGGGTTAAGAAGAGGGCTTTGAGTGGAGAAAGAATGATACGCCATTAACAAGTAATCAGTTACCATCTACGAGGCCGCCCGAAGAGAGCTATTTGATGAGATGGATATAAAAGATCAGGTATTTTTAAGAAAGTAGGAGGAAAATATGAACCATCAAGAGCAAAATGAAAAGACACTTTTCTCGAAAGGTGAGACAAGAAAGAGCGAGCATGCCGATTAAAAGAATGGGGGTGATAGGTATCTTTGACATTCCAGGCAAAGAGACATAGTTAAGAAGCTTATTTCAGACAAAGAACTCTGTCGGGTAAATTAAGTGGGCAAAACTCTGTTGAATGTTCCTCTTTCACAAGCCTTGCGATACGCCAAAGACAATAGGCTTTATATGCAGAGCTGATCCCGATCAGATCAGAGAGGGTTGATATCCTTAGTGGTCGATTTTGCAATTATCATGGGTATTACAGGAATAGCATCGATAATTATTTTTATTTGAGAAAACAGATTGATATTATGATAAAGAATAGCTACCTGGACCATCTGGTAGCTGACCCCAAGGTTAGAGAGTCTGATTCAGCCAAAAAACATCGGACCATTGTAATATTGGGTGGGCTCACTCTGGCGAAAAATTTAAATTGATCTAGAAAGAATTATTCTAAATAATCGATACCAAATTCAAGTAACAAATTTCATATCATGAATGTTTGAGAATTAAAAAGACTAAGAGTCGCGTCAGTGCTAATTATGTTTATCAACGCAGATAAGGCAGGCATGTATTATTCTCACAATAATGCCCTAATAATAACGATAGAGGTAGGAAAAAAGAAAGTCAATAGAATCCTTATTGACAGAGAAAGCTTGGCTGACATCATTTTCAAGGGCACCCTAGACGTGCTGGGCATCGAAGATGTGAGGTTAAAGAATCTGAAATCTATATTACATGATTTTGGAGAATCTTATATCATGATGCGCGGTGTGACGTCTTTGCCAATGACCATGGGGGACAAGTCCCACCAAAAACTATCATAATCGAATTCTAGGTGGTGGATTTACGGATACCGTATTTTATTATCTTGGGCTAACCATTTCTGCAAGCCATTAAAGTAGTAAAAAGTATCCATTACCTAAAACTTAAATTTCAGATCGACAATAAAATTGGCATAGTGTGAGAAAGCTAGAGGGAAGCACGATCGTGTTTTGCAATCTCTTTCAAGCCTGTCTCTTGCCTTTTCAAGCGACATCGAGATCAGAAGAAGGATCAAGTTAGGGACGACAGTTTGAGACAGGAGACGACAAATCGATAAGAGAAAAATAAAGCATAATCCTATGATGATCTAATTATTGAGTCTGCAAAAGAATTGAGAAAGATAATCGTGAATAAATTTAACCCCTAGAGAACGATCCAAATCGGTGCTTATCTCAGCCACAACGAGGCCCGATTAATAGAGGGATATATTTGCTAAAATAAGGATATCTTTGCATAGAGCCATGATGACATGCTAGAATAAACCCAGAAGTCATCACGAATAAGTTGAGAGCACAGCCCTCGATAAAACCCGTAAATAGAAAAGGAGAATGTTTAACCAAGAGAGAAGAAAGGCCATTCGTGATGAAGTAGACAAACTTCTAAAGGTAAAATTCATTAAGAAAGTCCATTATCTTGACTGAATAGCTAATATAGTCATGGTAAAGAAGGCGAGCAAAAAATAAAGGATGTGTATTAATTTTATCGATCTAAACAAAGCGTGTCTAAAGAACAGCCTTTCTCTACCTAGGATCGACCAGTTGGTAGATGCTACGGTCAGGCACCAGCTGCTAAGTTTCATGGATGTTTTTTTCAAATATAACTAAATAATCATGCACCTGCTTGATGAGAAAAAGACTTCTTTTATCACTGATCGGGGATTGTATTATTATCGAGTGATACTATTTGGGATAAAGAATACTGGGGTAACCTTATAACAGTTAGTCAATTGGGTATTCAAAACTCTAATAGGTTTGTCCATGAAAGTTTATGTAGACGATATGATCACTAAGTTAGAAGAAAGGTATAACCACATCGAACATTTAGAAGAAATTTTCGCCCTCCTAAGAAAATACAACATGAAGCTGAATTCAAAAAAGTGTGCTTTTGGTGTCAGCTCAAAAAAATATTTGGGATTCGTCGTGAGTGAACATGGCATAGAGACCAATCCCCAGAAGGTAAAG
>JAWDEX010000012.1:9925387-9938089 GCA_035221805.1 Trichilia hirta
AATCAAAATATATAGTGAAAGTGTAGATATTTGTATGATATGAGTATGTCCCTTATAGTTTTAGTCTCTTAATAAGCTCAAGTTTAAATATTTATTACTTTTAGTTTCTAAGTCTAAATAAGTCTTTTGGACTATGTATTTATAGCATAATCTATTTTGTTATATATGAGTTTTGTATTAGAGGTATTAAATAGGATTTATTTCGTAGACCTCATCCTATACCTATTTTAAAATAAGTAATGAGAAATATTTAGAACTTGAGTGAGAATCTAGTATGATCTGTATTGATGAATTTTCTTTATTTATATAAATATATATGTATATAGATAAATGTGTTATAGGCATTATTCAGATATAAGTTGCATGTGTTTATATGGCATGAGCGTGATTAATTACTGAGCTTTATACCTCATCCTCAACAATAATTTCAGTTTTACAGGTTAGCAACCACATCAGTGTGCTGCTCCAACTTATTAAAGAAAAACCGTATAAGATAAAGGATATTCCAGTTGCAGTCAGTCACATAATTTTAGGTTTAGTATTAGTTATTAGTATGAACCTAATTTGTCTTGTTGTTGTATTTTGAATACATGTATAATTTGAAATGTGCAGAGATATGTGTTGTATACATTATATTAATTTATGACTGTATATGATAATAAGTTGAACGTTTGTTATCATTAATTAATCATATGAGATTGTATTTGCATATGAGTATTCATACTACAAGTCACAGATTTACATTCAATAATAAGTAAAGGGTTATAGAGATAGGAGTTTTCTACTGTCTCCTGCCATTAACATCTGACTATAAGCAGAATGTTATAAATGATAAAAGTAATAATTATATTATTTTGTTATATTAAATATTTTAAGTTGTGCAATTTTTAATAAAAAAATTCTCATATTTTAAAAATAAAAGGGCAAGGGTTAAATTTTTAAATGAGTAATGATATAAATAAATTAATTAAATAAAAATATTTTTATAAATATATTAAATAGATATTTTCAAACTTTTAATATTAAGAGTTTTACTTCGTTCATTGAATAAAAAGTGCCTTCAAAAGTTTGTTAAATTAAAAAAATAAATCATTTTAATTATTTTAAATAGGCTAATTTAGATAATTAAGCATTAAAATAAAAAAACCAAATAACTCTTCATATTTAAGTTTTAGGATTAAATATTCTTTTTCACATTTTCATTATTTGAAAACTCGAAAAAAAAAAAATTCAATCCTCTTATGGGTAATAAAAGCTTATAGCATTTGTAATAATGTTTGATAAGAATTAATTTTTACAAACTATTTAGTTCAACTTTTCTTTTTTTGAAAAAATATTTTGCTCAATTTAAATAAATTAAAATATTATCTCCTCATGCATTTTTGCCATAGGTCAAATTACAAAGGGAGCTACAGTAAGCAAAAATTTGACTGAAAACCTAATATGTAAATATAATAATATAAGGAGTGAAGAGATCAAAGTTCTCACAATTATAAACTCAACATCTTATTTTTTATTTGCTTTATTTTTTTAAAATAGAACTCAATACTTTATTATTCACAAGTAAATGTAGCCAAAAACTTGACATTCAAGCATCCTTGCATTTTTTAGGGTTTTCTTTTATATTGAGGGATTCAATTTGATTTCTTAATGGATTACAAGAGAAATAAATAAAATAATTCTTGAATTACAAGAAACTTCTTATCTATCCAAGAGCTATTAATTATTAATCTACCAAATAAATAATTTTATTAATATATTTAATTGCATAGATAATCTCAACAACAAACAACTTCTTCATCTTCCACCCATCAATTGAGTAGACAGATAAGGAAAAAAAAAATATCAATTTGCAAATCCTTGGAAGCCAAGTCCAACCAATGTATGCAGATGTTAATGTTAGGTGGGCAGCAAACTCCAAATGAGTCACCAAAAAGGAAGCAAGTACATACTTATTTATTATTACATTAATTATAATATTTAATAAATAACATTTTTTTTAAAAAAAAAATTATATTTCATTTGAGTTGTTTCCAATTTTGCAAGAGCCGACTGTGAAACTTTGTTTCTATGTACATACAAGCTTTAGTTGATTTAACGGGAAAAATCAAATTTTCACCATAGGCTTATGATGATTAATAAGATGGTAAGCATTGTTATATGAAAAGGAAAAACATCATCATGTCTTTGTTAGATGCAATAAGTCTACCACCTTATTCCTATAACTAGTAAATAATTTTTAGATATGTATATATTATTTATTTTAAAATTTATTAATCGGGATTATTAATAATAATTATCATAAAGATCAAATAATAAAAAAATGAAGAGGCTAATTAGTATTTAAAAAGTAATTTAGATAATTTTTTGTTTGTTGGTACTAACTTTATTGTGTATCACTTTACTATTTCATTCAATTAATGTGTACCTATGATTTAATGGGCAATTTTTTACATGATAATATTATTACAAAATTTAATAACTTATACTATGAACACTTTTTAGAAGATGATATAAGAGATCATCTTTTTTATTGTTAGTGTCTACTTCTTCATTTGTAAATAAAGTATTGTTTAGAATTTTATATTTGAATGTGCAGTTTTATATAATTAAATTGTCAAATTCTAAAAGGTAAATTCATGTAGAATATAACTCATTATTTTAAAAGAGCAAGATGTTTCATTTAAAAACAATGAAATTATGCATCCATAACTTCAGAATTTACATGTTTTTGATATTCATAATTACATTGATTTTTTTTTTTTTTCAAATTCCAACATAATTTATATAAAACTGTATAAATTACAAACATTAGATTGTCATAAAATAATTTTAAAAGAAAAGAAGCAAAATTAAAACTCTTGAGGGAGTTTTGTTTAAAAAAAAGTTGTGTAAGAATGCATTACATGCCGCCTTTGAATTATGAAACTATGCCAAAAGGTAAAAAGAAAAGGTAAAAGAGTCTAAAGAAAAAGAAAAGCCTTAATACAGTTTGAACAGAACCTTCTAAGACCTCCAAACAATAATAGTTAAAGTTCCTAAAGAGGATCTAAAGCATTGCTAAACAAAGTTTAAAAGTAAAGAGCAACAACCCCTTTTCTAATAATGATGGGAGTGTGAAATTATCAACAATTGGGAAAGAAAATATGTATAATTAGAATTTAGCGGGATAAGAATTAAGAAATAAATTAACTTTTGTGTAATTTTTATGGGTTCATACCAACAATGTGGTTAGGTAGAGCCAAAAGATACAAGAATATATGATAAAGAATAACATTTTCTTTTTTAATTATGTGGTTTCTTTTAGCTCACTTTATTTCGTCATAACAGAAAGTGTTTGAATTTCTACCAAAAGAGAATAATTGGACCACAATCAATGCCAAAGGTTGATGCCTTCCATATATCTTATCTTCTTTCTTTCCCAACATTTGTTTTCAATTTAAATACAACCGCTCATTAAAGCTTAGCAAATAATTCTTTCAACTAGTTAATAAAAACAGACTTTAACAGGTTTGATTCAGGCATAATTTTGGCAAATTTCAAAATTATCACTGAATACGGATAGAAATTAAGGTTAGAAACATTTCTCAAAACATCCTCATAAACTACGACTTCAAGTCTCAAGCACATGTCTACTGTCTAGCTGTAGTCATTCCATTTGAATTCCCAAAAATTTGATGAAACTTTGATGGCCGTAGAATGATTTATTTGTACGTTTAACTTTAACGTGTAATGTTGCTTAAAATGCTTGCTAATGGGCCTTTAGTTTATAATAATTATGAAGTTGCAACTGCTAATTAGCATTATTTAATATTCTTAGTTTTTATTTTTTAATAATTATGAAGTTGCAACTGCTAATTAGCTGTAGCACCTTCGTACATAATATATATAATAATACGTTATTTTATGCTTTATTTTTCTAATTTGATGACATTGGGCCAAGGCTCTCATTTCGATACTGATGAAATGGACATGGAATTAAGGTCCGGCTTTATGAACTCAAACCTAAGCACCTCGCCATAAATTTCTTAGTACACACCATGGAGGGCGTAATTAGAATTGGGAATCATGCTAACAGCAATGTCTTCAGGCGTTTTATCATTCGACTCTCGCCCTAGATTTCATTTTAATTTCAGATAACTTCGAAAATCGTCATGCTTAGGCATGAAACCTCAAACGCTGCGGTGTTCGGATAGACAAGGAAACCCTAACGGAAGTTACGGGCGAACAGAAAGCTCCAACAATACCACTTCTTCGACTTCACCGAGTTAAAACTTCAACAAAACCCTTAGTGATTGAATGGCTTGTAAAATGTCGATCTTCATTCGAACAAAAAACCTGATCAGTAGAACCTTAAACCCTAATCTCAAATCTATATCCATCTCCACCTTCGCATTCCTATCCCAAGAACCACAACTCGCTGAGTCAATTCAAACTTCGCCACTCCCGCCGAACCCAGTCACCGGAAGTCCTATTTACAAGGAGAACTGGCGAAGCCCTTTACCCAATAAGGCAGCAGGGTCCCAGTCTATAATCCCTCTAGGGTTCCTCCAGCATTCTAACACCCCACGTATACAGGCTTCGTCTGAAACGCTTGATGGGCAGCAGTTGATGAATGTTTTTGCTGACTGGATGACCAGTCAGAGATGGTCGGATATAAAAGAACTGTTTGAGTTTTGGGTTCGAAGTTTGGATAAGAACGGCAAGCCGAATAGGCCGGATGTTAGTTTGTTTAATCATTATTTAAGGGCTAATTTGATGATGGGTGCAGAAGCCGGTGATTTGCTTGATTTAGTTGCGCAGATGGAGGATTTTGCTATTGTACCAAATACGGCTTCTTTTAATTTGGTCCTCAAAGCCATGTACAAGGGAAGAGAGACCGAGGCTGCTGAGAAATTGCTAGAAAGGTTAGCATTTTATTCACTTCTATATATATTAAGTACTGCATATGGCTTTTAATGTTTATTCAGTTTACTACAACATAATCCGCCTTAGATAACCCTTCAAAATCTTCATAATTTTTATAATTCCTTGTAAGAGGAAGGGGAACAATGCTAAAACGAAAAAAGAAAAGGTAGTCTCATCTTTTACATTATGATATCACCCACAGGTTGCTGTTATTGTGTGGCAAACTTTGGTGGTCAAATAGTTCACTGTTAGTATTGGCTACTGGGGATCAACCATTCAGCTGATGATTTTGGTGTGGCAACCTTCATATCTCTTACTTTCGATGAAGGTTGAAGTGCATATTTTACGGGGACATTAGTGTTAGCAATTCTTGGTTGTTGATTTTCATTACGTAATTTTTGTACTCGTGTGGCAAGAAGCACAATATTAATAACTAACTGAAGCGTGACGCAGAGAACAAGAAATAAACTACCTTGACAAATAACTTTCAATAAAGAAGGGTTTTCGAACCATTAAAAAAAAATATTTACAGGAGTTACAGGATTGTGCTGCAGTAAATTTCCAATAAAGTTTGTGCATCTCTGCATTTATCTTGGAAGTTTAGATGGTAAAATGTGGAAGGCAGTGTAATTAAATGCTCTTGAATAGTTTTTTTGTGCATCTGAATTTTCTTTTAAATTTTAATCTTAGTATGTGTATTTGATTTTAATTTCACGTTCTTGCCTGAACCCTATAGGAGGGACAGGTATGGCTTTTTCGAAACAGGGGTAAAATATATTACGGCACCATTCCCTGGTTTAGTCTGAAGTACAAGATTCTATTTCACTGTTCCTCCCTGTTTAATTATGTACCTCCTGCACCTTTCCAGGGTACTGTTCTAGGTTTTTTTCTTAAATATTGATGTGGTCTCCGACGTTGACTTCATTATATGATTAGCTAGATGTAAACTGAATATCTAATGGACCATCTATTATTTTATTATATTCAGGATGCTGCAATCAGGGAAGGATTCTCTACCTGATGATGAGTCGTATGACTTGGTCATTGGCATGCTGTTCTTGACGTACCAGATTGATGCTGGCTTGAAATATTTAGATATGGCATTGAAATTTGGTTCTATGTTGTCTGTAAGAGTGTTCACTGAATGTGTACAGATCTGCGTTAACAAGAACAGGCTGGAGACACTGGTATCCATTATTAAGAAGTGCAAGGTACATAACTGAACTCTTTGATGTTTACGTCAATCCAAGGCCAATTTTTGCTTCATGTATGTTGACTTTGTTACTATGGTTGTTGCCAGACAATGGATCAAAATAAGGCTCTTAGTCCAAACTGGAGAACATGCAATTATATTGCAGAAGTTGCAATTCAACAAGATAACAGCGAGTTAGCATTTTGTGCCCTGGAATTCATGGCAAAATGGATTGCTCGGGGTGAGAATGTACGCCCCCCTGTCCTGCTTTCTGTAGATGAAGGACTAGTTCTGTCAGTGCTTGGAACTGCAGGAAGGACCTACAATCAAAAACTATTGGATGCGTCATGGGCAGTCCTACGACGCTCCTTGCGACAAAAGAAGGCCCCTAACCCTGAATCTTATCTTGGAAAAATATCCACACATGCATCACTTGGAGATTTACAAAGGGCTTTTAGTACCCTGCATGAGTTTGAGAATGCCTATGGCAATTCCATCAAACATGAAGAAGAAGAAATTTTCTCTCCCTTTACCTCTTTATATCCATTAGTTGTGGCCTGCTCAAGGAGGGGTTTTGAGACATTGGACTCGGTATGCCTGTAATTCATCAGCATCTTCAATCTCGCATGGTATATCCATTATGGTGAATCACATATTTGTCAAGATTGTTTATAGGCATAATTTTTTGGATTTGAGGACATAAGCTGAGAAATATTGACCTTCTTTTTACAAGTGGGGATATAAAGTCTTTTGGCAAAATCGATGTTAGGAAAATTAATGTTTAGGCATGTTTCAATGTCATATAAAAGTTTTGTTTGCTTACTCAGTTTATCTGATAAAGACATAACAATAGGGATTTATCAACCTTTATTTCTTTCACTTGAGCACGGAAGTGAGCTACATCGATTCTATTTGAATTAATGGATTCACCCGCCTGCCTTAGACAGAGAAGAAGCCTAGCTTTCTTCCTTTACTTATGAGCTAAAACCATCCGACAGATCAGATTATAACTCTTGATGATGAAGGAAATGATAGTATAGGATATGGCTTGCAGATTCCCAAGCGGAAAGAATGCTAAAATTACAGTTCCTTATACTATCGCTTTGATTTGTTGTACTTTTAGTTAAAAAGTACTATAATCATTTCATGTATATCTGTTATTTGGCAATTTATTATTGTAGTTCAGGTTTCATAAATTTCGTGTGGTAATAAGTGGCATGTTGAACGCTTACTTTCATCTCTTTAATACATTTCTGCAGGTTGTCGCTAATTCTGTGTTATTAAAATGTTGTGCTAGGTGTATTTTCAACTCGAGAATTTGAGCCATGCAGAGCCGCCTTACAAATCTGTTGCTGCTCTCAATTGTATAATTTTAGGTTGTGCAAATATTTGGGACCTTGACCGTGCCTACCAAACATTTGAGGCAATAAGTTCTTCCTTTGGGTTGACCCCTGATATTCATTCCTATAATGCTCTTATGCATGCGTTTGGGAAGCTCAAAAAGGTGCATTCTCATTGGATTTCCATATTGCTCTCACTCTCTCACACACACAAATACATCCTCAGATGTGATCACAATTTTGTCTCATCCAGTGTTGTTTGCTGGTGAGGTACGTGGGGCCTGTTGAGATGCATGTGACAGCTGTCCCTGCATCCCACCCTGGAGAATAAAGTCACAGCTAGAAAACGATTGTAATGTCGAGGATTTTTTTTATTTTTTTATCTCTTCATAGTTGGTTGATTAAATATTAACTATTGGGATAACTATGTATGTCCTGAGAGAGCATGGGAATGTGCTCTTGCAGCAAGGGCCCAATGCATTGTCATAGACTATGGATTCACGTGCACATGGAAAACAGATAAAGCCATTTGATTAATTTGCTTATTTAGTCTGTTGATTCTGATATTGAAAGTTCATGTTCTTCCCTTTTGGCAGACATTTGAAGCATCAAGGGTGTTTGAACACCTAGTAAGTTTGGGTGTTAAACCCAATGACACATCATATTCTTTGCTTGTTGATGCCCATCTTATCAACCGAGATCAAAAGGCTGCTCTCTCTGTAATTGATGAGATGGTAAGTTCCATTTTTATTTTTGTGATGAACGAGTGATTTTGTTTCTATGAATTAACTGGTATCTGGAGAAAGTTAATACACATGTATTCCAAATCTGTTTTGCAGGTAAATGCTGGATTTACTCCCTCGAAAGAAACACTAAAAAAGCTCAGAAGACGATGCTTGCGAGAGATGGACTATGAGAGTAATGACAAGGTGGGAGCCTTGGCTAAAAGGTTTGCTATTCGAATGGGTACAGAGAATCGCAGGAACATGCTTTTTGATCTTAATTACAGCAACGATTTTGCCTGAAGGGTAAGTTCTGAAGCATGGTAAATAACTTGCACTTTAAAGGTGGGTGGAAAGTAGTCCTTGTTGCTTTTGGTGGCCAGTTTTAGCATTACATCATGTTGGTTGAACGCTCATTTTGTTTGTTTGACTGTTACTGAATTATGTCTCATTTTCAAGTTTCTTTCTTCCTTCTTGCGGCCGGGGAGTTATCTTTAGTATCATCATAATGCTGAAGCTTATCTTGAATAATCTTGCATCAACCATGCTTTATTTATAATTCATGTTTACTTCTTTTTTTTCTTTTTTTCTTTTTTTTTTTTTCTTTATTTATAATTTGTGTTTACTTTTCTTTTTGGAGGATTAGGCTTGCTCCTTATTAGACTTGGAATTTGGAAATCTCAGTGCTGATTTAGAATAGAGTTGGCTGAGTTGGAATATTTTCATCTTCAGTTTCTTTCAAGCCTTCCTCCTATGTTTGCAAATTATCTGATCGTTTTGAATTTTGATTGTCAGGGTGATTAGGGTTAGGATCGAAGTTTCCTACAGGCATATTTTTATTTTCTCCTGTTTATTTTCCAATTATTTTTTCGCTTTTGAGGGTAAACTGGAAGGTCAGCGAAATGTTTGATCCCCTAGATGCTCAAATGTTGACCAATAAGTGTTGTACCATTTCAGATAATTTAAGTTATTTGCAGCAGATGCTTATCTTCCTTCCTGCTTTTATCCTGCTGTCCTATCTGCTGGCGTAGATAATGGACGGATTTGGCCATATTTTTAAGCAATTTGTAAGTCGAGCATTCTTGGTGTAATTAAATGGGATAAATAATAATAAATCCATTAAAACCTTTAATTTTTTGTTTTCTTTCAAAGTTAATTCTCTGGGTCTGTATATCATTGGAATTGTACTCATTCATCACATTCTGTATAAATCATCCAAGAAAATCTTCAGAATGATTTGAGCAATTGATTGATTAGAAATTGGAATTCTTAAACTTTGACTACAATCCACATTGTGTAATAGTTGAAATGATTCATAGAGGGTATCTGCGTAGAAATCAAGATTCTAAACCATCTTTGAAATTTGATCTTATTCTTTTCATTGCACGGTGCATAGGGCAAAATGTTGCCGTCTTTAATGTATAAAAGTTCTTTCCGATTTTACTATCTACGATGCGGCAGCCAAACCAGTTTTCTGAATGGTACAAAAAAATAATTCGTAAGCAGAATTCAAAGCTTTAAAAGGTATTGCAAAGCTCGTAAAACTTGGACGGTGAAAATTGCTGAATCTGCGGATGAATGTTGTGAGTACAATGGTCGGGTTTCAGTAGGTTTTATTCACAAGCTACATGTATCTTTGGGGCTTGTAAATTTGAGGGATCAAATATTTCACTATGGAAAGAAATAGAGACCACATGAATAAAGAAAAGAGATGGTAGAAACGAAGAGTTATGAGGTTTGTCAAATATTACTAGTTTTTGCTATTCCATATTTGCTTTCATGAGAGAATAGATGGCAACACCAGCAATTGATATTGCAGTACCCATCCCAGTTTGACTGGAGATTTTATTGCCTGTAAAATTTTGCAACCATTAGAAGAAAATAAGGCAATGTAGTGTTTTTTCTTTTTTGGGGGGGCAAGGTAGTTAGTCCTATAGAAAGGGTGGACGGTACTTTGATCATCATGAATTACATTTGGTCAAGTACAAATGTTTGGAGAAGCTCAAGAAAGAGGCTGGTAATATAACCCCCTAAGATAAGAAAACCCTTCTTGCGCAGAAAATCTTCTATTACACTAGAACTTAGTTGCTTGTGTTTATATATAAATCATGCAAGAACTAGAAGCAGTGGAGTAATTAGCAAATACCACAATAGAGAACCAATAACAAAAGTTCGCTTCAACACATTGCCAACTGCATGTGTGAGTGTTGCAACCGTTTCCAATATGTTCGTAGCAAGCTGCAATGTTAAGTTCAAAAGTTAACATATCAGACAAGGACAATCCTAGATGGTTGAAAATAAGTTTGGGGGCACATGTGCATTAACACATTCCTAATTATTAAACACCTCATGTTTCTAAATGATTAGGTTAAACAGCAGCCAAAATGGCTTCTGTGACATACCTGATTGTACAAATGATAGAACTTTCCAATCCAAAATAGGTCAGACAAAAACTTGACTAGACTCACTTTGGCAATTGCATCCCTAAAACCGTATTGCATCAGCTGTGGGCCCTAGATCTAATGGCATATTTACACAAAATGAAGGTCAGGTGTAAATGGCTTTGAAGCAAAAAGAACGTTGAAAATTCAGTTGGTGTTGAAGCTCAGAAGAATTGCTGGCGAAGGCAGAACAAGAGGGCAAATATTGAAATGTAAGCATACACATTTCAACTGTCCATACCTGTCTGTAAAATGGTCAGAAAAAAAAATGTCAGGGAGGTAGCGGATAAAGAAGAGTGAGCTTAGAAGGTTGCTACTCAAATATACAGGAAATATGCAAGAGAGATGCTGAATTATCAGCACTACAGAGGCTACATAAAGTTGATTTCCAATCTATCTTGAAATTTTCTTTAACCATATCTCAGCTCTTGGCTGTTTGTGGATTAACAATTCATTGCAATTATTTAATGTGATATCTCACTGGGTATTTGCTTGGACATCCTGAGGGAATCAAATCAGATTATAATGAAACTTGACACAAAGCTGCCTCTGAAACAGTGATACATCACTTGCATACGGTAATCAGAATTTAAGGTAACCTTCTCAACAGAAGCTGTGGAAGAGTGGTGGTCACTTATTAAAACCCCATACTGCAATACTTCAACTACTTGGAAACAAAATCATGGAACGAACATCAAACTGATAATGGAATAGGAAAGTTGAACTTAATCTCCACAGACTCACTCAACTATTGTTCGTGAAATGTTTCTACAAGATTCCTCCAGTACCGTCAGATTCAAAGTCATCAGAAGAATGGTTTCTGAATCAGAAAAATTTTCAGGATACATCGGGTATAGGTTTCACATATTACTGGGGATAAACAGCGGCCAGAAAAATATTGTAATGAAAGGTGAAGGTTCCCAAAGGTCGCTTCTTCCTTCGGTCGAAGTCATTACAAGAGAGGTTATACCATCTAGCTCCATATGTTGGGCCAAAGAGCACCAAACATATACAGACCACTTGAGTCTGTCATCATTAACAATATAAAAGACGATGATATTAAATGTCATACTTCAGAATCTCACCACTGCTTTCTTTGAATAGATACTTCTGTATGGAAATGCAATGTTTGAAATCATTGCACTGATGAAACCAATTCAGTTGAAAGAAAGTTCAATCAGTGAAGCCATTGAAACACCTACAATTGAAGTGACTGAAAACATCATAGGTAACATTTAATAGATTTCATACTGTATACATCCAAGCAGTATCAGGAATTTATTTCACACGTCCCTTTGCCAATGAATAAGATAGATGAATAATAATAGATGAAAGGAAATCATAGTCTGACAGTTACCAATAACAACAGGCGCAGAGACAAGGGAATCTGGTGGCCCAGAATAAACTGAAAAGCAGCAGCGTTGAAGAACGGCTCCAAAGCTCTGAAATAATATCAGGAAACTTGTTAGGGAGTATCAACTATAATTCTTAGATTTGTAATTATCTTAGGCTGCTTATCAAAGAAAAGGCAGGAGTGCAAATTACCGATTACTACAAAAAAGATATGAAATTAAAAGTTGTAGTGAGCCTTGGGTATGAAATTTCATAATTAAGGTGGTAGCTAATGCCTTATTTAAAGGCATAAATTGCTCGTATATGATATTCAATAATGTCTGAATATTGCTATACTAATCCTATCAAAAATCTTAGTCTTGTGAACATTACATTAAGGTAATTAGATTGCTCTTGTTATTAATAAAATATAATTTTTTTTAGAATACTTTATAAAATAATTAATAATTCATCTTTTTAAATAGCATAAATTATGTTCATAAAGCTAAGTAAAGAAAAATTCTTTTCTTTGCCAAATAGTAGTCCCTTGAGCTTGTCTCTTTGAAATGATTTCCAACTTTAATATTGATAGCTTAGCTCTGGGATCATCATCTTGAATGCTTCATAAACTTGTGAGTGTTTATACTGAAGCTAAATCTTATCATGAAATCAGTCTTTTACCTGAAACTTATATAGATATAAATATTAGATTAAATAACTTCATGGGATTATCATCATCAAATCTAGGGCAAGGGACCTTTGAACCA
>JAWDEX010000012.1:9938189-9952435 GCA_035221805.1 Trichilia hirta
AAGAGAGAAGGGAGGCCATTCATGATGAAGTAGAAAAACTTCTGGAGGCAGGATTTATTAAAGCAGTATATTATCTTGACTGGATAGCTAATATAGTCATGATAAAAAAGGCGAGTAGAAGATAAAGAAGGCGAGTAGAAATAAAGAATGTATATTAATTTTATCGACTTAAGTAGAGCATGTCCGAAGGAAAGCTTTTCTCTGCCTAGGATCGACCAGTTGGTGGACGTTATAATTGAGCACCAGCTACTAAGTTTTATAGATGCTTTTTTTGAATATAACCAAATAACCATGCACTCGCCCAATGAGTAAAAGACTTCCTTTATTATCGATTAGGAATTACATTATTATCGGGTGATGCCATTTGGGTTAAAAAGTACTAGGGCAATCTTTCAATGGTTAGTCAATCGAGTATTCAAGCCTCTACTAGGTTCGTTCATAAAAGTTTATGTAGATGACATGATCACTAAGTTAGAAGAAGGGCATGACTACATTGGATATCTAGAAGAACTTTCTCCCTCTTAAGAAAATACAACTTGAAGCTGAATTCGAAAAAGTGTGCCTTTGGTGTCAGCTTAGAAAAATTCTTGGGATTCGTCGTGAGTGAACATAACATAGAGGCTAATTTTCAAAAGGTAAAGGCGATCCTGGGGTTAAAGTCGCCTTTTACAATAAAAGAAATACAGAGTCTGGCTGAAAAGGTCGCTGCTCTTTACCGATTCATCTCAAGAGCAATCGACAAGTGATTAATGTTTTTCCAGTTTATTAAAAAGGAAAAAATAATAGAATGGATGATAGAATATGAGACCAACTTTCAAGAGTTAAAATAATATCTTGCCACGATTCCTATGCTGACGAGCCCGAGGCTAGGAGATATGTTATTCCTATATCTAGTCGTGAGTGACCACGCTGTTAGTGCCACCTTAACAAAAAAAGATGCAAACAAGGTACAAAAACTGATCTATTATATAAGTAAATTATTTTTTGATGCAAAAAATAAGTGCTTAAAATAGAAAAAGCTAACGCTAGCCTTAGTCATCGTAGCTAAAAAGCTTCGCCCGTACTTTTAAGTACACCCCATCATCGTCCTCACCAACCAGCCCCTCAAACAAATATTGCACCGATCCGACCTTTCAAAAAAGTTGGTCAAATGGAGCATCGAACTAAATAAATTTGATATAAAATTCAATCCATGAAAGGCCATCAAAGGATAGATTTTGGCTGACTTTATTGACAAATACACTATCTCGAAATTCTTGCTAGTTAGACAATCCCATGATGCCAGAGAGGGAGAAGAGCAATTGCCCTACCAGCCTAGGCCTTGGAAAGTTTTCATTGACAGGGCCTTAAATGCTCAGGATTGTAGAGCGGGAATTATACTTGAAAGCCTTGAAGGCAGAAAATTATGAGCGCACTACAATTTGAGTTTTTCACTACCAATAATAAAGTCAAATATGAAGCTTTTCTTACAGGACTACAAATAGCTCTCCTATTTAGTGCTGATAATGTTGAAATAAAAGAGAATTCACAGCTTGTAATACAATAAATAAATGGTCAATTCTGTGTAATCAATACAAACATGTAGCTTTACCTTATACTGGCTCATGAACAAATAAAAAAATTTCGTCGAGTCAAGGTTGAGCAAATTTCCAGAACCAAAAATTCTCGAGCCAATACTCTCTCTAAATTGGTATCCACATTTCATGAGAAGGATCTTAGGCTCATACCATTAGCCGTCTTAGCCAAGAAAAGCATAGAAAAAGATGCCTGCTTGAGGCAGTTACTCACCATGCAAGATGTTCCTTCTTAGATGACTCCCATAAAATTATACCTACAAGAAGAAAAAATGCCAGAGGATGAGAAATAAGCTCATAAGATTAAGAACTAGGCGGCCCAGTATGCCATTATTAAAAGCATACTTTATCGATGCGGTTATGGTTCACCTTACCTGAGATATCCGAGTGAGAATGAGACGAACTTAGTACTACGAGAAGTCTATGAAGGTTCTTATGGCAACTATAAGGGTGGACGAACTTTAATCCATAAAATTTTGAGGCAAAGGTACTATTAACCTACCCTTTTTAGAGACGCAATCAAAATGATAAGAAAATATTGAGACTATCAATTGCACGACCCTATTATCGATAACCATTGGAGAGACCTACTACTTTAATGAGCCCCTAGCTATTTACGTAGTAGGGGCTTGATTTGATTGGCCCATTGCCTATCGAACGAGCCCAAATAAAATTTTCTATAGTCACTGTGGACTACTTCACCAAGTAGATAGAGGCTCAACCTTTGACTGCAATAACCAAAAAAAAGACTATTACATTTATAAAAAACTGTCTAATTTACTATTTTAGCATTTTCTGTATTATAATAACAAATAACAGGAAGCAATTTAACAACACTAGTTTTTGAAGTTTCTGCGGTGAACTAAACATCGATTTATGGTTTGCCTCTCCTACTCATTCCAAGACCAATGGATAAGTTGAAGCTGCAAACAAGTTAATCAAACAGTTACTAAAGAAAAAATTAAGAGACCACAAAGGGGGATGGGTAGACGAACTGCTACAAGTCTTGTAGGTTCTTATGATG
Source organism: Trichilia hirta (assembly GCA_035221805.1). Classification (NCBI taxonomy): domain Eukaryota; kingdom Viridiplantae; phylum Streptophyta; class Magnoliopsida; order Sapindales; family Meliaceae; genus Trichilia; species Trichilia hirta. The sequence continues at coordinate 9,940,788 of JAWDEX010000012.1, forward strand.
ACCTTAAAAACAGTGACAGGAGAAACCCCGTTTAACCTGGCCTATAGTGCTGAGGCTGTTACACCGATAAAAATAAAAACTCCAAGCTTTTAGGTCAGATATTTTAATGAGGTTAATAATGAACAATTGAGGCAACTCGAGTTAGATGTTCTGGAAGAGCAGCAAGATCTTGCCGTAATAAAGACAGTTGCCTACAAAAGAAAAATAGCTTAATCCTATGATGGGAAGGTTTAACACCAGAAATTTTGTATCAGTCATTTAGTTGTTAAATGAATTAAGGCATGTAATTAGTTTTTCAAAAATGGTGCACTAGGCCCAAACTAGAAAGGACCATATTAGATCGTAGACATAAGACGACCTAGGGTTTACAAACTGCAATATTCCGATGGATGAAATATCAAAAAGCCATAGAATGCCGAGCTATTAAAATTGTATTATCATTGATGATTGTATTTTATCCAAATAAAATTATTGACTCCATGATTATTGTTTCAACACAAGTTTAGATCTGCATCTACTTTGATTGCTCTATTATGCATATATGCCGCGATTATAAAAAAATGATTCTTGTTAACAAGTTATTTTTACGACACTACTTGAGTCTTTTCGATTTTAATAATTAGTCTACTGCGATAATAAAGTTGTTACTTCTCCTACTCCAGTAATTGATTATTTAGGACAACTTTGATCAACTCGAGATCAATAATTATTATCTACTTATTTAACATCGCTCTAACGAATGTGAGATTGGTAATTATTGTCTACTTATTCGACATCGCTCTAACGAATATGAGATCGATAATTATTGTCTTCTTATTCGATATCGCTCCAACGAATGTGAGATCAATAATTATTATCTACTTATTCGATATTGCTCCAACTTATATGAGGTCAATAATTATTGTCTACTTATTTGACATGGCTCCAATAAATGTAAGATCAATAATTATTATCTACTTATTCAACATTACTTTAACTTATACGAGGTCAGTAATTATTATCTACTTATTCAACGTTACTCCAACGAATATGAGATCGATAATTATTATCTACTTATTCGACATTGCTCTAACTTATATGAGGTTGGTAATTATTATCTACTTATTCGACGTTGCTCCATCAAATGTAAGATCAATAATTATTGTCTACTTATTTGACATCGCTCCAACGAATGTGAGATTGATAATTATTGTCTACTTATTTGACATCGCTCCAACGAATGTGAGATTGATAATTATTGTCTACTTATTCGACATCACTCTAACGAATGTGAGATCGATAATTATTATCTACCTATTCGACGTTGCTCTAACTTCTATGAGATCGATAATTATTGTCTATTTATTTGACATCGCTCTAATGAATGTGAGATCGGTAATTATTATCTACTTATTTGATATTGCTTTAACTTATATAAGGTCAATAATTATTATCTACTTATTCGACGTTACTCCAACAAATATGAGATCGATAATTATTATCTACTTATTTGACGTTACTCCAATAAATATAAAATCGGTAATTATTATCTATTTATTCGATATTATTCTAATTTATATAAGGTCGATAATTATTATCTACTTATTCGACATTGTTCGAACTTATATAAGGTTGATAACTATTATCTCTTTATTCAACATCGGCTCTTTATTCAACATCGGCCCAACGAGTATGAGATTGGTAATTTTTATATACTTATTCGATGTTACTCTTGTGAACATGAGATTGATAATTTTATCTTTACGGCAAAGGTAGCATCATAAAAACTATAAAAATAGCCCCTTCAGGTCCCTACTATATCGCTTTGGTAGAATTGTACTCGCATGATTTATGTCATGATCGTCGTTACTTTGACAAGGATAAAATTCACCCCAAATCTTTCATTTTACCAACATAGAACGGTATGGCTGCCTAGCATATTATTTACTTATTCGTCACTATGATAAGGTATACATATTATTCGCAAAATAAATTACGACAAGATATTGCTAGAAATTTCTTCCTTGTATTGAACAAAATAAATGTTGTATTCATATAAGCAATATATACACATAATTCCATGAGTACTCAAAAGATAAAGGCATTAATACATATTTAAAGAAGAAAGGAAAATCTATGCAGTTACTACAGCTGCGGGTTTTCTTATGGTTGATTGCCAGACCTCTTACTTACGTCAGATGGCTTACCCGTCGCCTCATTGTTGACATTAGAAAGTGAAGGATCTGAGGGAGGAGTTTGCTGGTCAAGGTTGATCGGGATGGTACCCGGAGTAGAAAGTAGAACGAAGAAAATTTCAGCTGGCTCTTGATGCTGTGGTTCATTTTTTATAGCAACAAGAGTTTCTGGTGGTAGCTCGACCCCCGCTTAAAGAGCTGCTTTGTCAGAGGGACTTGTGACACCTAACTTTGAGAAAAGTCAATCGAAGTCCACCTTGAGTAGGTGTTCCTCCACCAATGCAATAACATGTTTGAGCTCGAATAATATGCTCTTCTCGTATTAATCTCGGACCCAATCATTGGCAGAATAGAGTTTTGCTTGCAGCTTTTAAATAATGGCTTCCGACTTCAATAACTATTGGGGAATGCACATCTGCTTCTAACCTTTCAACTTTCTCTCGGAGGCCTTTGATAGTATTATCTCTACTGCAAAAAGGGTTGACAGAGGTGTTGTTTATCCTCTGTAGTAATTTCAAGTCACTCTTTAGTTGTAGAACCTCTTAATCTGAGTTTACCATCTTGGACTCTGCAATTGCGACTCTCTTTTCAAGATTCTTCTTAATCTTTGCCTAGCCTTGGTCATCCCTCTCAGTTTCTTATTCAAACTGAGGATCTCCTTCTTTAATCGTTCATTTTCTCAACCTTGGATAGTCGCACCCTGGATGTGCGACTTTATCTGCTCTTGTTGTCAAGTAAGCATGTGAGCGATCTATAGAAGGGATAATTGGTATATATAGAATCTTAAAAAGAGAAGATGAGGCAAAGTAAAGTTTATCATTATCAAAGAGTCTCACACATAGTTGATCGTCGCCACCTCCTCATCAATAACCCTGTCTATTAAGGGGACGGCTGCATTAATGAGAAAGAGGAGGCAGGCTATCACTGGTGTCTTATCTTCACAAAAATTAGAGAGTTTTAACTCCAGCATAGGGGCACAGGAAAGAGCAAAGCAATGAGGGATCACCAACACCAATACCCTATGCAAAGAAACTGGGGCGCACTGGCTAGACCTTAACACGTCAGTAGAACTGGATCTTATGGCACGAGAAGCTATGATAGTGCTACTCAATAATTTATCTTAACTCTCCTCGAATCTGGGTCTATTTCTTATTAATTGGAGAGGGCTATTGCTGCTTTCGAACCTCTCTTAAGGTAGAGCTGGGGCTTTGCCCTTGTCTTTTGTGGAAGTCTTTAAAATTTTCTATTAACGATAAGAAGGGGGTGACAGTATCTGACTTCGCCCTGCCCCCTTACCAGCTCTTCTCGCAACCGCCAAACGCTCCAAGATAAAAGAATGCTAATTTCTCCTCGATATATTTGCAAAATAAAACTAAAAAAGCTTAATTCCTCCTACAAAGACAATAATGCATTGCGGTGTCTTACCTTTTGCTTTCATCTGATTAAGGATGATACGCGAGACACAAGAGAAGACTAGACGCGACTTGACCAAGAAAGCCTCTAACAAGATCTTTTTCTGATCAGCAACAATATCCCCAAGCAAAGTTATTCTTTTTTTGGACTCTTGACTTAGAGCGAGGTGACCTGATCAAGTTGATGCTGACTCGAACCTATTTGGGATCTCCCCTATAGCATCAAGGTCCCATTTTCCCCCAATAAAAAATCATTTGTCCTTCCAGTACTTATTGTTAGAAGAATTTTCCCTCATTATATTGGGAGTTTTTGACCTAGTTTGTAAATAGTACTAGCCGAGACTAGATCTTGGGTTCTTTCTTAGCGTATATATATAGGCCACCTCAGGAATGCTTGGGAGCTCACCAAAGTATTCTTACCATAACATATATAAGCTGGCCAAGATTCTATAACTGTTGAGGACGATTTGATATGAGAGAATCTAAAAATAGGTGAGCATGCTGGTAAAGAACGGTTGGAGTGGCAGCCTCACTTCTAACAAGAACAGCTCCTTGTTGAAAGCAATTTCACCAAGAGGGGGCCAGCTCATCACTTCACCCTTACGTGGAATTCGTAGGATTATTAGGTTATTTATCTCGAAAGTCTCTCGATACACATCGAGGTCTTATGTGATGACTATAAAAGAGAATCGATCAGCCTTGAATTTGATCTTTATTTTGAGAGTGACAACTAAATCAATAATAGACCCTTCCTCGCTCGAGCTCATAGGTGAATCTAGCATTGGGTCGACCTCAAAATTTCTCGAGGTGACTGATCTAGGAACCTAACTCAACAGCTCTCACTACTAGCACTCATCTCCTATATGCATACAACATGACATCAGGATATAAATAACACGAAGAACCAATGTTTTTAGAGGCCAAGGGATAATGTGGGCCTCGCGATCTCTCTCTTCCTTTTTGTCCTCACCGACAAAACAACGTGCCAGTTAATGAGAACTCTGAACCTGGAGGCTTTTTAGCTGAGGCCAGTACCATAATCTCCCCCCATGCAAGTGAGAAACATGCCATGATATTGCTACAAAGAAATGTATGATAAAAAGGACAAGAAAGTAGTATCTTACCGATTAAACAGACGATGAAACAATAGCGTGAGAGGCTTCGTGGTTGAGGATGCAGGTGGTATAAAAGTACAAAGCCTAGAGAAATTACGAGGGTAACTTGGGTCCGTCAAGAATGCAAAAATAGGAAATAGAGGGTAAATTGGGGTTATTTATATTTAGCCAGTCAATAACCAAGTGACGCGATGTATCTAGATAGTCGCTTTGCGAACGGTCACGAATGGGCCACGCTACACGTGTCTCAAGAGGGCGCTTTAGAGCGCTGCACTAATTCAAAAGCAGCCATCAATCTGCTTACACGTGGCTGTGCTACGAGTTACGAAGAGACGCCGTATTTTAATAAAGTTCTTTCAGAGAACATCGGGTAAGGATCGAAGCATCTGCATTTAATGAAAACTATTAGTTGCTTGAAGTATCAAAGCGCCCACGACAAGAAATTAAATCGTCTTAGTAAATCAGAACTATTCAAATTTCTGCTCTCGCTTCACGACAACAGAAATTTGAAAGGCTTATATTGATGATTTTTATGGACCCCGTATTTTTGACCCTAACTGTTGTTAAGTGGGCGGCCTGACCCAGGTTCGGTCACTTTGGTATCCCGACTGCCACCTTAATTACCAAGATGAATCAATTTTGATGTTTCAAAAATAAGAGAATCGGATGGGATAAGCGAGTATATTTTTCAAGGAACAGCTTGAGCATCCTATCACATTAAGAGGTGTCTTGTCCTACAAATTACAGTTATTTATTGCACCATCCTAGCCTGACATAAGAGAGTAGTGAAAGGACCTATCAGATGACTATACTGTATTCTGTCTAATTAGCTCCCGTTCTTCGATACTCGTACATGTAAAAGTCTTATAAATGGTAAAATTGTTACATTAAAATGGATCTTTTTTTAACCTTAGGAGAGAAATGGAGTTCAACTGGCAACGACCAGCACTCCTTATAGATATTTTCGAACCCAGCATTCCGGGTCGGTAAATTACTCAAACACTCTTAATTCGTTCTCTTTTTAAATTGGCCTTAAATGATCCACCGATTTGAGCGTCGGAATTTATATGTCGGTAATCCGACTTCACTTCTAACTCTTTCTCTCTTATTTCAGGTAATTTTTCAAAAATTTTTGTTCGAAGTTGAATACTATTTTACACGGTTTTTATATTAATCCTAACAATAAAATTTGTGTATCATTGAATTTTTTGTCCGGAGAGAATTTAAGCATCAATAACTAAAAAGATTCAGAAGACAAATGCTTGCGAGAGATGGACCATGAGAGTAATGACAAGGTGGAAGCCTTGGCTAAAAATTTTAAAATTCGAGTGGATGCAAAGAATCGCAGGAACATGCTTTTTAATCTCGAATTCAGCACTGAGTATGCCTGAAGGGTAAGTTCTGAAACATGGTAAATTACTCGCACCTTTTAGATTGGTAGAAAGTAGTCCTTGTTGCTTTAGGCCAGTTTTAGATTTACAAGTCGTGTTTACTTTCCTTTTTGCAGGGGTAGGCTTGCTCATAGTGCAGATTCAGAATAGGATTGGCTGAGTTGGCATATTTTTGGCTTTAGGTTCTTTTGAGCCTTCCTCCGGCTTTTGTAAATTATCTAATCGATTTCAATTTTAATTGTTAGGGTGATCAAGGTTAAGACCTTAGTTTCCTACGGCCATATTTTTATTTTCTCCTGTTTATTTTCCAATTCTTTTTGCACTTTTTTGAGAGTAAAGCAGGTGAGCAAAATGTTGATCCCATAAATACTCGATTGTTGAACAACAAGCGTTGTACCATTTCTGATAATTTAAGTCATTTACAGTAGATGATTATATTCTCCCCACTTTTTTTCTTGGTGTCTGATCCGCTGTTGTAGGTACTAGTGTTGAGCAAAGGGGATTTGGCCATATTCATAAACAATTCATAAGTGAAGCATTCGTGGTGCAATTAAATGGGATAAATAGTAATTGAAGCCATAAAATCTTCAATGTTTTTTGATAATTCAAAGTTAATTTCTCTGTAAATTTGATTCATGTGGGACTGTAAATCATTGTAATAGTATTCATTCATTTAATTCTATTTTAATCATCCAGTCAAAACTTTCAGAATGATCTGCACGACCTCTGGATTGATTGATTAAAAATTAGAATTCTCAAATTTTGATTAGAATCCACATTGTGCAAAATTTGAAATGATTCATAAAGGATACATACATAGAAATCAAGATTCAAAACCATATTTGAAATTTGATCTTATTCTTTCCAGTGCTCAACGTATAAGCCAAAATGTTGCCATCGTCAACTCTAAAAATTCAGTTCTTAAGATTCCCTATGTTTTTGTTTGAAGATCTCCTTTATTACTCTTTTACGCATAATACGAGTTTCTGCACAGTAATCTATCTACGATGCAGCAGCTAAAGCAGCTTTCTGAAACAGTAGAAGAAAAATTGTAAGCAGAATTCAAAGCTTAGAAAGTATTGAAAAGCTGGTTTCAGTAGGCTTTATTCACAAGCTACCAATATCTTTGTGGCTTGTAAATGTCAGGATCAAATATTTCACTATGCAAAGAAATAGAGATCACATGATAAAGAAAAGAGATAGTAGAAATAAATGGTTATGCGTTTTCAAATCTTACTCGTTTTTGCTCTTCCATATTTGCCTTGATGAGGGAATAGATAGCAACACCTGCAATTGCTATTGCTGTACCAATCCCAGTTTGTGTGGAGATTTTATTGCCTACAACATTTTGCAACCATTAGAAGAAAATAAGGCAAGGTAGGTCGTTTTATAGAAAATCTGTATAGATAATATTTTGATCATCATGAATTGCATTTGGTGAAGTCCAAATGTTTTGAGAAGCTCATGAAAGATATAGACAGTCTATGTGAGCATGGTCGATTGATACATGGAAAACATATTCTGCCTTATTTTTTCAATTCATTGGTTCTGGGCCACTGCTTATTTTCCTATAAGAATTCAGGTGGCTATTTATGGCATCCATGTGAAACATTGGAAAAACTTGTGTCCATCACAAGGCATAAGCCAAGAAAAACTGGAAATAGCTAAATAATACCATTTTAACGGAGTCGTTAACCTATTTACATTTTCGGAGTGTGAGAGCTAAAGTAAACCAAAATTCCAGTTTATTTAAGGCTTGGCAATATAAACCCCTACGATTTGAAAACTACTATTACCCAGAAAATCTTCCTTTACACTAGAAGTTAGTTGTTTGTGTCGGTATATTGATCATGCAAGAACTAGAAGCAGTGAGGTAATTACCAAAAACCACAATAGAGAACCCAATAACAAAAACTCGCTTCAGCACATTGCCAACAGCATGTGTTAGTGGTGCAACCCGTTCCAATGTGTTCGTAGCAAGCTGCAAAAGTAAGCTCAAAGTTAACGAATAAAACAGGCAAGTGCATGAAGTCAACAACAATTGTAGATGGTTAAATAGAAAATGTTTGGAGGCACATGTGAATTAGCATATTCCTAAATACTAAACCCCTCAGGTTTCTAAATGATTGGGTTAAAGCAACAGCCAACAACGGCTTCTCTGTGACATACCTGATTGTACAAATGATAGAACATTCCAATCCAAAATAGGTCAGACAAAAACTTGACTAGACCCACTTTGGCAATTGCATACCTAAAGCCATATTGCATCAGCTGTGGTCCCTCAATCTGATTGCATATTTACATGAAATGAAGGTCAGATGTAAATGGCTTCAAAGCAAAAAGAATATTGGAAATTAGTTGGTGTTGAAACTTACAAGTATTGCTGGTGGCAGGCAGAACAAGAGGGCAACTATTGAAATGTAAGCATATACATTTGTACTGTCCATATCTGTCTGTTAAGAGTAAAACAAATGTCAAGAATGTAGAGCATAATGAAGACAGAGCTTAGAAGGTTGCTACTCGAATATACAGGATATATGCAATAAAATGAATTATCATGACCACAGAAGCTAAATAAGGTTGATTTCATATCTATCTTGAAATTCTTCTTGGCCATATCTTATCTCTTCTTTGTTTGTGGCTTCACAATTTATTGCACTTATCTAATGGACATCCTGATGGAATCAAGTCAGATTATCAAGTTTCTCATGAAACTTGAGATAGAACTGGCTCTGAAACACTGAGACATCACTTTAATAAAGTAATCAGAATTTAAGGAAACCTTGTCAACAGAAGTGTAAGAGCGTTGTGGTCACTAATTAAAACCTCAAACTGCCAATGTTTCAACTACTAGGAAAGAAAATAGTGGACTGAACATCAAAGTGACAACAGAAAAAGGGAAAGTTGAACATAATTTCCTCTAACTCACTCAGATATTAGTTCATGAACATTTATTAAAACTATTTCCGCAAGATTCCTGTAGTAGCATCAGACTCAAAAGTCATATTATCCAAAGAATGCTTTCTGAATCAGAAAAAATTTCAAGAAGCATCAGATCTGGACTTCACAAATTGAGGATACCCGATGGCCAGCAAAATATTACAGGGAGAGGTGAGGGACCACAGAGGTAGCATCTTTTGTCATTCGAAGTCATTACAAACTATCTAGCTCCATATATTGGGCAAATAGCATCCAAACATAGTTAGACCACTCAAGTTTGGTGTCAACAATATCCAAGCCAAGGATCTTGATCAAATATCACACTTCAGAATCTCACCATTGCTTTCTTGGAGTATATACTTCTGTATGTAAATGCAATGTTTGAAATCATTGCACTGATGAAACCAGTCCAGTTGAATGAAAGTTCAGTCAATGAAGCAATTGAAACACCTAAAATTTAAGTGATAGAAATCATCAGTAGGTAACTTTCAAAAGGTATGATAATGTATACAGATCCAAGCAGTATCAGAAATTTATTTCACACATCCCTTAGCCAGTGAACAAAAGAAATGAATATAGTGGATTAAAGGAAATTGAAGTCTGATAGTTACCAATAACAACAGGTGCCAATGACAACCACAGAGAAAAGGGAATCTGGTGGCCCAAAACAAACTGAGAAGCGGCAGCATTAAAGAAAGGCTCCAAAGCTGTGAAATAATATCAGGAAACTTGTTAGGGAGTTCAATTATCATTATTGGCTTTGTAAGTATCTTGAGCAGCTAATCAAAGAAAAGACACGAGTGCAAATTACTGATTTCTACAGATAAGACATGGAATTGAATAAAACAGTAAGTAAATCAATAAGTTACTGATTACTGAACAAATTTCAAAGGTGTTTTCATTAACATTTACTACCACAAATGGTAAAATGTCAACCAAAGGTTATTAACAACACATCTCCACAAGTTAGGTAAGAAGCACATGTTTCAGTCATAACATATGTGGAATGCAAGCCTCTAAAACAATGCAACACTAAGAATCAACATGGCTCACTTCAAAAGCATACAAATATTTATCAAATAATAAATGAAATACTAGTATGGTACTCAATTCACAACATAAGATAGGAAAATTGTGCCTCAATATTGTCAGATTTATCTATTTAGTGATTACTGATGAATATTGATGCCTGTGTAGTATACTCATGTCTTAATCTGCTACAAGATACATTTTTTCCCATCCTTGGCTAAAAGAAATAGTGAATGTATCAAATTAGGGTGAATAAGATGTTTCTGCTCTATACCTTTAATAGTGTGGGTAAAAGATACAGCAACAGCAGCAAATGACACATTGGACATGACATGTCCAAGGGCATGACACAATGCCACAGGAGTCAATAGTGCCAACAGCTCCTTATTAATTGGCTGGTTACAAAAGAAATTATATCACCGAGGCAAGCCAGAATGTGCCTTTTGTATCAAAACAGCAAGTCAGTGACTGAAACTTACAGCACGTTTGGGTAGACCAATAGTCCAACAAACAAGACAGTATATCACTCCAACTAGAAGATGTACAACAGAAACAAAACTGCAGAAAGGGGAAAACTTTTTTTTTTAATTAGGCGGGGAATATAATTTTAAAATCCCAAAAATAGGAGATCTAAAGAGATAATGCAGTAGTTAGGCATAATCTTGTCTATGACATGCAGAAGCATAACATGAAATCTGTGAATATAACAAAAAGATTTAAGTTATCATCAAGAACAACATACTATGGGTATGGGAAATAATTGTAGACCTTCTTGTTGAGTATATTGAATATGACATTTAAGAAGTACCTGCATAGAATTGGAAATGCCAACGGCATTAATGATTTAGCAATTGTGTAGCAAACACTATATAACAGGATAGAGTTTTTGGTCTACAGTCCGAAATAGAAAACACAATAACCAGCAAAACTAGGTTAATGGAAGTAATATGAAGACAAATCTATTGAGTTGCAAAATAGTGGCGTGATATCTATCGGACTATCCCTCAAATTTAATAGCTTACCACATAAAGAAAAAGAAGCCAGTGACAAGTGCTGGGAATCTCTCACCAAAGCTTTTTGAGGGGGTTGAATACCTACAAGTCATACAAATTTATACTTGCAAGTCAGAGGGAAAGCCTAAAAAACAGAAAGGTTGTATTCTCTCTTATATAAAATTGATGAATGTCAAACAATAGAAAGCAAAAATAAATTATAGAGCACTACTATTTCCATTCTCTTTATCTTCGCTTTTCTCAGCAGCACATAGTAAAAACACAATAGAAAAAAATAAATGGAGGAAAGCAAGATAAGAAGTCTAACCCATCAGAAATTTCAATTTCACGACCATCAGCAGCCGCTGAAACAACAAGAAAGTCAACGGTACCTCGCCTTCTTATCCTTTGGCTCCATCCGCCAAATCTCGGCGGTTCCCCAGGAAAACTAGCTCCCGCAGGAGATTCTTTCTTCTCCGACAACGGCGAAAAATCCAGACAGGCGTTTGGAGCAAGTGATCGAGTGGTAACATTAACATAACTCGGGTAAACCTTAGTCTTCGACAAGTACAGTGAAGAAATACGGGGAGTTTTG
>JAWDEX010000012.1:9952535-9968770 GCA_035221805.1 Trichilia hirta
AGTCTTGTGAACATTACATTAAGGTAATTAGATTGCTCTTGTTATTAATAAAATATAATTTTTTCTAGAATACTTTATAAAATAATTAATAATTCATCTTTTTGAATAGCATAAATTATGTTCATGAAGCTAAGTTAAGAAGAATTCTTTTCTTTTATACTTTATATTTATCATTTCTTAATTCAAAAAATATCACATTTAATATTAGAAAATTTTGCAAGTTGTATAACTGCATAAAATACATACTAGTAAATTAAAAAGGCTACCAAATATATCATATTTTATCAATATAAATAATATTTAAAATATAAACCTAATGATATAAAATTTGCTTATAGATTAAAGTTCTAATTCAGTTATATTTACATACAACTTTACAATAAAACTATCAAATTATATTTTTTTAATTCCTATGGACAATTAAAAAGTATAATTTAATATTTTATTTTAATTAATTATACAAATATAATAAAAATTCTTATGGTATAAAATTTATTATATTTATATGATTAATTACGATTAATGTCATAATTGTGCGTAAAATACTTAATATATAATTTTACATAATTAAAGATATTTTGATTACTCCTTAATTAAATAAAATTATATGAATAACTCAATATTAAATTTTTATTTATTGTTAGTATTATTTAAGTAGATAAATGTGAAAAAATCACATAAAAAATCACACTACAATAACTCTTAGGAAAGATTGGTGGATCAAATAGGCATTACTTAAATATCAATCTTTTTAAACAGAATTTTTTCTAAATATATAATTTAATTATAAAATATATCACTCTAAATATACCAAATAATGACAATTATATAAATTATATGATTTTAAGTAATTTAATAATTAATTTGTAACTCAAAAATAAAAGTAAACGTTCTAAATATTTATTTTATCTCGATTAACCAAATTTTAATTAGTTAGAGGGAGAGAATAAGCATCTTAAATGCTTTATCTTAATTTCAATTAATTACTTAATTAATCAAATTAAAAGCATAAGCATCTTAAATTCCCTATATTAATTTAAGTTAATTGTTTAATTAACCAAATAAAAGGTGTAGGTATCTTATATCTCAATTTCAATCAATTATTTAATTATGGAAAAAATTTTAATTGATAAATTAACTAAATTTTGTATGCATAATAAAACAAAATTTATACATACAAATATCAAATTTATGATTTATGCATTACAACTCAATATCCATAATAAATAAATTAAATATAAATTAAAATAATTAATTCAAGTATTATAAAATAAAAATATGCATAATTAATTTTGCATACATAATATAAATTAAATTTATAATCTATTTATCCAAATTAATAATGCATAATTCATTTAATCCATAAACAAAACCTAAAAATATTTTAAATAGAAATTCTAGAAAATATAAACACACAAAACAATTGAATGGCTAAGTGATAAAAGGTTTGCTTAAAGACTTTGGGCAGAACGCCTTCGCAATTCAAACCTCCCTCTCATCGAATTTCACAGGTTTGCATAACCAACATATCGTCTATTTGAAACGAAGCTTCAACCTCTAATTGAGTTAACTCAATATAACCCGTTACAGACTCGATTAAAATATTTGGCTGTTTTTTCACCTTTTAACCACATTTTTAACATTTCAAAATTTAAAATTGATCGAAATTTAATTTTTAATTGATTCATAAGATTATTTGGCATTACAATATTTTTAAAAAAAATATAATTTTTCAAAACCCAGAGATTCAAGGTTGAGGCACAATTAAAACTCTAACGAACAAAAGGAGGATGCTAATGTTTATTCTATTGACTCAATAAGTTAGATATTTTTAATAATGAACAAAATCTTATGTATACGTAATTTTTTAATACTTGATAAGCAAAATCTTTTATATGCTTAATCGTGTAATACTTGATCATTTAAGGTAAACTTGAGCTACATTGAATTGAAATTATCATAATTGATGTAGATTTAATAATTATTCTTATATCTTTAATTAAAGATTACTATGGTTTGGCTAATTATTTTTATAATCTTAATTAATTCTTAATATTATTCTTTATACTTTAAAAGTTGTTAAAAATATTATTAAGAATTAATAAAGTGGTTGAACTTAGTGTCTGAAAACAAATTGGTAGGGATTCATTACTGGGTCTGGAATAATTGTCGCAGTTTAAGCTCTTGTGATTCAACAGCATATGAAATCTAGTCTTACCCTGCTTATATGCGTTATTTTAGAAAACAAATCAAAAGTTAGATCTTTACTGCAAGAATCCGGCAAAATATTGTGAAGTTATATGATTAAATTCTTATTTCATTTATTTATATGCTACTCATGTATAGGTGGAAGGAAACGGGCTTCATTTTATTACGATCATTGGAATATTGAGTACGTAAGTAATTCAAATTGGAAGATCTTTCTGCAGTAATTGGTATAGATCTTGTTAAATTGTTTTTCCTTTATGTTATTTGACAGTCTACCAATTTAGCACATTTCTAAGTTAGTGATGTTCCTATTGCAGCTTACAAGAATGCTATTTAAGAGCAGAAATTTGCTTTTGAAATTTCTACTACTAAAAGTGAGCGGGATTTCTATCTTTCTAAAGTTGATAAGCTCCGTGCATTAAGTATTTATAGAAGAACGAATAAAGAAGGTGAGAAACGATTATCCATCTTCTGTAATTCAGGTTGTCTGTTAAGTTTTCCTATAAAATGGGTCTTGTTTGAATCATAGCTTTTGTAGTTTAAGCATAGGATGCATTTAAATATCTTAAACAGCATACTTGCTTAGCACTAGTTTATGATGGGTAGCTACGTAACCTAAAAAGAACTGTAGGACTAGTGGAATATCTTGCATTTATGAAAGGAAATGGTAAAGACCATTTAAAAATATGCATAGCTGTATGTGGCGAATGTATCATTCAAAGTCGGTTACAATATATGGAATTTTTTATGAATATGGTACGCAAGATTATAATTGTTGAAGGCAAAATAAATAACGAAATGGAAATTAACGAAATGCTCACAGGTACAACAGAAGAACCATCGTTCCTTAACTATGGTTCTCTAGATGTTACTTCTTTTTTATAATTTGTTTATTTTTTTGAAAAAGGGGAATATATACTCTTGTTTTAGCATAATACTAGGCAACCGCGTTGCATCTAGAAATTATGTATCATAGAGTTTAGATGCACCTGATCCTGGAGGAACATTCAACGTTGACTGTTATATCAAACAGAATTGCAGTTTATGATAGCTGCATGAGTATTCTAGCACTGAAATAATGCCACTCATAATTTGCCTGGTAAGATCTGTCCTAATTGGGCATGCTGATGCAAGTTCTTGCTAAAGAGTAATGCTTATGGCATCTTCATTCAATCCTGAAAGGATGATAGCAAAATTTATTGTGTGGATATTTTTCTCGGTAAGTGATATAAATTTATAAAATGATATTATTAATTAACATGTCAATGTGCAAAACTTAAGGAGCCTTCTAAAGGTAAGCCATCCTCTCTTTTATTTTTGCTTGACTGCATTTCTTATTGAATGTGTCCAGGATTTAAGAGATTTACTCCAAAATACTCTGCTTAAAAGCTATGGCAAACGGAGCCTAACATGGAAGCTGAAGTGATTTTATTTTCAAAATCATTATTCCCATTATCATATCATTTTTTTTTTTATTTTTTTCATTTAACAATTTTTCATGATTATAACATAAATCATATAAATCCAAATATATCCTTACATGAATTATTACTTCTACTAGAAATATATGTAATATACGTTTAAGGTCTATTTTAATCATTATTTACGTTCAACATTTTAATAATGGAGCTCGCTAAACATAAATACTACTTAGAACTTAAAAACCACAACAATTTCTTCATCACAATTGACAAAATGATCATTTCAAAAGTCACAATATTACCAAAATGGCCATTAAATTGTTAAGTTATAGTATTTTTTTTTTTTCACCCCTCTTATGAAAAAGCCTCAGTTTACTTTTTGAAGACTCATATAATTCCACATGCATGCTTCGTGGTTTTCTCTTCTCAGGAGCAAAATGTGCAAGAAGAGTCTTAAGCCCATCCTGAACTCCATGGTAGTCGGCAGGTGATGAAGGTTATTCGTCAATTCCTACATAAACAACCTGTTGCAGTCACTGCAGTACAAAGCAAACCTTGACTCTAAAGATCTTCCAGCTGGGGTGAGCCCTATTTTTTTGATAGATGACAACTTAATATATTTAATCATGAGATGTCTGAAGCTCAATTGTGATTGTAGGTATTTGGTAGTGCTTAGCGATGCGAACACTGTACGGTGCTAAGAGACCCCATGCCAAACATATGTGGCATGAACCTCGTGGATGAACGCAAGAAATTCACGTATCAAGATTGAAATTAGAATTTTCTCATAAAAGTTAAGTAAGAATTCGGTTTAAAAGGATCTTGACCCGATATTTTAATTAAACTCTAGAATCTAAAGTATATCAAATCTAAGACCCATAGATTATAATTAAATAAAAAATCATAAGTATTTTAAGTATCTTTTTTTTTGGTGAAAATGAAGACGCCGTAAAAAAGAAAGAAATTCCTAATTGATAAGTCGGGTTTAAAAGCCACAATATCAAAATCTTAATAAACTCCGTAAAAATTTTTACAAAGAACTATTTGAGAGAAAATTTCATAGAAAATTACATCTTGATTTTCTATTCTTTCAAACAAACATTCTAACCTTTTTGTAGGCCAAACAAAAATAAAAGCTTTCAAAGAAAGTAAAACAAAGGCTTACAAGGGAATTAATCAATATTAAATGTCAAATAAATTAATTACATTATTAACAAACGTAGCTCTTCACATACACCAAAATTAAACGGTTAATTAAGTGTTAAATATGAAATAATTTATCTCCTACCAAAATAGTAAAATTGTAGACAATCTTTTAGCTTTCTATAGATTTTTAAATCAAATCAATATAATCTCCAGAAATCAAAACATGATCCAATCATTGACAGTTATTTAAATTAGAATTTGAATTTTTAACTCATACTTTCGGTGGCAAAATTTATAGAATTTGTATACCACATTAAAAACAAAGTTGTAGCTATATTTCTTATCTTTCTGTAATATTTTGAATAATCTCAATCTGAGTTGAATAAGTTAAGATATGGTTTAAATACAGTCAATTCTTTAAATTCAAATATTTTTATGAAATTTCGATAAAATGTTTGTAGGGCCAAATAAATTTCAAAATATAAGCATTGTTATATTTTGGAGATGACGAGCCTTTCGTTGCTAGGCTGACAAGAAATAGGCAAAAGACCAAAAATATCATATAAGTTCTGATTTTGTAAAGTTTTCCTTCTAAATACAACGAGATTATAAATTATGGTAGCACGCAATGTTCCAAAAATTTATAAGTGAAAGAATGGCTAAAGTGTTATAAAATTTGATAATGCAAAATTTAAATTTACAATGTAAAAATTAAAACAAATAAATTTAAAATTAAATTTCAGGTTTTGTATTGTACAGTAAACATGTATTTCAAAAATATATTGAACAGATCAGTAGTGCATCAATACTCAATTCCGAGATTTAAAAGTTTATAAATGAACAGTATTCAATTCTCAGAGTTGCAAGTTTAATAATGAACACTTAATAAAGGCATAGAAGAATTACCCAAATAATGAAAAAAAAAAAAAAAAAAAAGAAATTTATGAGGGCCATTATTCTGGGTTGAGGCCCAATTTTACAAACCAATTTCTCTTCCTCTCTAAGTTTCTTCCACTTCCGATCTGATCAAACTGTAAAACCCTACCCAAATTACTTTCGTTTACCGGTATAATCGGAAGCATCGGAAGCCATTGAACAATTGTGAAAACAGCGTCGTTTTGCAATCTAAAGAAGAGGTCATGGGTGTGGAGGGCGGTGGAGGAAGAGAGAAAGCCAAAGACAGAGTAAAAGAAAAAAAAGAGAGAGAAGAAGAACAAGACGGCATGTCCGTACACTCTCCATGCAAAGCTCCTCCTTCCTCTGCTTCTTCTCTCCCGAAGGTCTTTCTAACTCTTTGTGTTTATATATATATATATATATATATATATATATATATATATTGTTAATGTTAGTATTATAAAACAATTTATTGTGGTTAATTAGGAGCAATCACAGGTTGAATTGGAGCTAAGACTGTTAGAAGCTCTCGAAGTTTATCCTCCAGTCAAACTACGAGGCAGGTTCACTCTATTTTTGTGTGTTTGTTTTTCTCTTTTGATTTCATATTTGGATAATTTCGGAAAAATTCAAATTTTATCTGGATTCAATTTGGTAAATTTTACTGTAAGAACTGTAGAAAAATAATATTATCATAATAGTTTAGATGCTCACTTATGTGATAGAAGATGACATTCGTTTGGTTTTCAGTTCATATATTTTAGCTATAAACATTCAGTTTTTTACTTGTAAATATAAAATATTTGAATAATATGTATGATTATTGTGCCACCAGGCTACTTATCCTGAAATTTGATCAGCTAAAGTTAACTCACTAGTATTCTTTTTTGATTGTTAGTCTCTGAAGTCATTGATAAGTTGTGCACGAGGGGTTTCTTGAAATTTTTCATGTTTGGGAATGTGTGATTTAGAAGGAAGACTTGTGAAGTTGCTGCCGTGTCATGATGACTATAATATGAACTGTGAAATATGCATTTTGGTTCAAATTATAGAAATTAGTAGATTATTACTTTCAAATGAGAGTGTGTATGGAAACCAAGAGAGAAAGTATTTTGTGCGACGCTCGTCATCATAGAAGGTTTTTGTTCAGTTTTCACACAATAAAATATACGTATATTTTCTGGCTTACTTGGAGCACAATATCCCATATTGAATTGATTGTGGACTAAACGTTTGAACTTGGTCTTTCCATTGACTACTTAACAAAAATAGTTGTGTATTTATTTTGAGATTTGGAATTCAACACATTTTCCAAGAGAAATAAGTGAATTGGACCTCCCTTCGTAAAATCAGTTCCTTGTTCATCTCAATATCACTTTATGTAAAAAGATTAACTGATATTCTTCTTCAACCAAGTACACAGAAAAAAAAAAACCATAGATATAGACATGGGAATTATTGGAAAGTAGTGGTGAAAAGGAAAATTCTGACAATTCTAAGGAAATGAATGCTTGCCTTGTCTATAAGTAGATTATATTGTTTAATCACATGCAATGCACAGAGCATTTCAAATTACAGCAGATACTCAAGCTGTCTTTTATTTTCCCTATTAGGAAACAACCGTTTGGATTGGCAATAATGAATTAGGTAACTGCTCTAAATAAACTTGTTTGGCTGAAAACCTTAGCCTCTTTTTCCATTTTTTATCTGACACTGATACTCATATTTGAACTCACTGACAACTCTTGTCATATTAATGGGAATTGTAATTGGCCTAAAATTATCTTAAATAAGTGCAATTAGCTTTTAATTAGTAAACGAAGGTTGCATCTGGAAGCACTGCTTATATGGTTAACAAGACAATTAAGATGTATGAACTATTTTTCGTCGAAAGTAAATGATCTTTGCGGAAAATGCATGACTTCTCAACAAATTGTTTCCAAGCAGGTATACATCGCCATTTTGTCCTTTATGGTCTCATGGAATTTTTGCGGAGAAGGTTTGTTTTGCTTCGCATTTGTGTTCTTTTATTACTTGCCCAAGGTTATAGCGTAAAATTTTCAGTAAATCTTCAGTTTCACTTATTTGTCTTGCTTGGCTGTTTGTCACAGATTTGACCGACACTTTACTCCAGATGAGGTTTTGCAGTTGCTGGATCGGTTCTACAACCTAGAAATGCTGGTAATTTATTGATTTCAGTAACGTGTTTCTTTATTTTTCAAAAATTGCTAGTTTTAAGGAAAACAAATTTAAATTTTGATTTGGAGTTGTAAATGGACTTCCAGCTTGATAAATTTAACTTTGAATCTAATTTCAAGCAATTAGTATGAAAGTTCAGTTTATGTATTGCCCTGAGGTGCTTCAATAGAAAAATAAAATGTCTAAGGTTTGGGATATATCTGAGCATATACTTTCATAAAGTTAGACAACTAGTTAAATGTCCATAATCCCTGACTTATGAATGGTGAGATAAGTGTATGTGCAATTTAAGGGAATTATAATGGGAAGATTTTGCATTCTTGCATGATTTTAGGTGTACCTATAGCTCTGAATGTTGTTGCTCTTGGTGGGGTGGGTTGAGGGAAAGAAAAGTTATTGATGATGATGATGAATTTCTTAAATAACTGGTGTAGATGAAAAAAAAAAAACACTTATGACTCTGTTTGTGTCCTTACTTTTCCGTATGACTTGTGTTTCTAATGATCTCGTTGTTTATTGACTTGTTGATCTTGCTTATCTTTCTAAATCTAGAAACCAGATGATGAGGAGATGGAAATCCTGAATCACGAGGAAGATTTTTTCCTGCCACAAAGTTACTTTGACAAGGAAGAATCTTAACTAACAAATCTTATTTGCATATATATTATATATATTTATTTTAAGTTGGTACTGCAATCGAACTCTTCTAACAGTCCCCTTCTCATGATCATGTTTCTTGTTCATGTTAAAGAATGTTTATAGAAATAGAATAATCTTTAGGTGAGCTATGCGTTAGAATTTGATGTGATTCTTTTAGCGGTTTCCTTTACATGCATTCCATTTATTGATGAAATAATTTTATTAATGTCAGCAGATAAGAGCCATGGTGCATTTGCATAGGCGTAAAATTTTTTTTTTTTTTTAAATGTATACTGGATTTCTCAAGTTTTCTTATTTTTTATTTTTTTTGGAATTAAAGGTTTCTCGTGATCCAGTGGCTATGTTGTGTTGATTAGGGGATTCAATTAGTATTACTGAACAAAACGTAAATAGACTACCTAATCATTATTATTTTGTTTCTAAATACCCCGAAGGAATTTTGTTAGTTACTCCTCTGACTCTTAGTGTCGGTAAATGAAAATGAAATATCCCTTTCTCTAATTCAGCTCTCCGTTGGAGATTTGTAGCAAGGGTCATTGAACGTTCTAGCCGAAGTATGCTACTTTTAAATTGTTTATTTAATAAAATTTTTCTGCTGTTAAATTTTTTTTTATGAGTAATGCTAAAAATTTTAAGTTGTATTTTAATTATAGATTTTAATTCAATTACTAAAGATTCAGAAAAATTTATGGGTTTTTAATATTAAGTTTTTTTAAAAAAAAATTTGGCGGTCAAAGTTTTCGGAGGATAAAAAATTTATTTTAATATTATTAAAAGAAGTTTTGAATATTAGGATTTCTAACCGCCTCAAATATTTTTATATGTAAGAATAATTTTTATTAGATGATATTAGTAACAACTTAATTACTACTCTTTTTTACTTTTTATTTATAAAAGTTTTAACTTCTAAAATGTTTAATAAATTTTTTTGAACAAGTTACATGGGGGCTGTCTGGAGGTTGATTAAGGGAGGAACATTGTTAGCACGAAATTCGTTGACTGGAATGTGGGGGTCGGTTGTTTAAGCCAATTCATGATAAACATTGCGATGTAAATTTTAAAAAATTTAATTTAATTTAATAATATGTTGTAAATTGTAATTAATTTAAATTGTATTATAATGTTTGAATTAATTTAGACTTTTAATTTGAATCTTAAATTTAAATTAAAATAATTTATTAATTTAAATTAATTTTAAAAAATAAAATTTAGTGCTTTAGTTTACTTTTGGCTCTAATTTTTAAATAATAAAAATATTATTTTATTATATAATATTAATATTATAATATAATAATAACAAGTATTCAATATTTATTTAAGTAAATTTATTTAGTGATTTGTGATTTTAAATTAAACTAATTTATAATTAAGCCGATAATAGCATTTTATAAAAATATTAATTTAAAAATTAATTTAAATGATCTAATTAAACAATTTAAATCGGTTTAAATTGAATGAATTAAAATTTACTCAAAAAAAAAAACGGTGTCGAAAAATGCACACTTAAACTAGCTATTTCAGTACCAGCAATGCCATGCAATATTCTGTGAATGGAAGCTTAAAAAAGAAAAATAAATTCAGACGTTTTTGCCAAGTTTATAATAGAGAGCAAGAAACAAATGAGAAAGGAAATAAAATAAAATAAAAAAAAAGGACCAACTGCTCGAACTTATCATCCTGCTTTGCTAGAAGCCCTAGGACTCGGAAAATATGTGTAGCATCATAAAATGGCCAATAAAGCTGAAAGAAGCCACTGCTGTTAGGCAGTTAAATTTTCGATTGCTACGCGTTGAACTCCCAAGCTTCCTAATCAATGCTGCAAAACAGATTACCAATTAAAGTATCAGCAAAGACAAAAGAAATTGATACTTGAATATAAGTAGTCACATAAAACATACCTCAGCTTCCGCAGCAGGCTTAGATTCTTCAGTTTTAAAGTTATCCTCACCTGCATGGATAGAACTCTATGTCTGAGATAGCGCTTAAGATGTTTCAATTTATATACGTCAGCTGAAAACCAACCAAATAAATTCCTATTGTTTTGCAGAATCAAAACAGGAAAATAAACTCCTCGAAGTCATTGGTGTTAGCATATGACAACCTACAAGTGCTTCTTGAATCACTACCGCACTGCTCTTATATTTTATCATGAACCATGGATTCTCTCTGGTTCTTAAAGTAAATTCAACAACTGATGATATACTTTACCTCCATCTTCAGGCAAATCAGAAGTCCAAAGAGTGAGGTTATCTCTCAACAGCTGCATAATTAAGGTGCTGTCTTTGTACGACTCCTCGCTTAAGGTGTCTAGCTCTGCTATTGCCTCATCGAAAGCTTGTTTAGCCAAATGGCAGGCTCTGCATGATTTGGAAACAAAATAATTCATCAAAAAGTCGAGCATAACTAGAAAGAAAGAACGTAATTAACAGTAGGCAAGAGTCAGACCTCTCAGGAGAGTTCATTATCTCATAGTAGAACACTGAGAAGTTAAGGGCAAGGCCAAGTCGGATAGGGTGGGTTGAAGGAAGATCTTTGTTTGCTGTGGTGGAAGCAGCCTACAAGGATGAAAAAGGAACAAGAGAAACATCAAGCGATGACAAGTAAATAATGGTAGATGAATATGCATAGATTTAGCGCTTTCAATAGTGGAATAGATGTTAAATGAACATACCTCGTAGCCCTTCAACGACTGCTCAGTTGCCTCTTTTCTTTCCTGGTCAGTCTTGAACTCAGCTAGATACCGGTAGTAGTCACCTTTCCTGTATTCAGATAAATGAAGAAATTACTGCTATAAGAATAAAATGTAGAATTATGATATCTCAATTCAATTCCATACTTATACAGAGACAAGTATGCAAGCATAAAACAAAAGGTGTTAAACGGAAATTGACTCGGTCACATGGTTACTGTCACATCTTTGACTCTTTTCTTCAGTAGGACCAAACGTGGAATGAGATTAAGTGCCTGCAACTTTCATGTCACGGCAGAAAAAAGTGGCAATCATTCAAGAACAACTATTCTTCTTTTGGGATACCTTTCAGAATATATCCGAAATAATAGTGAAAAAATTATACAATATAACTTTCAATCTGTAAAATAGCAAATGATAAAACGCTTGCAGGAAACCTTCAGTAGTAGCTTCAAAGAAAAAAAAAACACAAAAAGAAAAATGAACTCTGACTGATCATTAGTGAAAAGCTCACATCTTGTAGTAGAAAACAGTGGCTTCTCCAGAAGTGGAAGAAGGAATCAGGTTCGTGTCTATGATTGTCAAAATGTCGCCACAAATCTTGGACAACTCCTCCTCTACCCTCTGGCGGTAGCCATTAATTAGCTTCACGTTGTGCTCATTTCCCTTAGATTCTTCCTTCTGCTCGATTGAAGACATAATTCGCCATGAAGCTCGCCTGGCACCGATGACATTTTTGTACCCCACAGAGAGTAGGTTCCTCTCTTCTACAGTCAGCTCACAACCGAGTTTTGCAACATTTTTCATGCTCTCGACCATTTCTATGTCATTAAAGGAAAATAAAAGTTTAGATAAAAGAAAAAAAAAAAATAATTGATTTCGTGGATAGCTCCTAATTCTTCTCCCCAAACATCACCTAAATGCCATAAATTGCCAAGACAGTGAGTGACAGTAGATTATGATGGATCATATGATCTCAATTTCTTAGCGTGATCAAATTCATCGTCCAGGTCTATTCTATTCATTAAACACATCAACTAATCATTGCCAACTAAAATCAAGAACATTTTTTTCAGAAAAAATCCTGAAAATGGCTTTCTAAACAATTTTAAATTTATAATGTAATTTCATTTTTTCTTCATCAATAACAATAACTAAACGGAACAACACAATGCTGTCATTCCATATAAGACACATGAAAAGAGTCATGATGTCAACAGAAAAAGGATTAAATCAAATAAAACCAAAAATACAGGATCACTCAAAACCAGATCCAACGCAATATCGGACTCAAACGAAATAAAAATAAAAATCAAACGAAATATAATTTGAGAATGAGACCTTCATATCTCTCCGCTTGTTCTGCGAGCTTGGTCATGTAAACATGAGTGTCTCTCTCCTTTTCTGTCGTCGACATCGTCTTGCGAGAGAGAAATGAGAGAATTTGAGCAAAATTTTCCAACAGGATAATTGGTAAAAGCTTGTACTCCCTTTTTTTTTTTTTTTTCAGAAGGTAAAATGAGTCTGGTGCGAGGAAAAGGAGGAGTTTTATACAGGGAAGGTGGTGTTAAAGATCGAGCAAGTTGAGGGAACCAATACCGGATCTGGACCGTTTGTTCGGGAGGTTAGTTTGAAAGAGAGAGAGCGCTATTCGGTGGTTTTCGTGAGTTTTATTTGGAGGAGGATATCGCACCCATTATTATCTTACATGCAATTTTGTATTATTATTATTATTATTTCGTAGCTTGTATTTGTTCAATCTCTTCTGTCGGAGGGGTTGTTTTATAATTTTCGGAGGTACACGAAGTGATCATTATTTCGAAACAGTATTTTAACTTTAATTGTGAAAATAATAATTAATTTAATTCTTATATAGGATTACATTTAAGGGGGTTTTCGTATTTTCATATAAACTGGTAAAATGTCTAATAAATATACATTTTTATTTTATTTTTAATACTTATTACTCATTATTCGACCTATACTTAACATCTAATAATATTTTATTCAATCTTAAATAAAAATAATTTAAAAGGGATTAACTACAATTTAGAAATGGGAATTTGTTTGGTAGTTTTAGTTTACTTTCAAAACATAACAAATAAGTCAGTGAAAATAATTTATATTTATATTTTCTCAATAAGTAACTTAAAAGCAAAAATATCTTAATCTCTATTAAAGTTATCAATAATAAAAAGGTTATTCTGTTATTTTAAATTTCAAATTAATTTTGATTACGAATCTAATCTCTATATGAAATTATATTATTTTTTATTGTGTTTTAAAAATATAGATAAATTAGATTTGATAATACTAATTTTTAATGAATTTTACAAATTTATATTTGACATTTCAAATATTTTTTTACTTGAAAGTTATTACAATACAACGTCAAAATAAATCTTAAAATTTATTGCCTAAAAATTAATATTTTAACTTTAAAGCGGGGACATGCAGTATGAGAAGAATGGATAGAGACTGAGCATCAATGATTGCCCATTACGAACATGCATGCGCTGCTTTTGCTTTTGATTTATTCATCTTCTTCTTTTTCTTCTTTTTTCTCATTGGAACATTGGATGTGAATCAGGCAGTTGAAGACGCGAATGGACAAGCCAAATTGATCTGATCCCATCTATCTAATATATTTTCAATGTGAACAAATATATCCACAGGTATTTGCTTCACGCATATGATCATTGTTATGCAATTGTTTCTCATTAAAGACATAAAATATATATAAATGTACTGTGTTTTCCGTTCATGATTCAGCTTGGCACGTAATTGGCAATGGCACGTACGGCCGGTTCCACCATGATTAATAGTTATAAATAAATTATGTTCAAATTGAGATGAAAGGGGATGTAGTTCAAATGGTAGAGCGCTCGCTTTGCATGCGAGAGGTACAGGGTTCGATCCCCTGCATCTCCAAGACGGTGTCCGTAAAATGTCCTTTCATTAGAACCAATACTATTTTAAAATAACAATTGACTTTATTATTATACAACTAGGTTGGGTTAATTGGATGACGGTACCCGTAAATTTTAAATCAAAATTTAGTTTTTAAAATTTTAAAAGGGTTGATTTATTTACAAACTAAAATTTATATTTTAATAAAATATTTATTATTAAAATACTAATAATTTAATACATTATTAAGAATAATGTAATTTAAAATAATATTATTTTTCATACACAATGCATACTAATTCAGTACATAATTTATATTATCTCGAATTCTAATATTTTTGTCTTAACCATAAAAACATAAAAAAAAAAGGGATGACAAACAGATGTTATTAGAAAATGTGTTTTCCTAAAAAATTATGACTATAAAAAATAAAACCAATTTATTATTTTCAGACATTTAGAACAAAGTAAGCAATGATTATAAAAAGAATATTAAAAGAGGGCATTTGTAAAACGAGTAATGAGTAATTTTTTTTTTAATCTTTTTAAAGATAATTGATAATTGTGATAAAGAAAAAGGGTATAAATATAAATTTACAAAACAAATAAATTTATAAATATAAGGATTAAAAGTACAACTTTTAATTTGTAAATATATAATATTTATTAAAATTTAAAATTATTTTTAATTTTAAATTTAAATTCTTTTAAATAAACTCATTGATAAAAAAAACTAAAAAAATTAAATTAAAATATTTAATCTTTAAAAAATATAATAAATTCTTAATTAAATTATATATAAATAAATATAATCTCTCTCAATTATTAAATTAAAGATTAGAGCAAATGATATTTTTCATTAATATTATTGTACCTAGTAATATAATATATTAGAATAAAATTAAGACTACATACTCAAAATTCAAATATCACAAGAATTAAAAGTTATATGTTCTATATCACAAATTAAAATATCAAAAATTTTAGGTTTTAAATTTTAATTATTGTTATTTCATTTTTATATTTTAATTAATAATAAAAAAAATTTAATTGGCCGGCAAGTGAGTACATGAGGGATTTATGTATATATCCATGCTCAAATCCAGGCGCTCATATCAAAGCTGAGTTGGATTTGACATAATAAATTCGTGGCCATTCGTACTTGAACTTAAATTAAAGTGAGTACTGAAAAAAATAATTTATTTATATTCCTGCAAATTATTTGGCTAATAACACTTTTATGTATGAATAACATTATTAATAGAGCAACAATGACACAAATTATGTAAAAACAAGTGAATCGTTAAAAAAATAATTTATTATATTCATACAAATTATTTGACCAAGAACACTTATATGTATGAATAACATTATTAATTATTAATAGAGTAATAATGACACAAATTATATAAATAATTTATTCATTTAAAAAAAATATTATTATCAATTATTTTGATTGAAATTTAATAACATTTTATTTACTTAGTAAGAACTGAAATATTGTTACTTATCTGTCCTCTTTTTATTTTTTAAATTATATTTTATAATTATTTTTATACTCTCATATATAATAATAAAATATACGTGATTATTTATTTAATTTTTATTACTAAAATATATATTTAGTTATTATTAAAAATAAAAAAATAAATATTTAATAATTACAATTGAATAATTAGTAAAAAATTTATGACATCACATTATTGATATTTGTTGAGGAGTTTTTTTGAAGTCGTCTTTTTTACCTCGGAACATGAAGAGGTAAATTTTATTGGTAAATTGAATTCAGGCGACTCGAAATTATAAGTCCATATTCAGGCCTAATTCTGAACTTAGACCTCAGCTATCAACTATCAAAAACGAAAGACTGAAAAGGGTAAGCAATGTGCACTTTTCAAAGCCTGACAGAACATCCTATTATATTTAAGGCTTGGTTCGCTATACCGCCTAAATAATAGGCATTTATTACGCCACCCTATTTAGGTAGAACATTATGATGAAATGACCTATTAGCGATTAAATATGTCACTTTTTATCAAATCGAACTCTGATTCTCTAATGATCTCACATACTAAGATTATTATAAATATAATATCCGCAGCCCT
>JAWDEX010000012.1:9968870-9999089 GCA_035221805.1 Trichilia hirta
CCACCATTATTTGGATAGATGGCGACTCCATTTTTAAAATTTTTCTTTACGTCAAATTTTGGACGACGTCAACAACGTCTATTAAAGATAAGGCGAAATTCAAGAGTAGGAAGAGGTAGGCTACGGTAGGTCATTTGTTCTTTCCAATATCTAAGAGCCCTACATCTAGCATGAAAATATGGGAAAGGACAAAGCTTTACAGAATAGGGTGCAGAGGGACCCCAAGTGAAGACCCAAACATGGGCTGAGCTGACTAAAGACTCGATTGAGCTTAACCTCCTCATCCTCGTGGCCATAATAGTGCTGGATAATAATTTTTTGCACCTGTCACCCCTAATATACGGCCTCTTCCTTATCAAAATAGGGAGGCTCTCACTACTATTAGAACAGTCTCAAAATGGAACTAGGGCTTTTCCGTTAGCTCCCAAAGAAAGCCCAATTATCTTCTATTGATGTAAGGGCAGGAGGGGTACATGCTCACAACCTCTGCCCCTTCTCTATCTCTTTGTAACGACAAGTCTTTCTAAAATGAAAGTGCGCTACTCTGAACTTACCATCCCTATAATCAAAGGAGAAACAAAGTCAACACTCTTTAAAGAAAAGAGAACAGAAATCTATGTTGTTTCATATCCCTTGCTTTTATCTTATTCAAAGTGACTCAAAAAATGTGAGATGGCATTAAATTTAACTCTAGTAGGGACACCTTAGAGGTAATATCCTTTTAGTCTTAGACTATATCCCCTAATATGATTGTCTTTCCAAAAGACTCTATGCTAAGGACGAGACGCTGCGTTCAGGCCTGAGATGACCCAAACCTGTTTGAAATTTCTTTCTCGACTACAAGATCCCATTTATCATCTATATAAGATTATTTATCTTTTTAATTCTTGCTACTAGAAGGATTATTCTTCACTGGACTAAGAGTCCTAGGCCTGGTCTGTAAATAATACCAGCTTGAACTAGATCTAGGGTTCTTTCTCAAGGTATATATATAAGTTATCTTAAGAATGCTGGGCGGTATACTAAAATACTACTATTATAGCACGAATAGCCCAACTAAAATTCTCCAGCTATTAAAGCCAGCTGGTATAATAGGATTTAAAAGTGCATCAAAAGGGTAGCAAAAAATGGCTATAGAGGCAATCTAACCCTGAGAAGGAACAACTCGTCATTAAAAGTGGTCTGTCTTAGAAGAGGTCGGCTCAATAATTTATCTCTTAATAATGCCCTCATCTTCACTAGCTTATCTACCTTAAAGTCTTTTTAATACACTATAATATCATGAGTGATTATGATTAAGGGGAACAAGTATGCCTCGTATTCGGTCCTAACCTTGGGAGGAGTGATGGTATCTATTATAAAACCATTGTTACTCGATTTTGGAAAGAAAAAACTAGACTTGGGGTTAACTGCTACAAATCCTGAGGCGACTAATCCTCGAATATTAGTTTTACACTTCACTACTAGAACTTATTTCCTATAGACATGTAACACCGAGTCAATTGGTTAAGATGATAAAGTGTAATACAATTCTTGAGACAAGCTAATAGGCTGTCCCAATAATATCACGGGTAATCCTAAAAGGCTAAAGGCAACATTAAGCTTCTCGACTTGAGGCTTTGCTTATAATTACAAATTTACAACTTAAAATGCTTTAACACACTTAAAGAAGGTGATCTTAACACACCAATCAACTACAGTTAAGCAAAAAAAATTATAACAATAATAAAAAAAAAGTAGAAGCTCACCGAATGAATTAGTTGAAGAAAAAAGTAAAGAGTAAAGTTTTAAAAGTTGAGTAAATTAGTAGGCTTGGGAAGCATTATAACATGAAATGTTATGCAAAATAGGAACTCAATAAAAAATCCATGGGTATTTATAGCTAGCTTAAAGAATAGTGGAATGATGTGGCGAATCTCCAGAGTCCTGATACAAAGGTCCAAATTGTGCTATGCCTAATGAGATGCCCTAAAATGTCAAGTAGATATAAATGTGGCTACTCTCGTTATTACCCGTAGCAGCATTACGAAATACAAAGAGGCACCAGTGAATAGTTATGTCTTTTCAAAAATGCCAAGCTTTAAAATGATGTGATTGTAGTAAATGTATCCGTTGGTAGTTTAAGTTTACGCCAATAATTTGAATTAATTTGAGTACGAGAACTCGCATCAGAAAAAGAAGAGACAAACAAATTTTTACTATTACTCAGCAATAATAAAAATCTAAAGTGCTAATATTGATGAATTGTTCTAAAGCCACCTTTTTTTACCTCAAAATATGAAGAGGCAAATTTTACGATGAATCGGATTTGGGCGATTTGAAACCATAAGTCAATATTCAGGATTGACTCTAGAATCTCAAGCTGATCCTAGCTATCAATTATCAAAAACAAGAGCTTAAAAGGGCGAACAATGTGCACCTTCCAAAGCCGGACAGAATGTTCTATCATATTTAAAACTTGGTGTGCCATACCATTTAAATGACAGACATTTATTATGCCACCCTATTTCGATAGAACATGACGGTGAAATAACCTGTAGATGGTTATATATACTATCTCCTATCAAATCGAACTCCTATTTTTCGATGATCGTACGTTTCAAGATAATTATAAATAAAAAATTCACAACCCTAAAAAGGACTTTTTTTGTGAATTTTTAGAGCTCCACCTATCAGAACTCTGCTCCTGAGAGAGAATTTTCAACTCGATACTTTGTGTTGGTATAATTTTTCAAACACTCAATCTTTTGCTGTTCATACCTTCTCATTTCACTTTCTCTTTCTTGATTTTGTGTTTGATTTAAGTATCGGAGTTTATACGCGAAAAATCTGACTTCACTCTTAACTCTCTTTCTTTGAATTTCAAGTACAACTGGTATATTATAGAAATTTGACCTGATGTAAATCTGTAATAACTTAGCTAACTGTAAAAAAATTGAATTTATGTAATATATTAGATTTTCTTCTCTGAAAAAATTTGGACATTAATGATAACATAAAAAATAATTATATTTAATTTTATTAAATTGTTATCTTATAATTAACTATAATTTAATAATAAAATAAAAATTAAAACAATTAAAATAATATTATTAAATAGTTAATAATTATTCTATTTATAATAATAATAATTAAATATATTATTTAAAAATTTATTATTATATATAAAGAGTACAAAGGTAATTCTAAAATATAAATTTAAGAGAGAGATTGGGTAAATAATTAATTTTGTATCCTCTGTGTATAAATAAAATATTATTAAAATTTATATGTAGTAAGTGATAATAACCAGTTTCAAAATAACACGTGGCATTTGTGGAATGAATGCCTATTGTACTTGTGGATACTTTCGCCCTTAAATATGAGTTTTAGATATAAACTAAAGGATTTTCTTCACCTTCCCATGTACGTTTCCCTTCCTGCACTCACGGCTATTAATGCCCACCGCGTAACTAACCGGCCACTGTCCGCCACTGGCCAACACCGTCGACCTCCGGTAAGCTGTAAGCCGTTCATGGATTTTTTAAAAAATTTTCTGTGTTTCTATTTAAATAATGCATTTAAGGTCTCCAAACCGTCGCCGGTTCCTCTTGCCGTCACCCTGACGACGGCAGCAGGCATTCGGCAATCTTCCGGTGCCGTTAATTTCTGATAAGGTAATTTATTAATGCTTTTTTGAATCATGCAACCTAAAAATAAATTAAAATATAATAGGCATTTTATTAGGAAAAGCATGAATCGGGGTAGTCAATCAGCATCTCCAACCCTAGGTTGCATGCACTGTGATTGACGTTTTTAGATATCTATATTAGTCATATTGATAAACAGCATGTATATTAGCAAAAGCATGAACAAATAATTTTATGTACCTTCGTTGATTGTCGTTTTGGTTTTGCGTGAAATGAAGTAGTAAATTATTAGCTATAGTGGACGACAATTGACAAATATGGAATAATTGCCATTGAAGAGCTTATATTCTTTTAATATTTTACTAAAATTTATGCTTAATTAAAAGACTAGTGCAAGGTATAGGAATCTTGATGCTTAGAATTGTGAGATTAACAGGTTTTAAATTTTGATCATATACAATTGCTCTTTACTTTGTGTTTGTATACGGGTGGGTTGGGTTAGTTGTGTGGGGAAATTATGATAAAAGTGTGAAAGGCTTTATTATAAAATAGCACTGTATGCTTTAGTTCTTACTAAATAGTGCAATGGTAAAAACAACACAAACTACAGACCAGAAGATGATAAAACATCCCGTGGTGAAATAAACAAACGTCTCATAATTATGCCAACGATGACGATAAAAGAATACCTTCAACATCTGCGAGGGCTTGGTTAATCAGCCTCCTCTCCATTAAGGAAACAGAAACTTAGTGACTGATAGCTATGTTCTACCATAGTTTTGGCATGACTAACATTGTTCCAGTACTTAGCATCCTTGACTAGCCGAAACTCAGGGGACAATATAAAATGCTCAATAGCTGCTTTCTTTGTACTTAACAGTTGGTTCCTCAAGTTTCATCTTTTATGATGCACTAACTAAGCTTTGATTTCATAGATAACCTCAGATATTCTGCTCTGCAATGTGCTAGTTCTTCCTCTAGCTGAACAATTCTTAGCTTCTCTTCATTAGCATCCATTCCAACTCAACAATTTATTCCTCTTAAACATAATTTGAAGAAATCACTCATCTTCTCTTCTTCGAGAATTTTCTTTGTTCTTTTTAAAATTTGAACAGAGTAAAGCAGCTGCAGGGAAGAGGAGTTAAAGAATAAATACTATATCTTACTTTGGAGTATCTCTTTGAATTAATAGAGCCCTCTTTTATTTTTCCCTATAGATATATTTATCAAAATCTCGTATTGCAGTTGTTTAGTCTAGAGCATCATCTAGCTTGTCCTTTAGATGTTTATCTAACTTCTACTTATCGAGTCAAAGAACATGTGACTGTTTGACAAGGTAAATTTATTTTCGCTTCCAATTTCCAGTTGCGTCAAATCTGTAAAGAATAACGTGTTTGATTGTCTTTGACTAGTGGGAATTGGAAATTGGAAACTGGAAACTCTACCTGTGACCTCAATGTATGCATTTGTTAAGTACGTTTATCAACTACTTGATTAAACAATTTTAAAATTTCTACTAGTACCCATAAAAATTTCAAAAATCATGTGACTGTATGTATGATGTGGCTATGAATGTGCCTCATATTATTTCTGTTCTCTAGTACTTGGTGTTTCCTGTAAAGATTCATGTTTACTTATTTGTTAATAGAGAGAATGTATGGTAAACTATTTGGTTGACTTCTCATTATCCTTGTCAGAAATTCTTTTGCAAATAAGCAAATAAGAAAGAAGAATTCAGGGTGTTTTGAATTCTCTTTGTTGTGGTCCTTTAATAATAATCCTGTAGATGTCCTTTTCATGATTGTATTACTAGTTATTAAGTCACTCCTCTCAACATTGTTGAGTTTCAAATACATATGAGGGGGCTATAGATAGCTTCTAAATAGGTCATTTTTTTTCCCAGTACAGAAGGAAAGTGGTAAGTTACAGCTTTTTCTTTTCTAAGAAACTGTGATGTTGTCTTTCTCAAGTTTTTTATTGATTTGCAGATAAAAAACTGAAGAGGAAAAACCAAAGATAGCAAGAGGAGGATGAGGCTGAGCCCATGATACATTGTTTTAACGTGAACTTTCTGGTTCCTTGGTTTCATTTTGGCCATAAATTTATGATATTACTACATACATTTTTTCTCTCCATAGCACAAAATGTTGATCACAAAATTAAGCCGTGCTAAACCCTTAACAATCTTTCTTCATTGTCAATACCACCATGTCCTCCTTTTCTCCACCACCGAGTCAACTCATCCTCAACTCAGCAACCGCAACACCTTATTCCCTGTTAACTCAGCTGACCTCCTCCGAGTCTGCACCATCCTCTACCAACAACAATACTCACCTGAGGCACGTCTTCACTTAAGCCTTGCCTCTTGTAAGTTCAACCTTAATCATGAATTCTTCCTTCAAGTCTGCAATAACTTCCCCCTTTCTTGGCGTCCTGTTTACCTCTTCTTTCAGTACACTCAAAGGACACAACCACGCCTTGCTCACAACTCTATTACGTTGAACAAGATGGTAGACATTATAGGTAAATCAAGAAATATTGATCTTTTCTGGGAGGTTTTGCAAGAGATCGGACAACATCGTTTAGCGAATGATAAGACTTTCAAGATTGCATTGAAGACATTGGCAGAGGTAAGGGAGTTGAAAAAGATGGTTAATTTTTTTCATATAATGAATGAGTATGGGTGTGAGTATAGTTTGGAGACGTTAAATAAGGTAGCAGAAACTTTATGTCAAAGTAAGCTTGTTGTTGAGGCTAAGTATTTGGTTTCAAAGTTGAAAGAATGTGTTAAGCCCAACGGGATTACTTATGGGTGGTTGATTAAAGGGTTCTGTGATGTGGGTGACTTGATTGAGGCCTCTAAGGTTTGGAACGTGATGGTTGATGAAGGGTTCGAGCCAAGTGTTGATGTGGTTGACAAAATGATAGAGACCTTTTTTAAGATAAATAAATATGATGAGGCCATGAAGGTCTTTCAGATGATGAGGGTTAAGAGAATGGATGATCTGGGGCTCCCGACCTATAACATTGTCATTAATTGGATGTGTAAAAGAGGAAAAATTTCTCAAGCTTATCTGGTGTTCGAGGAAATGCTTCAGAGAGGGATTAAAGCTGATAATTTTACTTTTTCATCCATAATATATGGGCTTCTAGCAAGGGGTAGAGTGAGAGAGGCTTTTAAGGTTTTTGAAGGGATTGAAAAACCAGATATTACTACATATCATGGATTGATAAAGGGGCTTTTAAGGTTGAGAAGAGCCGGCGAAGCCACACAAGTGTTTAGAGAGATGATAAAGAAAGGTTGTGAGCCTACAATGCATACCTACATTATGTTATTGCAAGGGCATTTGGGGAAGAGAGGGAGGAAGGGAACCGATCCACTTGTGAATTTTGACACCATATTTATTGGAGGTTTAGTCAAGGCAGGGAAGTCACTAGAGGCTACTAAATATGTGGAGAGAGTGATGAATAGAGGAGCGGAGGTGCCTAGATTTGATTACAATAAGTTTTTACATTATTATTCCAATGAGGAAGGTGTGCTTATGTTTAAGGAAGTGGCAAAGAAATTAAGGGAGGTGGGTTTGGTTGATTTGGCTGATATATTCGAGAGGTATGGGGATAAAATGGCTACTAGGGAGAGGAGAAGAAACATAGTAGTCAAGACATGAGGTGAGTTTCTAGACCCATTTTGTGGATATGTTTATGGTATGAATTACTGGACATATTTACTAGCCATCAAGTCCCCCATTCTCATTTTGGTTCAAGTTTCTAATACATTACAGCTGTTAAATTATAGCTCTGAACCTTACCCTTTTTACCTCTACTGCCAAGATGTGGTGATCTCAACTTCTTAGTTCTAATTGCCTTTAATTCTAGAAAATTGTTTTGTTTCCTATCAAAAGAAAGAATAGAACAGATGATTCATTAAGAAACTGTCATACTGTCTTTTATCAGATTATTATTATTTGCTGATATAGAATTTGGAGAACCTACAGATGGATGGGAAGAGGAGGACCAGGTCGAGCGCAAGGTTCAATTTTTGGTCATTGATATTCTGATTGGCCATGTCTCATATCAACTATTATGGCAAGCTAGTTGATTTAGTTATTCTCATAACTGCAGATTGATGATGGATTTGCATGGTGTTCTTTGGAGTGAACGGTCCCTACATACTGCTTTTAAGGTAATATTCTACTCCTCTTGGATATGTTAATGAGAGGCATGCTATCAAACAAGACTTTCTGTACTCATAAACAGTCAAAGTTAATTCTATCATGCAATCAAATATTTCAACCATTGAGGCTTGGTTATCAATGTTAACCACTAATGCTAGAGTATAAAGCATATTCAGAGTAAGAATGCTAAACAAACACAATTATTCCAATCTGTTATTGGACACTCTACATATTCTTTCAAATGATTTTTGGAATTCAATTAAGTTGTGTGTAAGTTAAATTCATTCAAAAGGTATTAATCAGGATCACTAAGACCAAATTGTTTATTTGGTTTGTCCAATTTTTCTGGCTTGACGGCAATTACATTAGTAACAATGTGTTGGCTCTTATACACTCCATCGGTTTGGTTGCTAAAAATGTTTTATACCCCTAGCAAACAGACTGTTATGTGGTAAAGGCAATTCATATATCCTGGACTGTTGCTACTCAGAGCTTAGCTAAGGCTTCTGTGTCATATACAGACCTTTACTTGGCTGGAGGAGCCTTTGCTGGAGATTGTAACTCTATTGTAGTGGTTTACTCTTTTAATGAAAGTTTTATTCTAGAAAAAAAGAAACTTAAAAGCTTGTTGAAAAACTTTCAAATTTTTTGCCTAGAACTATGCCCTTTCCCGTACACAAAACAATTAATGCCCATCAACTGTTTGATTGTAAAAATAATTTACTCTTTTGTGGTTAACTAATTGGTTACTGAGCTGCAACTTATCAATCTTTAAATTGTTATGCATTTGCTATTCAACGCTTTAACTTTCACATTCTTACCGTTGGAGAAGAAAAGAAAAACAAACATTCTGCTCTGACTTCTAACTCTGTAATTCTCTCAGGCACATGCACTTGTTTGTTCTAAACCTTTCATGATACTTTTGTTTTAAGTGATTTGCTTGTATTTTTGCTGTTGTTCTTAATTTCCCTAAGTCTTTTGTCATCATTATTGGTTGTTAGTCATTTTCACGTAATTATTAGCTTTGTTTGCTTTTGCTGTATCCACACTTCTCATATCATTCCCGCTAACATGAAAAGAAATGGCTATCCAGCTCTTACAGTACTCAACTTCCCTTGTTCGTTCTTGGTTTTTGTTTCTCACCTTTGTCTTTGATACTTGATGCACAGTCGTGCAACTGTTTGTTTGTTGCTGGCTTCATTTTGTTCCAACAAGAAAATAATAGAGGAATGAATTCTTGTATGATATAGGCAATGGCTTCAGTTATTGGTATCACTTCCTTTTTCGGCTTAACAGAGGCCGCCAATTTATTGTATCAAACCAAGTTCAGGAGCTGATAACGAAAGATAAAGGGAGTATCAACATATTGACCATGCTAAAATATAAAAGGGATGAGACTTTTCTGGATGTTGGCAAATCGCTGACTGACTTCAATGACTTCATTGAAATATAACCAATTCTATCACTGGAGTTAAAGGCCATTAATATGATTCTTGCTTCGTCAAAGCAATGTCATTGTGGCCAATTTGATGATGTGTTACTACAAGCACAGCAAGAAAGTAATGAAAGAAGCGAAGACTGTTGCCAATCTTGGAAAAAAACTTTAGTAATGTTTATTCCTGTCTTGCTCTGTAGATGTAGAGTTCGGCATCAATGCACGTGAGAGGCTATGAAGGCTTTGTTTAGTATTAAGGTATTATAGCTATTAAGTTGCACTTGTGGGTGAAATCGCTTGATGCAATAAATATTTTAAATATAAGTGGTTTTGCATTAAAAATTGGTATCTACCAAATATTTTATCTGCTAGATGTGGCACAATCCTGAATTAAGCGCAGTTTTTAATTTGAAGAGTCAAATTTTGAGGAAATTATCAAAGCTTTGAAGGATAATAATGTCAACAGGATTGGTGACTGAGATGGGTGGTGAGGGGGAACAACAGTTGTGAATAAAGTTGTCTGGCAAATCATGGAGGATAAGTTATTGATGATGTGGTCTTGAAGTACTTCCATTGTATACATTTCATGATGTATGGTGTTAATATCTTCTTCGTGCATGTGTTGAACTAACTATGGTTGTCCTTGTGAGGAGGAGCTTGAAAGCTTGTCGAGAATAAAAGAAAAGTTCTTGATGCAGCGAAACAAATTGCTTATTGTGCTTTTGTGCTAAGTATCGTTCAAATGGTTATGAATTTCATTGACATGTGATACTAAAAGCCGTTGATGATTAGTGTTGATCTAAAGATCTGCTCATGAGAGTATACGATGAAGATATGGAATCTGATTACAGCAGAAAAGAACTGACTTTTCCTGCCGGAGCCGATTGGTAGACGTGAAGGAAAAGAGGGCAACCCTTTAACGGAGGAAAACTGGATTAAATATTAAATTTATCTTTTTATGCTGCATAGAAATGTGATTTGTTTCATGAAACTTTCCTATCTTATATATCCTATGAAAAAATCTTGTCCTTTTCGCTTAAAATATTTACAGCCTCAATTAAGGTGGTATTTGGCACTGCCTGTGGTGTGGTAACTTTAAATTACTGTAGTATAATGATTTTTAAATTACAGTTATTGTGAAATTAAAATTTCAAATGTCAAATTTTAATATTAAAATATGCAAACTTTATTAAAAGTTAATATTAGTAAATATTTTAATATATATATTTTTTTAAATAGAAGAAAATCCAAAACCCGGAAGCCTATGTGAAATCCTTTCACGGCTACAGAAAAACCATTCAAAGAAAACCAATCCAAAAACTGCCCATTTCACCTTAACAAAATTGTTTGGCCATTATAGGTATCAGCCATCAAATAATATAAAGATACTATAGCCGTAAAAACCTCAAACCAAAACGGAAACCTCCATTGAACACCTGACATCAAAACACCACGAACCACACCTAAATTCGTTAACCGCCATACCCAAAATCAGGATTTCTACCCATTATAAGACATCGAGGTTGATGAGCTAACAGAACTATTCCACTCCATACACCTCTTAGATAAAGAGGATAATATTCTGGAACCAACTGACAAACCATGGAAATAAAGGGCGAGAAGCAAGCAAACTGTCTAGTAGGCAAGGTTTTAGCGAATAAGCTAATGAATAGGAAAGGCTTCAAAGAAGCCGTTCAACGAATGTGGAGACCACTAGACGATCTGAAAACAGAGCATTTGGGAGACAAGCGATTCATATTTCATTTTTCCTCAGAGTCATACAGAAACAGAGTGTTTTCCAATGGCCGTCAGAGTTTTGACAAAACCCTCATTGTTCTAGTAAAACCTGAAGGACTAGGCAGTAGCATACCAAACATTGTCTTCGACAAAGTTTCATTCTGGGTACAAATAAATAACATCCCCTTCATATGTATGTCAAAGGAATTGGGTATTAAACTGGGGCAGAAAATAAGGGAAGTTGAAGAAGTAGATCCAGGAGAAACAGTTTGGAAACTTTTTACGAGTGAGAGTTAGTATAGATGCGACGAAACCATTGAAAAGGGGATTGGGAGTTTGGCGGAAAGGAGTAGATGAAGAGGGAACCGTAATATTGCCGTCAAAATATGAAAGTTGCCGAATTTTTGCTTCCTTTGTGGATGTGCGACTAACGTTATGAAGGAGTGCAGCAAGCTAGGGGACCGTAACCCTCTCGAAATCAAGGGAGAAGAGTTGAAGTTTGATGGCAGGATGAGAGCTGCACCACCACCACGAAGGAAGAAGGAATAACCCAAGGTTAAACCATTGCAGACAGAAGACGATGGAACCAACCAACCGGTGTAACCACATATACACTTGCCGGAAAACACTAGAAGCCAGCTAGCCGGAAATGGTATTCTGGTGATACAGAAACTAAGCATATAATGAAGTGTGTGAAAAGCATCACCTGTGACCTGTCAGATGTAGCAAACCTAGACAATGAGCGCCAAATTGCAAACTTTCCCGCCTCGTCTCAAGCTTTCAAAAACTATCATTCGATCAACCCACTCAAATAACCCAACTTCCAAATCAACGGGGCTGCAGATTTATGATTGTGGTAGATTTCACAAAACAAATCCCAACCCAAAAATTCGAATCTCAGGATTATGATAATGATGGTGTCAAGTTAAGAAAAAGAATTTTGAATAGATTTAAATATTTAAATTTAATTTATCCATTTATTTTTTATTTGAAGTTTAAATATAAGTATTGAGTTATTTATTTTTTAGATAAAATTATTATTTTATGCTTGTATCATTATAATTTTAAATTTTTTAAAATTAATGACGTTATATAAATTTTTTTATATAAAAAATATTTTGATAAATTAAAATTAAAATAAAATAAATTGTGTATTCTATAAAAAAAAAAATGTATGTCTTAAGAGAAAGTATTAAATTTTTATATGAATAAGGATAATAAGGATGCAAATAAATTAATTAGGCGATAAGGATATTTGAAAAAAATATTCAATTAAAATTTCTAGAATATTTAGATTTAAACAAAGGTTTCTTAAAAAAGTGATTCTATTTATTCAGTAAAAAAATATTTAATTTAATTAAGTTAAAAATAATTATTTTTAATTATCTAAAATATTTAAATTTAAACAACTAAGTATTAAATGAAAAAAAAAAAAAAAACTCCTTAATTTAAAAACAAATGTAAAAACACTGATGATTGGAATGCAATCGAGAAAAGTTAGATGGTAGACCAGTCAGTTCAACGGATAAAATTAGCTAACCCAGACCCAAATTGAAGAGATGGGTTAATCGTTTACTTAAAAAAGGGCTGATGTAGGCCCAATACAAAGGCCAATTGGATAAAGTCGGTTGCTTGGTGAAGCATTTAAATAAACTGGGCCAACCGCACAAAATTATTTTACTCTGCAAAATCTTGTTCTTGTTGATTAGGGATGATGGAGCCATCGTTGCCAGTAGGGTTTCGTTTCTGTCCAATTGATGAAGAAATCATGGTGGGTTATCTCTTGAAGAAGGTAAGCAACCAGTCATTGCCTTCAAACGCTGTACTTGAATGCGATTTTTATGGCGATGAAAACTCTTGGCAAAACAAATTTCTAGAAGGCGAGGAGAAGTCTCTTCTTCTTCGCGAACTTAAAGAAGAAGACTGAAAATGGGTCTAGAATCGACTGAGTTACTGTTTCAGGTGGGAAGTGAAAAGCTCAGAAAGATGAAAAGCTTTTGTACAATGGACAATTGCACGTTGGTTCGAAGAAAAGCTTTTCCTACGTAGCCAAGCAATGGTCGAGGGCTCAGTATAGATGGACCATGACGGAGTATAAGCTTGACGGTTGCCTTCTGGTTAATGTATGCGATAAGGACAACAATTATGTTTTTTGTCAAATTAAAAAGTGCAAGAATAGAGAGACAACTCGTAAAAAAGTGATAGCATTAGTCTGGCGTTAAGTCAAGATGTTGAAGGCACTGGAGAGAGCAGCGTGGATACTTCTGCTGCGCTAAATTTTGAGAGAGAAGGAATTGCATAAATGGACCACGTCTTTTATGGTAGCAATGTTGTTCGAGATCACTTTTGTTGTCTTTTTTGTCCTTGTCCTATGGCTAATGCTTCATCTTCACAACAGCCAATCCTGCTATCTCCTCCAATTGATGCCAGTGCCTCTACTGTGATGGAATCTGGATTTGAAATTCAAGAATAGGTGGATTCCCAAGCACATAGGTCGTCGCTGGTTTCTCCTACCTGGGAAAGCGATGAATTCTTGCTCCTAGGATCAGACAATGTGCTGTGATGATTTATGAGAAGTTGATAGTTAGATGCCAAGTTCCAAACAATTATGAACCGTACATATATTCTGCTTTATTTCCTCCCACAAATGGTTTAGCACTCCTAGGTTCTTTCTTTTGTTGATATTGTCTTATAACCATTTACATTTTGGTGGTTTATTGATAATGTCTTAACCATTTATATTTTGGTGGTTTAGTCATTGCTTTTGGATACAAGTCCTTATCATGTAAATCAACTATTTTTTGTAAAATAAATTCCAATTGAATTTTGCTAATGATTACCTTCCTCTACATATATTTTGTCAACTATTTATTGCCTATGATATTTTATTAGCTGTCCTACGGTGATCCGTTGTCATACTGGGCTAAATCTATTTCCATGTGACATCTTCAAAGAGTTTGTTTGTTTTGATTATATTGTTTTTACTCTGATGTCTCGTTTATTCTTTATGTATTTCAAATTTTTTGACCTTTCTAATTTTTCATCCTTCTGTTTTGTTGCTGCACTTGGCTTGGATGGAGCTTTTAGTCGAGTCTTTTTCCCTCGGTCTTCAATACTGTAAAATATAGATTTATTGTTATTAAGCATACTTGTTTAAATCTCACTGTTGCTTGTCTGTTGGCTTGTGTGTTTGAATTTGAGTTGAATTTTAAACACTGTTGCTTGTCTGTTGGCTTGTGTGTTTGAATTTGAGTTGAATTTTAAACACCGTTGCTTGTCTGTTGGTTTTTTCTTATTTTACATGTTAACCCGTTCATAATAGATATGGATATTATCTCCACAAGTAACCTCTTTTAATAGAAGCTAGTTCATTCTTTCTCTTTCCTTGGCATGGAGTTAGTTGAAGTTGATATGTTCATTCATTTGATTCTTATCTACCACTAGTTTGGTAAGCATTATTCATTTTGCCTCCTTAATCTGTCGATTCAAGTCAAGCACAGCCAATATTGAAACCTTGACTGATATAATACCATTTACTGGATGTTGATCTGGTTTCTTGCTTACCGAGTAGACTAGTAGTGACCTATTTGCAAGATTCTCCGGTTTCCTCGTAGGCTGAATTCATTATGTGATTTTGGATATCATTATGTTGAAATGAGCTATGCTAGCTTTGGCTCTGGAATGATCAAGAGATCCTGTTCGTTGAGGAATGTATGGACTCCCAGGCCTCGGGTATCAGATATTGTTGTATGTCACTATTTAAGTGTTGATTCTTTAGTGTTGGGATATCTAAGAAAACAACAGAAAAAGGACCATTGAATTAATCTTGTTTTATTTTAAATTGATATTCAACCAGGAAAAATTTGTGAAAACTAAAATCACATACAAAAAACCTACCAATAAATATCATTAATGGGCTAGCTTTTGTATCGTTATCATGAATTCTAATGATAAAAGAGTGGATGATTGATTCAAATAGAGCATCTAAGAGAGCGTTAACGGAAAACAGAATATGTCCATCCTTGGAAGGCCCTCAAGCTGCCTAGCAACCTCAGTTATAGATAAGTGGGCCATTGAAATACAAATTGATTTATATATATATTTTTTTCATCTTTTTTCAATCTTATCATGCTGATTGAGACATTTCTTTCATCACAAATTGACAAACACTTCAAAAATTAGGTCACCTACCCTCATTTGTTGTAGAGATCATCGTGGGCTTAAAAGAGGTCCCCTTCTTTTGTACAATTTCTGTACACATTTTGGCTCAGCTAACTATGAAATCTGTTACCATCTCAACCAAAAAAAAAAAAAATTGAAATAAGAAATTCCCATGAACAAGATTCAATTCTATCATCTACCAAAAGCATAGGGTTGTTTATCTTCCCAAATTTTCTGT
The DNA here is from genome assembly GCA_035221805.1 of Trichilia hirta. Classification (NCBI taxonomy): domain Eukaryota; kingdom Viridiplantae; phylum Streptophyta; class Magnoliopsida; order Sapindales; family Meliaceae; genus Trichilia; species Trichilia hirta. The sequence continues at coordinate 9,984,246 of JAWDEX010000012.1, forward strand.
TATTCCATACGGAAATTCTATAACCAACCATACCGTTGATTCTGTGTTCTCTATATGTCCATTGGTGGAAATGAGAGGGAGGGCATATTCAGATTTTCATGATTCTAATTATCAATATAAAGACCAATTTGCTAATGAAAGAAATTTATTCCAATAAAGATTTATACCAATTTCAGAAGCCCATGAATAAGATGGGAACCCATCATGGAGAAGGACATGACACTAACATGAATATATCCTTGATATATTTACATTACATTGATAATTAACTTTTATTGTCAAAAAATATTTTTGAAAAACAATTTTATTAAATATATATTTAAAAGGGTATTTGAAGCAATTTTTTTTATCATTGGAAATGTTTCTTCTTGTCAAAATTAGAGTAGAGTTGTAGAAAAGGCAATATTGAAGTTAGTTTGAAACCAACTCTTCCTTTGTTTCATTAATTATGTCCATATATATGTATATATATAATAATGCTCATAAAAAAATAATAAAATAGGTTTACTTGGTTGTGTTGATTTACTGTCCATCATTTAAGAGTATCAAAAATACTACATTAATATAATAAAAAAAATTGTAATTTTAGTAAATTAATTAATTCATGTTCGTTAAAAAGTGAAAATTGACATCAAACATTATTAATTTTAATAAAAATAATAATTTTGTGAAAGGTAGCATTTGAAGCATCTGTTAGTCTTTTAATCTTTCAATTAAATCGTCTTTGAAGGAAAAGAATCCTTCTTAAATTGGGTCATTTAAAAGGTATCAATACGTTAATGTTGTTTTCAGCCATTCAATTTTGAGTGATAATCATTAATTAATTATTTTCAATGATGGAAACACAACAACTCAATTTAATGTGGCCTTCAAAATTGAATGATATTCGACTTAATCTTCCACGAATAAACATCCTTGTTGATCCTACTTTACATATGCTTGCCATGCAATCAAAGAATGGAAATGGTTGGCATCAAGCAAAAATAAAAAGGTTTCAAAGTGTGAGAATATAGATGGGAGATAATCAAGTGAAGAAGCTTTGTGCTTGAGAATGAACGAACTTTGCTCTTGAAGACTTGAGATAATCAAAAACAGAAGCTCCAAAGGTAAGAAATGATAATTAAATTAAGTGAAGAAAAGATTTTCATCGAGGATCGAAGATGATAAATAAGTGAAGTTTCTTATTGCTCTTCTTCAATACTTACAAAAAATGATGATTGTGAAATTTTAAGGTAACAAATGTCATGATGACTAAAAAATTATCTAATCATAAAATTTAAAATTTAATCTCGTCTTAAGCTTCCAACTTTAAATTACTGACCAATTTTTCTATTTTTTAACCTAATTTCACTTGTCACATAATTGTTATCATTGACTATTTTGTGCTCTCTTTATACATCAGTGAGCAGCCAAGCTAAGATATATGTATGTATATATATTTTCTATTTTTGTGAAAAAGGATTAGATACTTTTTAAACTGAATCAAAATAATTTCTAAATAGAAGAAATAATGACATCTAAAAATCGACAATGGACCCCATTTCAGAAAAAAGAAAGAAAGAATGTATATTTGTATAAACAACAGAAGATTATAAAGAGAAACAGAAATGAGAGGTGGGTAATAATGCTGAGCCTGAGATGAGAAGTAGCTCGCAAGAAGTGGTTGAACATTTTATTTTAAAGATAATGATGAGAATGGGAAGAGAGAGAGCAGAGAAGGTTAAGAACTGTAAGCTTAAAGTTAAGAAATGGTTTCATCTCCATACTCCATTCATGGCTCCTCCTCCTCCTACCGCTTTCAATATTTCTCTCTCCCCAGAAGGAGTAAACAATAGAAACACTATCAATTTGTCAAGCCATTTGATAATTTCTATCAACTCTTTGATTTGTCATATTTTAGTATTTATATATATTATTTGGACTTTTGATAGACAACTAATTTAATATTAATAGATTTTAATATTATAACCATAAAAGGAACGGTTATATGAAACAAAAATTATATATGATGCAACGATTTTCCTCTTAATATTGTTTTCAAAGAGATGAGGGCATATCAAGTAAAGGGGATTCTAACCCTTTATTCTTATTTACTTTGTCATCTCTCTTGAAGGGGGATTAGGATCTAAATAAAGATTAAAAAAAAAAAAAAAGAAAAAAAAGAGGAAATCCTTGTCCGGTGCAATGAATGCACCATAGGTTTGCCCTACTTGAACCCAACCTAACCCAACCCAACCCAATTCACTCCCTTGTCAACTACTGTTACTTGACATTGATTGCTCGAGGTTCCAAGCTTTTTCTGGATATTATTTATTATTAATAATAAATATATTTATTATTATTATTTTATTTTTTTGCATGGTGGTGGTGGAGGTTGGAGAAACTAAGGAAATGATGGATGACATGATCACTTCAATACAAACACTATGAATTTGAGGGTGACATAAAGTTTTGTCTGTTTAAAAAATGAAGTTGTAGCCCCCAAAGTTTGAAATCCAATTAAATCATTTTTAATTTATAATAAGAAAATTACAATAATGCCAAAATTATTGAACCGTATCTTTCCTAATTTTACAATAGGTATAGTTCATTAGTAATAATAAATATTTTATTATTCAAAACAAAATTGAGAATATAACCCTAATTTAGATCAATGTGCCACATCTACAAAAAGTAGATTCAATTTTTTAAAATTTAGAACTCAAAATCAGACCAAATATTGTGCATAGAACTATAATTTTTATTTTCTATTTTTATATCAATTGATTCTGTCCGATTTTTTGGACATAAAATTCTTATTTTTTAGCCTTACTCAAATATCCACTGAAATTGGTCAAAAAAAAAAACCTTGGAATTTTATCAGATTCAGCACTTTCTTTCTTCTAAAAGCATCATAGCCACAGATATAAAGCGTATGGAAGGTGCAAACTGATTATCGCAATCAAATGAGTGTGACTTTTGGCTAGATCCGTGGGCTCCAGGGTTATTTTTTTTTATTGATCATGTGGTACATTTTACATGCCACCCATAGTGGTTCAATGGGCATGTTCACATATTATTATAGCCCTTAGTTGGGGAATGATTGGGATCAACTATCAAGAAGCTCATGGAAGGCACACAAATACCCACAGAAACATAGAAAAGGAGTAAATTAGCTGGTTTTGAGGAGACAATCCCAAAAGAAAAAGAAAAAATAATGAAAACAATACAAAAGCAGTATATGTTTTAAAAGTTAAGCCAAAAATATCTTCTTCTTCTTCTTCTTCTTTTTTTTTTTAAGTAAACTAAATAACAATTATATTTTCTACAATAAAATATAAAAATAACTTAAATATATAACAATATTTTAGTCCTAAAAGTTTAACAAAATGACAAATCAATCTCTGAATATTAAATATCATTTTTTATAGGGATTCACATGAAATTAAAATATAATTAAAATTAGGGATTAATTCGAAGGGTATATAATTTATTATTTTACTAATATTTAAGGGACTTAACCGTTATTATTCCAATATTTTCCATTATTCTTTACAAGACAGAAATATTGATTGGTGCATTTGTCACTAAAAGAATTGGACAGGTGTTTGGTTATTCGCTTCTCCGTCTCTGACACTTGTTTTCTTTCCCAAAATTGGACCTCAGTAATAATTATTTTACAATTATCTGTTCATTTACTCTTTAGTTAAAAAAATTAGACAAATATTACTCATTAAAACACTTAAATATGTTAAATTTACTAAGCAAGAGATGTTATCGGAGAAATTTTAGGATGGAAAGATTTTCTCATTATCTGAAATAAAATTTCATAACATTTATCCATTTAGTTTTGTATTAGAGTGCGTTTTGTCACGATCATTGGATGCAATTGGAAGCCCAGACGGTAAATACCTTCCTCACTATCTTCACAAGAAGAAAAAAAATTATTTAATACGTTGTCTATAATTATATACATAAAACTCCAAATGGATTAGAATAGAGAATTTATATATTACGTTATTTTTTTTTTTTTTAATATCTTTAAAAAATTTATATGTAAATGTAATTATATAATGGTAATTTCGTGTTGATACTGATCTTCCATCATCGTCAGTCTCTTACTTCTCTTTGCAACCCATCTTTTTCTTTGTAAGCATTTCTTTTTCATTTGCTGTCTCGTGTTATATTTTATTCTGCTGTGAGTTGCAGTGACTGAAATCGTAATTCTTTTTAATCTTCATTGAAAACTTTCTATATCTTTGTTTTCTTGGTGTAATGTGGATGTTAGTTGAGGTGGTTTTATGATCTGGGTATGTTTTTGTTTGCTGTTAATTTGTATTTTTGGTTATTGTTAGTTTATATCATACTGAATCAGGTTTCTTCATACTGATACGTGGTTTTATGGATGTTAATTATCATAACCTTTGCTTGGATTGCCTTGTTCAGGTCAATTATGACTCCATGCACATCGTGATCTGTCTGCTCTTATGAAAAAAAAAGAAAAAAAAAGGAGGGGTTATTTTATTTTCGTTTCATCGATTATGAATGCTGAATTTTGCAATTTTGTTTTTAATCATGTTCCGTACAGGGTTGGGTTAGGATTAATCAGCTATACAGTTGGTGGTTATTTAGTTCATCCCGATGTTATTGATGCTTTAGTTCAATTTTCTCTAAAAAAAACTAAAATTTTAGTCCATAATATAGTACTTCTGACATTTCTTCTATCTGAATTTTTTGCCTTTGTTGTTGTGGTAGATTAAATAAGCTTGTTGAGAGCATGGCTCTTTCTGGGATTCATACAGATAGAGGGGAGTTAAGGATTCATGAGTGTTTGGAGGAGATTGGTACTGATTTGGCAGACTATATAGCAGAGTTATCCGAGGCATCCGTTAAAGAAAGGGGCGTCTTTGCCATTGCTATATCTGGCGGTTCTCTCGTTGGTCTAATGGGGTATCATTGTCTCCCTTTCATATTTGATTAATTGGTTCAGTGGTATTGGTATTCTTGGTTTAAATTTCTTGTGTCAAACAGGAAACTCTGTGAAGCACCTTATAACAAGACTGTGGACTGGGGTAAATGGTATATATTTTGGGCAGATGAACGTGTGGTGGCGAGAAACCATGCTGATAGCAATTATAAGCTTGCAAAGGATGTCCTTTTGACTAAGGTTTGTACCTCAACTTCACATTTCTTCTTTTTCTTCCTTATTCTTTTTCTCCTACTCTGTGCATAGCCTGTTTATGGTTCTCAGAATGTCTAAATGTTAGCTTTGATGCATTTTGTTTCCTCTGTTCTTGATAATGAGAGAAGGAGGATGATTTTTTTGTTGTGTTTTCCTAATTACGCAAGCACATTCCGTTGGTTAAAATGGGGTGTGGCAGTGCGAATACGAATCCATCTCAGATTTGGTCTTTGATCCCTTCAGTTTCTAGATCTTTTCACTTGAGATTAGCTGCTCAGCAAATTATTTGGTGCTTCTCACCTTCTGCTGTTAATTATTGTTTCATATGTCATTAATTAGTCAAAGCACTGCCTGGATCATGAAGTATTTTCCCCTGGTAGGTTTTGACTGGTTCAGTTCCATGTATAATGATGTGACATGCTGTGATCTGGAATCAATTATTTCTGAACTGAAGTAGTGTTTGTTTAACAAGTATATCCATTCAATTTTCTTGTATGCGAGCATTTACTCATTTTATATTAGTTTCCTCAGTTTCACACGTTCACTAGCTATTCCTGGTTTACTTTGGAGCCCATAATCTCTTTATTACTGCTGCTTACTGATTTGGAATTTTGAGCGTATTAAATTTTGCTGCTTTTAAGAAGTGTATTGACAAACTGGGCTTGTAGTACAGGAGAGGGCTAGGGCCGGAGAAGTTTTGATTAAGTTCTTGAGTCTTGACGACAAATTAATTGCATAATTCATTGACTTTGAGGTGAATCTGTTTTAATTGAGGAAGAAAAATTATTTCTGGTGAGTAAAATTGTTGGTTGGCTAGTTATTTGGTCTTTCTTTATGCTTATGGACAAATCAGTTGAAAATATTACTTGCAACAATTTCAATTACTTGTAAACCTTTTGAATCTTATTTCCACGTTAGTTCTTAATTAACTTCGTTAACCACTACATTGACATTGATGCTCCAATAGAATATCATTTACAGTCACAAATGATTTGGAAAGAATGATGGATCATTTAATTTTTGTGTTAGAAAGTTAATGTTGACATCTACTTGAGAAACAACGGTTACTATAGTGGAAGTCTTATACTAACTTTTCAAACTACAGATAGAAATGTTGTCAGAAGTTACGCTATGTTATCACCTTTTCATATGGTAATCATTTGTTGGAACTCCTAGAGACATACATCTTGTCGTAAAAGGGTAATTTGGTACGATAATAATTGCATTTCTTTATTTTATAGTTTGTATCACAAACCCATGTAAAACATTTTGTTGCTCTCTCCTTGTTCATCTTTTCTCGTATAGTTCCACAAGGGACTATGCCGAAGGACACGAATAACCATCTCTGATTCTTACCAAGTTATCCAAATGGTGAATGTCTGGAAGTTCTGACACTGCTCAAATTAGATTTTAATGTCTTTGCATGAATTATTTTCCCCCAATTTGCTCTGCCTGGAGAACTGTTCGTGACCAATATGCATTTGTTGTTCTTTTCAAAAGTCTCTTCTGACTTATTTGTTAGACATTCTGTATCATCTACTTAACCTGTACTTTTGTCAATAAAATTTGTTTCTTTCTGAAGCAAAACTCTCTTAAATTTTGTTAAGGATCACAAATTTTTGGACTCAAAACAGGATGTGTGAAGTTGTTTTCGAGTGAACATAGTTTATCCTTATATTTAGTGTTGCATGTTAAAAATGCCTAAAATTTGGAAGTTGTAGCAGATGAGTTGTGTTTATTAGCTTGCCATTGGTATGTTTTGGGGAATGCTTAACAGAATAATAGCCTGTGGACCAATCAGGCTTTTTAAACTTATCCATTGGCAGATTACTATAATTTCTTAAGAGTTACACCCTTGATAATGATAAGAGGGGTATATCTTATATTTTGCAAAAATCTTGGATAAACTATGGATGACTAAGGATTAGGGTATTGTTCTCTCTCTTCCTCTCTCTGTGTCTGTATTGTTTTATGTGCATGCAGCTGCGGCTGGCTGAGTGTGTCTTGACATCTCTTACAGAATAAGGAGTTGGCAGAATGGTTCAAACCGTTTCTGCTGTAGTTTCCTGGAGATAGACCCTGTATAACACAATCTAAAGCAAAACCATAAAGTTTTATTAGTTTTTTGTCTCCCTTGAGGTCAGCTGGTAGGCAAATGCTAAACTAATATTAAACCTCATTAAAGTATGTAAACTTTGAAATGAGGTGCAGAATACAGGGAAAAAGTAATTAGTGTAGCCTGTCATGACCAGTGTTTGTATATGTTCTGTTTGTATCTGATGTTTCTGTCTTATGTGAATCCCAAAAAATTCGGTATCCTTACACTTTTTCAATTGTGAAAACCTTATCTTAAGCTGCAGAGGGGCTTAAAACAAGATATCAAAATTTAGTATTAATTAAGTTTATCTTTATGTTATTCATTGAATAAGCTTAATTCGAGAAAATGTTTCATAGATCCATTGCTACATTAATGGAACATTCTTTGTTGATAACTCTCCATTTTATTATATTATTATTCTCATCATAGTGTCTCTTATATTTGCAGGTTCCAATAGTTTCCGGTCATGTGCATTCCATTAATGATTCATTATCAGCGGAGGAGGCTGCTCATGAGTATGAGTTTGCCATCCGACAGTCGGTGAAATCACGGATGGTCGGTGTTTCTGATATTAGTGACTGCCCCAAGTTTGATCTTGTCCTTCTTGGAATGGGATCTGATGGCCATGTTGCCTCACTATTCCCTAACCACTCAGCGCTTGATGTGAAAGATAAATGGGTAACTTATATTACCGACTCCCCTGAACCCCCACCGGAGAGGATCACGTTCACTTTGCCCGTCATCAACTCAGCGTCCAATGTGGCTGTGGTTGTGACAGGAGAGAGCAAAGCAGAGGCTGTGCATTTGGCAATTGATCATGTGGGACCTGACTGCGCGTTGCTACCTTCAAGAATGATTCAGCCGACAAAAGGGCAGTTGATGTGGTTTTTGGACAAGCAGGCTGCCTCAAAACTAGAAGGTGTCCAATTTTGTGAGTAGTGTTCAAAGCTATTCTTGCCAAAATGTACGTTTGTATGTACTTGAGGGATTTCAAAACACTAATTATCCTTTTAGCTTCCCTTAGGTTTTGCTTTGGGTCGAATACTCCATTTTGGCATTTTCTCCTCTCTTTTGTGGTGGGGTTGTTGGTAAGTTGATTATCTTTTTTTGTAAGAGGAGGTAAATAATGTTGGAGACTCGATGAAAAAACTTTTCCCCCCGGTTCTAGAACGTTTGAGGGTTACATACTGAAACTGTAACGAGAAAGGGAAATCATTGAAATGAACAAGAGCAACCTGTTTGACAGTGCTAACCATTATAGTAGGTATTGTTTTAGTGAAAGCAAGTAGTTTTCTTTTTCTTAATTTTTTCCAGAATGCTGGTCAGCCGTAAGTTTTAAACCGCAATAGAGTTTCTAAATTGGAAAAACAAAATGCCTTTGGTAATATAGCTACTGATGTATATGAGCATTTAAGCCCCAACTTTCTGTTGCGTCCATCAGCCTCAGCTATTATATGTGCATATTTATTAACTTTAATACATGCAAGTGACAAGAAGTTGCTATAAAGAGATATCCATTAAGAAGTTCAAGAGAAAAAAAACGTTGGCTATAAATTAAATTATGTGCAATTATAATAAACTCAAAAATTGTTCACCAAACCAACAAACTGAATCTAAATTTTTTGAACGGAGCACTTAACATGTTTAAAGAGTAAGCTGGCAGATGTATCCATGCATTCCATGGCAGCTAAAACAAACAAACCAAATTATGGTGTTTTGAGCCATTTTTACATCACTAGCATGGCTTTTAAGAGAGATTTGTTTGACTATTTGTCAATCACAACTTTTCGTAACTACTAAAACAATTACATTAAACTTGAGCTCTGTTAAGTCAATGAGGGTTATGTGTGGATCTGGTAGGTTCAATTGATAAGATCTCTCAAGGTGGTCAAACAGGTTTTAAGTTCAAATCCAGCTCATTGGATGTAGTGTTTCTGCAACACAAATGCAGAGCCTACAGGTCCCGCAGGTAAGTGTTGCAAATATATGAAAAAAGAAACATACTCTGACTTGGTGAGACAGTACGGCAATGCATAATATATAAGCATATCAACAAGACTGAACCTGCAACAATGCCATCTCCAGATGCAGACATATCAGAAGCGAAAAGTGTAAACGGTGCACTTCCATCCCAAGAACTGCACCATTGTCCTCCTTAGTGTAGTTATGTATCTTAGAAGTCCCATTTGTTACAAACAAAACTCCAATATTTTCATGCCAAAGTGGAGCTATGACTCCTGGTTCATAATGAACAAACTTAGATTTTGCATTGTTCTTAGTGTCAAATTCTTCAGTGGGCTTGATCCCACATAGAAACTCAAGTTCTTGATTAGTAACCTCAATAACATCCGCAAGAGACCACGCTTGTTGAATGAATATCTTCGTTTATTCACTAGACTGCCACAATGGCAATGGAAGGTTAACATCACAGAAAATAACCACCCCAAATTTCTTTGAGATCTTGATGGCTTGCATGGTTGTTGATCTCATGCTTTGATCAAGTAGAGAGTGTGTGCTGAAGTAAAACATCTTTGCCAGAAGGAGAAGTCATTTAAGTCAGTAATTTCCAGATGCAATATAGCTCAAAAAGCTTATTAATCAAACAGAAAAAGCAAACAGCATACAGCACATGAAGCTGGACTGAGGAGAAAAATGGTATTCTTTTATACTAAATTTTCTTTGATACTTAAATTTAAATAGGGCAGAACTGATGCTTTAAGCAGATTTTCCCACAAATACACAAAATGCAAGAATTGCACAACTGGATGCATTGAACCCACAGAAAGAATAATAGTAACAAAAACAATAATGGTCTAAGCAACAATCATTATCTTGTCCTACAGAACTGAAGCATTACCTCTTTTAGTACATCAATGTTGATCTCATACTTAGAGCATCCTCAGCACAAGGTTTGACACAAGTCAATCTTAAACGACCTCTCTTACCAATCTTCATTTGTGATACAGCTGTCGGCCTTTTCACATCAATGCAAACTGACCAAGTTTGGACATTGTTCACATTCATGTAGAATAGCATGGCCTGCCCATACTCATGATCCCCAAGTTTACACATGAAAGCAACCTTACCACCCATATTTGCTAGAGCAATAGCAGCACTACCTGCTGATCCCCCAGGAGCCCTAATAAATTTTTCTGGGGCCCATGACACATCGTTCGTTCTTTCGTGGATTTCATAGTCTACAAGTCTGTTTGCTGGCCTTCCTGATTTTACAAAACCATGTTGTGCAGCTCCAAAGCAACAAACAAGAGGAGGCCAACCATATGTAAAGCTAACATCTTCTCCCTCACCTTTTTCCAATTCTATGTCTCCATTAATCTCACCCCCAATATTGGCAATAAATGTGGACTCGTCAACAACACTAATTTCAAATTCACTTCCTTCATCCTCTGAATCATCACCAATCCTTTTCATGATCTTCTTCCTCCCCCTCTCTTTCTTCTCAGTTTTTTCTTCCTCTACATCGGTAGAAGCTGGTGCAGCTGTGAATTATTGAGCCATTGGTTTGGGACTTATAAGTCTCTAAAAGTCAGTGAAAAGGTCATTAAACAATAAGGAGTATACTTTCCTCCGAGTACTTTGTGGGATTTTCTTAGTAGCTTCACATGTAGGTACAACACTTTCCTCATCTGAAGCACCACTATTTTCCTCCAATGCATCAGTTTCTGATTTCTTCCTTGTTCGTTTCGTAGTAGCTCGTTTAGAAGTCCTAGGTGTCTTCTTTTTAGTAACCACCTCATTGCCATTCCGTTCCTCTTAAGCTGATGTCTCCACAATTTTCTTTCTAGAGGTAGCTGCAAGGTGTCACTTACTGTGTAATCCAAAATTATGGATATCCATTAAGTACTCTGATGAACAATACTGCCAACCTGAATGGCACCTAAATAATAGAACAAAAAAATTTACTACCATAAGTTACACAATCAGCATTTAATTTTACATGTGAGCTGAGGCTAGTACGAGCTATTGAGTGTAGTTGCTCCCAGAGGTTTAGCTCTCTAATGGAAACTAACAGTAACACATCCCAGAAAGTAGAATACACGTTACAAACTTCCCAGAAAATCTGTAAGCAATTTAAGTCAAAGTCTTCCTTAAATGAAATATAAACAAATCAGCAACATTGGTTTTCCTTCATTTCTACAAGGATTTATTTCAAGAAGCTTTTAATACGAGACAGCTAGTAATTAGAAACCATGAAACTAAAATTTTAAACTACTAATGGAACCTGGGAAGAAATAAAGAGATAATGCTGGGTGAAATGGATAAAATGACCCTGGGCTATGAAAGAAAATGAGCGAAAGATAGAAAAGCCATTAACAGAGCCCCTTTGGCTCGTTGCTCCGCAATTACCAGGTCTAGGTTGTGGGGTTTAGTGCGGGGCTGTTAAGAGATTGACATATTTAAATTAGAGTCAGAGATAAATGCAATTTTTAATCATTTAAAAATAATCATATTTTTAATTATCAAAATCTTCTTTTGTGCTGGAAATTTAACTTTCGAGCTTTTAAACTTTTAAGTTATATCATTTCTAAATAAAATTATGTAATGCGATATTTTTTATTTTCAATATAAATAATAATTATTTTTGCTTAAATCGCTTCATATAAAAAACAAGCATGAGAGGCGGCTCAGTGACTGTCCTGTGCCCCACTCTTCAGTCTCCGTGAATTGAATAGAATGACGCTGAAACTCGGAAGTTTCGTTTCTCTGCATCCCATTCCTCCAAAGGGTCACTTTCATAAAACTCAATTAAGCAAGGTACCCGTTTCTTTGCTCGATTTATTATCTATTTCATATCTCATAGTTTTCCCTGAATTTTAGTTTTCTTTTAATCTGGAATACAGCCCTAAACCGTTATTCTTTTGCTTTCTTCGTAACTACATCTTTAAACTTCAAATTTGCTGCTTTTCCTTTCCAGGGTGAAGATTTTAATTTTATCTTTGTCAATATATTTTTATACGATAGATAAATGCAATTTTGACGGAATTGTAAGTAGAATATTATATTCTAATTCAGCTTGAGCTAGGTTATTGAGAAGCTACAGCTAATGAGTTTTCTGAAGCTGTTGAAACCCACTCAACGTGGATTTAATGGTGTCCTCAAGTGCTGTAGAGGTATTGCAGGTTCAATTCTTCATTATGCTTATTGTGCTATGATACCAATACAGTAAGCAAACTCAACTCTATGATTTTCCATGAATTTATGCGTTGGGGTCATCAAGTTATGTGAAGTTGAAACTTTTCAGAGCATAAAGCAGGAAAATTTTGATATTCATCCTGAAATTGTCATGAACGGAGAAAAAATGGTTTAGTTGTTTGAAATGTAGATTTTTGTGGTTTACTTGGAAGTTCCGGATGCAAGTATCAGGTTGGCTAATTGTAGCACAAATAAATGAATAAGGTGTTGGCATCTATTATATATATATTTCTCCAAAAAAAAAAAAATCTCTCTCTATATATATTTTAGTTTAATAAAGGTACCCATTCAGTTCTCTGATGGTTTGATGTTCATCTCAGCAAGTAGCTATTCTTCTTTCCATTCATCCCCAGAAGCCTTGGTGGAAGTTCACTCTCAAGAACAGGAAGTAGTAATTGCTTTGGGAAGCAATGTGGGTGACAGACTTCATAATTTCAATGAAGCGTTGCAGTTGATGAAGAAATTAGGCATAAACATCACGAGGCATGGTTGTTTGTATGAAACTGAACCAGCTTATGTAACTGATCAGCCCCACTTTCTAAACTCAGCTGTTAGAGGTGTTACAAAACATGGGCCACATGAGCTCTTAGGAGTGCTTAAGAAAATTGAGAAGGACATGGGTCGTACTGATGGGATAAGGTATGGTCCAAGACCAATTGATTTGGACATATTGTTCTATGGAAGGTTCAGTATTCATTCTGATATGCTAACCGTTCCTCATGAGAGAATTTGGGAGAGACCATTTGTCATGGCCCCATTGTTGGATTTAATGGGATCAGTTGTTGAAAGTGATACAGTTGCTTGCTGGCATTCATTTTCAAGGCAACCCCATGGACTATTTGAAATATGGGAGAAATTGGGCGGTGAGTCCTTGATTGGAAGTGAAGGAATGAAAAGGGTTTTACCCATTGGAAATCATTTATGGGATTGGTCCCAGAAAACCTCTGTCATGGGTATCCTTAATTTGACCCCAGATAGTTTTAGTGATGGAGGAAAATTCCAATCAGTAGAAGCTGCAATTTCTCAGGTTCGCTTGATGATTTCAGAAGGAGCAGATATGATTGATATTGGTGCTCAATCCACACGGCCTATGGCCACTAGGATTTCTGCTGAAGAAGAGCTAGAGAGATTAATCCCTGTGTTAGACGCTGTTCTAACAATGCCTGAGATGGAGGGGAAGCTCATCTCTGTGGATACCTTCTATTCAAAAGTTGCTTCTGAAGCAGTCTGCAAAGGCGCTCATATTGTAAACGATGTATCCGCTGGGCAGTTAGATCCTGACATGTACAGAGTTATTGCTGGTCTAAAGGTTCCATATGTTGCAATGCACATGAGGGGAGACCCATCCACAATGCAGAATGAGGAGAACCTGCAGTATGATGATGTATGTAAGCAGGTTGCGTATGAGTTGTACTCAGAGGTTAGAGACGCAGAACTATCAGGTATCCCTGCTTGGAGGATTATTATTGATCCTGGAATTGGGTTTTCAAAGAAAACTGAACATAATTTGGACATCCTCCTAGGTTTATCATCTTTACGGCAAGATATTGCAAAGAAAAGTTTGGCTGTATCTCATGCTCCTATGTTGATTGGACCTTCTAGAAAGAGATTTTTAGGTGAAATTTGCAATCGCCCTTCTACTGTTGAGAGAGATCCTGCAACCATTGCTTCAATCACAGCTGGGGTGCTAGGTGGTGCAAACATTGTAAGAGTACATAATATAAGAGAGAATTTAGATGCCGTGAAGATATGCGATTCAATGCTGATGAGGGGAAGACCTTTCCGAAGATCCGGATGATTTTTTTCTCCCTTTTCTTTCTGTGAGATATTACTCTTGATTTTCTTTCCGACCAATCTGAGACATCAAATCGCCTTTATAAGATCGAGAGCTACTGTGATAAGGCCCAAAGTCTGGGCTTAGCGAAGCTGGTTTTCGAAGACTTCATGGATTTTTGTTAAGCATGATTTATTCAACCTGTATGACGAATACCCGAAGCAACAAATTAAGTTTTACCCTTAATATTCCCTTCTTCTTTTAAGCAATTATGCAATTCACGTAAATTCATATATTCCATCATAATAAGCTAAGAATTATGAATTCGGTGTGGAGAATTAGAGTTTAGAAACATTGTTGAATTCCTATTAGTTGCCATTTCATCATCCTCTATATAATTCCTATATTAAAATACAAGTTCCAACTTTGCACTACTGAACTCAGGGATATTAAAAATGTGCATTCGGGGAATGATTGAAACTGAAATTAGAGTATGAATCCCCCTGCTCCGATGCGTCAAGTTGAATTCCTATTAGTTGCCATTTCATCATCCTCTATATAATTCCTATATTAAAATACAAGTTCCAACTTTGCACT
>JAWDEX010000012.1:10025702-10061571 GCA_035221805.1 Trichilia hirta
GATCTTCTGATTGTCGGCCTCCCTTATGCTTCTTGGTTCTACTGACCCTCCTTTTATTGGCCAGGACTCCCTCCTTCGGCTCTGATAGTGGCTCGGCTGGCTGGGCCCTCAATCTGTTGAGCTAATATTTCGTTCTCATCCGATGATTCAGAAGTGCTCACTTTCTCTTCCGCATAAGAGGGACCCCCAACCGCTTCTTTTTGTATTTTTCTAGAAAGGCGACTGCGAGTATTTCCTGTCATATCCTATGCGGAATACTTTCGAAACTTTCTCAGAGGCTTTTTGCTCGTTTTTCACAGACGGTGCCAACTGTTGATGCCTAAATTCTCTAGCGACAGAAGATTTAACACATCACATAGGTTTACTGTTGCGATTATTGTAGAAGCTTTTTGGAGACTAGCTGAAATCACAGAAAAACGAGTTAGGAGTGAAGCCAACTTACTAGCGAATAAACTCCGATGCTCAAGTCAGTAAAATGGTACAGAGTCAGATAAAAAGAGAGGAATTACGAGTGTTTAAGGGTTTTACCGACCCAGGTGACTGGGCTCGGAAAAAGTTCGTGAGCGTAGTATGTTTCCTCTAACTGTTCATATAAAATCCTCTCTAAAAGCTCCCAAATTAGGAGAGGATTAATAACCAATCAAAAGAGAGAAAATCGAATTGAATCTCGCTACATGTATAACCTCCACTTTTTATAGAGTTCCTGCACGTGTGAGCATCAGAGAACCGGAGTTTGATTAGACAGTAGTAGATATGGTGATTGAATCAGTCTTTTCACCACTTTTTACCATTCCTTTACGTTAGGTCTATCATGTCAATAAATGCCTGTAACTTACCGTGCACAGAGTTACCTACTGTGACTGGACACCTGAATAGTTATTTGAACAGCATAGTAGTTGATCCTATTCTCAACTCCCGTTTTTAAAAAAGGCATAGGAGTCATCCCGATAATTTAGATTGAATCTCCTCGAAAATTAGGGTAGATGCCGAGGAATCGAAACAATTATGTCGGGTTACAACTTTTAATCCGAGAGCCAAAAAGCTTTTAGAAAGAAATCAGTCACGGGTCAGCAAATACCATCAATAATGAGTACGCCTTAAAAAAAAGTGTGGAATGAAAACGAAGATATCAAATTGAACGAGTTGAATTGAAATTACTTTTGACATTTTTAAGACTTGTTTCCTTATCAAATTAGAGAATTATTGCACACCTCTTCAGAGATTTTTAATTTTTTTCAGATAAATGGTGAATAAGAAAATGAGTACTTACTTTTCATTAACTTAAGAAATTTTTTTAAATAATATTTTTATCTTTAATACAGCTATTTCTTTAAAATCTTTAAATAATCTACTTATCCATGGTAATTTCAAATCACTCAGTTTAAAACTTAAAATTAATGTAAATTTTAAAAGTTAAAATATTCTATTAAAATTTAATAGGCTTAACAAAAAAATTTTTTAAAAAAAATAATGTAACAATATATCAATGTATTGGAATCCATCCTTAATCCTTAAGACTGTTATTTTTAACACTTTTTATGTACCAAAATTTTTTGATGATCAATCATTTTTTTTTTCTTTGCACATTTTTTTTCAAAATTTCTTAACTATTTTTCATTTATTTTCTAATTGATTTAATAAATTTTTTATTGATTTGATTATTGGAGGTTTAACAAACATCCACTAACTGGTTTCAGGGCTGTGAAGTAGATCCAATTAAGTGAAGAAAGCAATCCCAAAATATCCCGAAAAGTACTACCAAAAGTTGAAGATGTGAAATGGTAAGATTGCTTCTTTCAAAAGGTTATTAAAAAAATGAATAAAACTTCCAAATTCTGCCCCAAACTAACATTATTAAAACTTGTAAGGGTTAATCTGATATTTACCCTTACAGATCTCTATATATACCTAATCGAAGGCGTAAAAGTGTCATTACATCAAGAAATAATTGAGCACAAAACTACTCTTGCGGTTCTGTCTCTCTTTGAAACATGGCAACTCCTCCAGCTAAACCGACACCACTCTTGAAGGATGAACTGGATATCGTGATACCAACAATTCGAAACCTGGATTTCTTGGAGATGTGGAGGCCATTTTTTGAGCCATATCATCTAATCATTGTTCAAGATGGTGATCCTTCAAAGACCATCAAGGTCCCTGATGGCTTTGACTACGAGTTATACAACAGAAACGACATCAACAGAATTCTGGGTCCTAAGGCTTCGTGCATTTCTTTTAAGGACTCTGCTTGTAGGTGCTTTGGCTACATGGTCTCCAAGAAGAAATATATCTTCACCATTGATGATGATTGCTTTGTAAACTCCAGCTCTCTCTGTCTCACTGTTTCTTTTTCTAGCTTATTAACTATTTCTTCGTGATTTGGTGAATTTGGATCTTGATTGGTATTATATTTGTGGTTATGGGTTTCTAGATAGATGCATTATATGTATTTCATTTTTGTTGTATTGAATTATGGAAGTTTGGATGCATATCAAGCCATCGTCTTTTTAAGAAATTTTCCATTTTGATGCCCTGCAGGTTGCGAAAGATCCATCTGGGAAAGAGATCAATGCGCTTGAGCAGCACATAAAGAACCTGTTAACCCCATCGACTCCATTTTTCTTCAACACACTTTATGATCCATACCGTGAAGGTTCTGACTTCGTCCGCGGATATCCTTTCAGTTTACGTGAAGGTGTTACCACTGCCGTTTCTCACGGTCTCTGGCTCAACATCCCTGACTATGATGCTCCCACTCAGCTTGTCAAGCCTATGGAGAGAAACACAAGGTATACATTAATACATATCTTTATATTACATTTCTTACATTCTGTTTTATCATTCTCTGAATTATTGTTTTCTTTTCATTGCCAGGTATGTGGATGCAGTTTTGACAATCACTAAGAGAACTTTGTTCCCAATGTGTGGTATGAATTTGGCTTTCAACCGCGAACTGATTGGACCGGCTATGTATTTTGGACTCATGGGTGATGGACAACCTATTGGTCGTTATGATGACATGTGGGCTGGCTGGTGTATGAAGGTATTCTTCTTCTTTTACTTTATCTATATCTACATCCTCTGCTAAGAATTTGAGAATTGGAAGAATAAAACATCTTTTGTTGGTAATTTCAGGTCATATGTGATCATATGGGATGGGGTGTGAAAACTGGTCTGCCTTATATATGGCACAGCAAAGCTAGCAACCCATTTGTTAATCTGAAAAAGGAGTACAAGGGTATCTTCTGGCAAGAGGAGCTAATCCCTTTCTTCCAATCTTGTGTTCTTCCGAAGGAATGTACTACTGTTCAAAAGTGTTATGTTGAACTTGCTAAGCAGGTCAAGAACAAGCTCGGCAATTTGGATCCATACTTTGTTAAGTTAGCAGATGCTATGGTCACTTGGATTGAGGCATGGGATGAGCTCAACTCTGAAAAGAAAACAAATGGTACCGCCAACACCAACGGCAATGCCAAGTAGAGACTTTTAAGTTCCGAAAAAATTCAGTGTCTTCTACATTCCTTGATTCAGTATTGCAACTTTAATTATTTATTACTCGATTCTATCCTTGTTATTGTTATTATTATTTATTATTTAAGCTTTTTCAGTCTCGTTGAATGTAATGAGTTCAGAACAATAGGAGGCTGAGATGGGCAATGATTGAGGTGATTGCTTGTTGGGGAAAATCATTCCCCTTTTCTCTCCTCTTCTCAGAATTTGAAATTTGAAACCGAAGTAATGGGGTTCTACAAATGGACTCTTGTGTCTCGTGAGCAGGATAGCAATTTGGCATTTGGTTTGTCGGTGCTACGGTCACTATTTGCAACATCTTTGTGGTCCATTACAACATGTTCCTCCAGTTGGCAATACAATATTTGTTTTTTTATTTTGTCTGCTGTTTTTTTATTTTCTATTTACTCGGAGGGTCTATTCCATTGCAACACAGCCGTCAGCCAAGGTTCAGATCTGATTTAAAAATCGCCACCACGTTATTGATATCCTGGCACACGGCCGACAAATTTATCACATTTCGTAAAAAATTTTGTGCATCAACCATTAAAATTTAAAAGTTAGGGTGAATATAAATACAAATCACCTATTCAATAATAGTTTCATCAGTCTTTAATGTAAATGTAATAAATTAGGAATAATTGCATTAAAAAAATATGGGGCCGAGGCCACAGTATCAAACTCTCTACCCCAAAAAATACCAAAGCAGTCGCTCGGGTCACGCTACAGGATGACATGCTATGCTACTTAATCATTGTTTAGGGTAGTGATATTACCACCAGCCCACGGTTGTATAGCATGCTATGCTACTTAATCCTAAAATTGTTCAGGGTATTGATATTACCAGCCCACGGTTGTAGACCTCGCTTACTAATAAACTTTATTAATGACACATTTTATGCTTAAAAAAAAAAAAAAAAACACTCGAAGGAAGAGGCCAAGGAAGCTCAAAAGAATCAATCTGAACACGAGTAATCGCCATCGCAGTGCAGCAGTCACCTTTTACTCAAAGATAATTCCAGCCAGCCCTTATCAAAAGCAATTTCAACAGCATATAAAATACCTTGAAATTTCGAATAGAAGCAATTATGAATCCCTAAAGCCAAGGCAAAAGCCCCAGAAAAAGAATTAGTATTATCTCTGAAAATATCAGCAGCCAAAGAAACACCTGGATTGTCTTTGGAATAATCGTCTGTATTAAGATTAATTCATTCTAACACTGTGTTGTTCGAATGAAAAATTAACTTTTCTATCATAATTATTATGCTTTTATATAATAATAGTTGCAATCCAACTTAATATAATACTAAATTTTATTCTTAATTAAAGTGTATAATATACATTTAATAAAAAATATTTGGTGACTTTTTACCCATTTTTTAAAATATTTTCAAGGAATATAAATGTATACCAACTATTTTTTTTTTTATAAGAAACTACAAAAATTAATATAAACCTTATTTTTCCTTCTCAAATCGTTCCAATTATAACTTCTTCCCCTTCCATGACTGCAAATATTGCAAAATTAAAAATATATATTTTAATAAAAAATTTTTAAGTGCACATGGCTATGAACCTCGGTGTCAGTGGGTTCGAATCCTTCCTCACTCGTTACCTTCTTTTTTGGAAATAAATCGAGGGAAAAAATTATGATCGAGATACAGATCAAAGCCATATGACTTAATTATAGGTCTTTTATCGAAATAAAGTAGCTTTTTATATATATATAGCATTAAGAATTTTAAATAATTTAAACATAAATTTCATAATTTTTTTTATACCCCATCTCCTGTGAATCTATTCCAAGAAGTTCTTTAAAAAAGAAAGGAATATTTTCTCTCCGCGTTTATTTTGTGTTAAGAATATGCAGAACAAATTTTTCTCTGGAACATGGTACGTTACAAATTAAAAGTGAGAGAAAAGAGATTTCATAATTAGTGTTTTAAATATGAACACTTTTTCATTTATTTTTTTTATATTATAAAAATAATAACAATAAGAAGTGTTAAACATTTTTTTTTTTTTTCTTGAACGCATATAAATTTTTCATTAAATAGATCAAAAGATCAAAGACACCCCAAAAATCCTAGAAAAAAAATTATAAGCTTTCTTTAATATCCGGAAAAAATCTACCAAGAGGTCTAGAAACCACCATAAAATTCTTAATTTGATCATATCCTCCGATTAATAGATAGTCATGTCTTCTCTCCTGAAAATTTTATTACTTCCGTGAATTTATAAAGTCCACACTACTGCATGGATCGCTACTTACGAGCCAACAATATATTTTTTCGAATTACCAATTTCCTTCTATTCAACAATCGGCTCTTCTATACTATTTTTTATCTTAGCACAAAGCTATTTTTTGGTACGACCTCTCCTATAATCCTCCGACTGATGGATAGTTTTACCTTTCACCATGAAGATTTTATTATTTCTGTCAATCTATAAAGTCCACACCACTGCATAGAACCAACACTGTATTTTTTCGAATAACAAATTCTCTGCCACTGAACAAACCACTCTTCTATACTATTTTTTATCTTGGCACTAAGGTATTTTTTGTAGGACCACTCCTATAATCCTCCAACTGATGAATAATCATATCTTTTCCCTGAAGATTTTATTATTTCTGTGAATCAATAAAGTCCACACCACTACATAGAACATTACATTCCAGCCAACACTCTATTTTTGCCAATAACATATTTTCTTCCACTGAATTAATCACTCTTTCGTACCATTTTTAATATTAGCACCCAAAAAATTATTTTTTGGTAGGACCTCTCCTGTAAGGAGGTTACATAATAGAGTTTAACAACCATTTGATTTTGAAATTCAAACAACCCGTCTTTAAATATTAAAAGAAGGAAAATGATTACATTCCTTACCTGAGCCATTAATCTTTGTTTAACTTAACGAAGAAAGAAAATAATTTTAATTGGTTGATTAAATATTTTAAAATTAAAAAAAATTTTCTTAAACATATAATATAACGCTACTTCCCGTCGAACATGCCAATCAAGGTTGAAAGAGTTGAATGATTGAAAGTCGACGTTTAACTTTCAGGATAGCCGAACTCAGGCCCAACAATTAAATACTAAGCCCAGTTCGACTATAAATCTCGCTACCGGAGGTTGTTTAATAGCAGAGTGAGCTCGAAGGAAATGGGCTGGGAGGTTGTTTGATAGCATACTGAGCTCGGAGGTTTTTTAATGGCATACTAACGCATTTTTTGTCCTTTTCTTTTGCTTATAGTTCGCTAGAGTGATGATGTGATGAATTTTATCAAAATTCACATTTGACATTAAGAAACTTGTGATCATATAATTGTTGTAAGATAAAAATTAAAATATTAAATATTATTTTTTAAAAAAATACAATTCATTAAAAATTGATATTATCATATATATATATATATATATATATATATTAGAATTAAGTAAAAAACACATACTTTTAAATACATGAAATAATTATTTAAAAAAATTATAAACATTTATATATCACAATATTCTTTCAATATTTTTTCTTTTGGGGTTTGTATTTGTGTTATTGCACAAGCTCATATTCTTTCTATAGTAGTTTTGATCAAAATATGGAGTAGGAAAAACTTTGTTTTTGTTGGTTGGCACGAAATTTCTTTAGAAAATGGTTACATTTAATTTTGTTAGATAGGAATTGTAAAAATGTAAATTTTGAAATAGAATGCATAAATAATAGAATTTTGCATACTTTTTTATTAAAAGAAAAAGGAAATAGAGCTCCAGAAATTTTGGCTAATAATGTTATACTTATCTGTAAATATTATTATTACATCATAAAATATTAATATAAAATTTTTTAGTTTAATCAGAATTAAGTAATATATATATATATATATATATTCAGATCATTATAAAAAATAAAGTAGGTTTAACCTATTGAACTTTATTTTGGATTTATTTGTTTTACCTTTTCTTGTTATCCAGTAGTCATATATTAAATATTAAGAGGTTGAATGTGACTTTTTTATTATATTTTTGTTTAAATCATAGCATCAATATGCTCAAGTGCATGTTGAAGCAAATTTTTAACAGCTAAATTATGAAAAAACATAACAGATACAAGGATAAACAATATTTGATAAAATATTTGTGTTCGAAAAGATTAATTGATTCACCAGCTGCTTATACTTTGACAATTTTGTTTCCATACGATACTGTGGTTTGATAACTTTTAAAAGGATAAAAGCTTTAAACGATGAATATTTATTATCAGCTTCTAGCAACTAAATATTGAAATAATTTAGAGTCAATTTGAAATCAGTTGTTATTATTGTGTTAATGAAATAATCAACTGTTAAATTTGATAAATTATGCTGTTAAAAGTGCTATGTGATTTAAAAGCAAAATATAAAGGTTAGTAAAAATATATAACAACTATAATAGACATACAATTATATGATCAAACACTTAAAAATATTGTATCAAAATAAATTAACTTATTTAAAAAATAGGATATAGGACATAATTATCCTTTTTTAAAAATAGCGAGGTTACAATAAGAATTTTAATAATTTTTGGATTATTTGACAAGTTGCTTTTCAATAGCAACCCCTTCCTTGTTTCTATAACTTGTTGTTAAAAAGTAATATATTATTAAAAAAATAGTTTTAAATTTTTTTACTAAATATAAATTAATTTTAAAATTATGAAATAAACTGCTTACTACTTTTCAAAAATATTACCACACGGACTGTTATATGCATATTTTGTACTACTATTTTTCATTCAACTTTTTAATATAAAGTTTTAGTAATGGCTACTTATATTTTTAGGAAACATTAAACATTGCTAGATTCTATCCCACAATAATTCAATTCTAAATATACTGTAATACTATTTCTCTAACTTTTACTTTTAAATTTTTAGGTCAAATAACAATCTAACATGATAGTAAAAAAGCTTATACTTATGATAATCTTCTAAGGGAATTCTCTTAACACCAAGAATTAAAAATAATTATTTAATTTCATGTCACAATATTTATTAAATAATTTAATATTATTATTAGATAGAATCCTTGCTTTCAAATTAAAATTTTTAAGAGAAGCAAAAAGATTAAGTTTATATTTGAAATAACAAACTTTTCCTTGATTTTGAAAGTAAAATTATAAAATATATTTGATAATACTAACATTTTATATAATCCAGTTATATTTTAACTAATTTTTAATATTTTAATTTTTTATTATTGTGGAACAAAAGTAAAAAACTGTTATGTGGTTATAACAATTCAATATTAAACATATTTGAAGCAATTGCAATTTATCATCATTATTTCATTTTTGGGGTCTATCTATCTATCTATCTATCTATCTATTGTTTTTAGTAAAATCTCCATCAACTATATGTATGATCAAAATATATTTAAATGGACTTTTAACATCGATAACAAAGTTCTATGACTATAATTAATTTTTAATGCTTAATTTATGAATAAAATTTTCATTTTCAGTAAGTTAAAATATGAGCTACCGTTATTGTTTAACTCGGAAATAAATGTAAGAAAGCAAACACACAAGTAATTTGCTTTGAATTAGATTATGAAATAAATTATTATTTCCAATATAATGAAATCTCCAACATGCATTAAATTGTTGAATAACCAAATGAATCCAAATATTTGCTTTGTGTTTGTTTAAATACGACAATTATAGGCCAAATTAATGACGAATTAAGGGGATTAATTAAGGTCGTATGCATCAGAACTGTTGATTCACACACACACACACACACACACAGAGGGAGACAAAGAGATTGAGTGCAAGTGATAAAGAGATTAATAAATTTGTCGTTGGTAGTATTATTGAGCTACCGTGTTTATTTCGTATTCTTAAAAATTTAATTCGTCCGGAGAGATTGGGTGCAAGTGATGGAGACAACAGAGACAATATACAAGAAACGTATATTTGATGAAGTGATGTTTTGAGCTGGGATTATGGGTAGCTTTTTGGTAGTGGTGTTGTGTGAGGGTATTATGGTCATGTTCGAAGTGTTGAAGGAATGTATCAAAATTTTCTTGAAATGCTTGAAGGGTTGGTGTGATTATATAAGAGAAATTTTTTTCATTGACAAAGTAGAATTTTGTGTTTTAAAGATATATTGAATGGCTCATGCAAATGTTTAATTTTGCAATATGCCGAAATTTTTGAACAGTTTTACTCTGAACTGTTAAGGCCTATATTGGATTTGTGTAAAATATTTAAGGTTATTTGTGTAATTTTATTTAATTTGTATTTTCAATGTTTTGATGCATAGTGATTGATAGCTACAATTTCTGACATCATTAGTGCCCAAGGGACAAAAGAGTAAAAGGGCATAAAACATTGGAAAGTTAGCAGATCCGTTAACGGCAGGGGTTATTGCAGCTTCTAAGATAATAAGGGGTAACTACTAATATCGCCAAAAACGAAGGGGAAATGGGAATATTCCCAACGGACAGACATCGGAATCTCGTGGCAAACAAATGCCTCCCTATAAAATGTATGGATCACCGGAGTCAGTCAATTAAAATTATTATTATTAGAAGGAAAAAGACCTAAAGCTAAAGCTAAGCTAGCAAAACAACAAGCTACATCGGACTAAGGGCAAGGGTAAAAGGCAAAGGCAGGCAAAAGCAAGCTTGCATTATACACCTTGGGAAAGTTGAGTTATACGAGCATAGCAAGGTTAGATATCAAGTGTCAACATAGCTTTGTTTTCCATCTATGGTAATTGAGGAATCGTCCCATCAAAATCAAGACACAAAACCTATCTCTTCTCCCTCCTAAATTCACCGCCTATTGTATTTGTGAAGTATGATATTGACGTTTGATTCTAGCTTCTGTCTCTTTCAAATTTCCTTCTTTAACGTTGTACCCACAAAAGATGGAATGCATGGACAGGTTCTCTTCTCTTCACTATCTTTTCTCTTTATGATATTTTGAACACCAGCCCCGTTTTCTTCAACCTTTCCGGTTATCATTTCCTTCTAACAATTCACTGCAACGTTGGAATTTGGTTCATTAGGTTATTGGATTTACTTGAAGCTTTCTTCATGCATGCCGTGTAATTCAAATACTCTTTTTTGTACTATTCTTACCGTTTACCATAACCATATCTCACTCTTCAAATCCTCATTATTTTTGTTTTGTTTTCCCTATTGCATTGCATGTACTATGTATGTGTTATTCATTAATATACGTATTAATTGGACTTTCAGACAATAGGAAACAATTATCAAAAGATCAATAATATTAAGGTAGAGCTATTTCACCCAATCTTCATCAACTGCTTCTAAGTAGAACCTTTATTTATGCGTGCTAGATCATTTTCTGCTAAATATTCCTTGGGACTCATAACCTTAACAGAGGGTAATATGAATTTGTATTTGTGTAAGATCAGGTAAATTAGGGTTGAATAGAATGTGCGTTAAAAGAAAAACAACGAATACCAGAGAAATTAAATTGATGTTACAAAGTGAGCACCTAAGATATATGATAAACATTTGTAGATATCTTATATAAAAACGAGTTATAAGTTCTCTGCATTAACGAAGTTCTGTCGGCTCCAACCCAACAAATTAATTATAAATTTTAGGAGAGTCACCATGAATCCATTATAAGCTGATATTGATGATAATTCATATAAAACCTAATATTTTCGTGTACTATGTACTTTTCCTTTGGTATCCTACCCATCTTTGACATTTTCTCAAGCTCAGCAATGTTTTATCTGCAGCCTTGTTGTCATTTGTGGGGTATACGTTGCTACCGTTACAAACTGAGATCAGACCACAAAACAGTACTGGTTATATAGAATTAGGTCTCTATTACATGTGACTGCTTCCTTGGATTTGATCAGATTTCAAAACTTTTTCAAGGAATTTAATCGATGGATGAATGGATCTATGCCAAAAGTCACCATAAACTGTAAAGACAGTAACGCCTACTGACATGACAAGATAAGTAGAGTGGTTTTTAATTAGGGTTTTGAAAGTGGGGTTTGATTTTATCGAACGATTAACCATTTGATGATGTATATAAATTGCTTGAGAACAGGTAACTGATGATTCACATAGAAAGAGAACTATTTCTTATTGTCGAATAATAGGTTGAAATAATAGCAAATTCAATAGATTTAATGAAATTTATTTAAGCTTTGAGCTGTAATTAATTTCAAAATCAGTTGAAAAGTTTAGAAAGACTAAAGTCAACATAAACTGATCAAACAGTTTTGCACATGACATTCTGGTATTTGAAATTGTTCAAATTTTGAGACTAACTATGTTAAATTATAAAATTTAAATTTGCATTTAATTATTAACGTTATCTCACAGCACCTATGACTTTAATATGTCATATCACCTTAATTTAGAACATACACTAAATTACCTACAAAGTTAATTCATATGCGCCCATTTCTACAAATTTTTTTAAAATAAAAGTTTGATAAAATACACATAAACCTTTCAGCAATATACTACATTTTTAATTTCATCACTTTTATTCTCACAAAACTGCTATTAGATCTTGAAAATATGTAAGTCGATCTTCAATTTTTAATTTATAAAAAGTATTTTAAAATGGTTATTTGACAGAATTTCCGAAGCACACCCAAACTATATACTATTTTATTTATCTTAATTAAGAAATTTAAGTAGTAACCTTTTCAGAATAAAAGCGCGACATATAATGGAATTAATTCTAATATAAAACCTTGTAAGAAATAATTGGAGACAATTTCCCTCTAGTTTAAATATGCTTCGGTTATAGTTGCACTAGTTAGATGTATATAACTTTGCTCGATGTAAAATCAATAATATGAGCAAATTTTGAATACTTTTTGTATGTAGCACTGCTATATTTATTTTACGAATTTTTAAATAAATTTGTTGATACAAAGTATTGTAATAATATTTATATCCTACATTTTTATGATATATATATGTGCCAACTATACAATATTACCACATTAATTTGTATACCCTAATTATATTATTGTTATTCTTATTTGATATAATCCATCGTCCCATTGTTGTAATACTCGTACGGTTGGTTAAGATAATAATAGCACTTCGAAATATTGAAAAAGAAATTCTGCGAAAACAAGATTCGGTTTCCTTCACACAATAATATAATTTTGTCTTTAAAGCTTGTCAACCGAATAATTACGCACGCACACACAAATATATATAATTGGATGAAAAATTAATTTTCCTAACTTTATCGTCATGGAATTGGAATTAGAAGAAAACGTACGTTGGAAATTGGCCTAGCCAGTTGGGAAAGAGTAAAACGATAAATATCGTGAGATTTCTATTTACCCGTAGTGTGTGGAATATGAGCATCAAAGCAAGCGTCCGTGCAATTAAGCTCTGCAAAAATTGCAGGGTACGTATTATTTGACTTGTATAGTAACCCTAGATTTTTCGTTTTGACGCCTAGCTACTCAGACCCCTGTTTACTCTCCCCCATTCACTTTTTTCTTCTTATCAATTTATCACAAACCCTAGAAACTTTCTTCTTCTTATCTCTCGAAACCTTAACATAGCTTCTTTCACAATGAACCTAGAAGAGAACATCTCCATGGATATCCAGGTTCCACGGTCTGAGCATCTCTGCTATGTCCGCTGCAACTTTTGCAACACTGTACTTGCGGTAATTTCACGTACTACCATTTGTATTCTTACAGAATTTATTCTTTTGTTCAGCTCTATTGTCCATTCGACATATTTAGGTATTGAAAGCAACATATTCCAAATTTCTTCTACTGCCGAGTATGTTACATGTAAAATCAAGGGATATTCTTAATTATCATTCATAAAGGGATCGGCTGAAAAAGACTAAAGCATATGCTTTGTAAATGTTGTTTTCCTTGCATTATTATCAAGTTGGGAAAGCAAGTTTATGACTTTTTAACTTATTTTTTGGGTGAGAGAGTGCATATATAGAATATCATAATGATTTTTAAGTTTTTTTTCAAACAAATCTTTTTCTTCTTTGTTTTGTGGTTTGTTGTTTTTATGTTATCGTGATTTGTAGGTCGGGATTCCATGCAAAAGGTTGCTGGACGCTGTGACTGTGAAATGCGGTCATTGCAGTAACCTCTCCTTCCTCAGCAGAAGACCTCCACAGCAAGGTCCATGCCAAATGAGTCTCAATTTTGAGGTATGTGATCTTCATCTAAACGAAATATAACAAATCCGCAACTACGATGCTCACAAATGATTAAGAAGTAAAAGAAGAGGATGTGGCATGATTATGTTGTTACGATTCATCATTTTGGTAAATATATATATATAAAAGAGTCAAACATTTACATTTTCCTTTTGAGTATTATAAAGGGAAAATTATTATGACCGATCAATTTGTTATATATTCGAGTCACACTATTAATTATGAATCCATTAAGAGAAAACGTGTGATTATTAATGGAAGAATGTGTCTTTTCTTCTAGGAGAAGCCGAGCTTTTGCAATGACTTCAAATTGGGAAATTCCTCATCCTCATCCTCATCCACTTCGAGCGAGCCTTTGTCCCCCAAAGCACCGTTTGTTGTCAAACGTAGAAAACCTTTTCTCTCCTAGAAATGAAATAAAATTATATAAATTACTTCCTTTTACCATTTTGTGTATGATTTTTTTTCTTTTGCAGCACCAGAGAAGAAACACAGGCTTCCATCAGCTTACAATCGATTCATGAAGTAAGGGCCAGGAAAGAGATTTTTTTATCACTGTTTATGATTTGTTCTACTTTTTAATGTACTGTGATCTTCACTATGATATGACATAATTAGCTATACGCAGCTAAATGAAATATTAATTGTAAATACATCGACGTTTCTTTAACTTGTTACTGGTATATATAATTACTATATATCAGACCTTAGGTTTCCAACGTTCTTCTGTTACTATTATTAACTTAGCAAGAGCAAATCCTGAAATGAATCAAAATTTTCCTACAAGGGAAGAGATACACCGCATTAAAGCTGCCAATCCCGAGATACCACACCGAGAAGCTTTCAGCACAGCGGCCAAAAACGTAAGTTAATTACACTCTCAGCTCAGGAATTAGCTAGCTAGCTAGGTGAAATGCCAATTAATTCTCTTCTATATCTTCCCTCTTGTTTATACTTGATATATACAGTGGGCTAGGTACATTCCTAATTCGCTAACCGGGTCTTCTTCCGGAAGCAGTAGCAACGTAAGAGAATTCTATCCTCTCTAATTTTTTTAAGTATGTATATGCCTGAGGCTGAAGCTGTATTTATTCCTTTCAGGGTTTTGATTTTACAGGAATGAAATAATCTGTGCCTAACCCAACAACAATGCTGAGTCAAATTATCTTCCAAGTGCCATCTAAACTTGAAAGATCTGTGTTTGTTTGTTAATTTCACCACGTCTCAAACTTGCTTCTACTACTACTTCATGCATGTCTCACTTGATATTTGGTACTTGTTTCGTGATAACTACTGAATGACAGTTGGAACTCTGTAATATTTGTTGGATGCTACGGAGATGTATGCTAGACTAATCATGGTATCTTGAATTCCTAGAGACAGTTTTAAATTCTACAAAATAAGTTTTTTATTCTTTTGGGATGGTCGAAACATATTCACACTTAATTACAATTTAAAAAATGTCTTCAAGGGCTCAATCCGTAATTTACAATTGGTAAACCAAACGGTCTTTTTGTGCTTGAATTTAAAAATGAAATGTGCATTAGCTGAAATTTGAGTGAGTAAAATTTTTAGAAAATTATAATTTAAAAAAATTAATTATAAATTTTTAATTAGAATTTTGAATAAAAAAAAATATTTGTTACTTTTCTCATTTTGTATTGTAATTAATATTTCATCACGTCTTATTATTTTTTACAAATTTAAAATCCACATTGATGTTAGAAATATTACCTTTTAAATCAACTTTTTAGAGCATTTATAATTAGTTGTTGTTGTTATTATTAATTGCAATGAAAGTGCTCACATCTCATCTTGTGTGACCCTAAAGTAGCTTAGATCTTAAATGCCGGCTCCCTTTGCTGTTTGTGATTTGTTGGGCAGCTCATGTTAAATTATTTAAATACTATTTAGAATTGTATCTTTAAATGTAATCTTTTAAATAAAGTGCTAATTAGTATTATAGTAATTTCTGTTTAAGGTTTTGTGCTTAAATTCATTCAAAATCTAAAAATTATAAACATAATTGTTATTTGAATTTTTCTGGCAAACTTATGAAATAAAATTAGGCTAATACACAGAAAAAAAAATTTAAAAATTACTAAAATATTATCATTTAAATTTTTACCATCAAATTTAATATTCTAATAATCATAGCAGGCTAGGGTCTTCAACACCCAACTACCGTCATGCCGAAGGATCAAGGCCACAAGCTATACGAAGTATAAGCCCAACCCACAAACACATAAAATTTTTTATACAAATTTTTTGGCCTCTTATTTTTAAAATAAAATATAAAATCAACCATCTTAATCTTTGCGAAAAAAAAAAACCCTTAAATATTCAACTTTAATATATTGATAAATAATTAAATAAATAATAACACATTTAATAATAAAATATTTTATCTAAATTTATTATAATAAATTGATAGATTAAAATAATTTTTTCATTCAATTAATTTTGTACACAATTAAATTTTAAACAAAATAATGTATTTTTATAATACAATATCTATTTACCTATTATACATTATATATAGCTAAAATATGATAATAAAGATAACATGGGGAATAGTGTTAGTACTCAAGTAATCGTCTGTAACCCTTTGAATTAGGGTAGTCAATTAATTTGATAATTAAATATGATAATTAATGTATGTTTAATAATAAAGTGTATTCTAGAATAAAAGTTAAAAATATATTAATTAAAAAATAAATAAATTTTATTAAAAATTAATATTTTTAAACA
The DNA here is from genome assembly GCA_035221805.1 of Trichilia hirta. Lineage (NCBI taxonomy): Eukaryota > Viridiplantae > Streptophyta > Magnoliopsida > Sapindales > Meliaceae > Trichilia > Trichilia hirta. The sequence goes on from JAWDEX010000012.1 coordinate 10,042,165, forward strand.
TTTTTATAATTTTATTTTTAAAATTAAATAAAAATCAACTTAATCATGCATGTTAACAATTCCTTATTGATTGCATTCCTAATCATTTTGGCCTGGCTTGACCATCGGTTTATTATTCGAATTGAATATGATTAACATGCATCATTAGTTATGTCAGCTGATAGATTAGAAAATAAATTATAAGAGATTAAGATGGCAGCATATAGGGTCGTGACTCATTCATACACCACACAGAACACAGGCATGCAGAGACACAATCTCCATTCTCTTTGGATTCAGTCTTCGGTTCCTTTTGTAATGGGTGGACTTTTACAACTCAACACGTATGGGACTGCCGACTGCCTCTGTTTTTGGTTATGCAAGTGGAGGGAGGAACTCCCAACTTTTTTTTTTTCGGCTGCTATGGAGGATAAGATTCACGTTAGCTTTAATTATTCTCCATTGCTACTAAATAAACAAATCATCAGAGTAACTTGAGCTGGTCAAAACACCCAGGATTTAGCGATAGTTTATAGGAGAATTGGGGATTGCAACCAATTGCAGACCAAGATTCTGTCCACGAACATTAAAAGATCACCAATTTGCTCAAGCACAACCTGCTTTGAAGTCGATAATTCTCAGACCTATAAAGAATTTGATAAAGAAAGATTTGGATTCTTTTCCTGTATCAACTTTAATTTTAAGATGGCATATTCTTTTTGGTCTTTTACATGCTTTCCCCCTTTTAACTACTTGTATCTTCACACCAACCAAAGTAATCAGGTTGAATAGTTCAAATAAACAAAAACAACTCTTTAATGGTAGAAGTTGATAGTTAGGCAACTGATAATTGACTTGCTTAACAAACTTGGATTACTTTACAATGATAAAATCAACAGATGAAATTCTTCTAATGATCACATACTAGCTTGTTGTGTAAACCAGCACGGATTATATTTGGAATTCAAATAGAAGGGGTAAAGAGTTGACTGAAGCAACAAACAAGCTTTATAATAAGAACACCGCTAATAATAGGGGTAAAGAGTTAACTGAAGTAACAAACAAGCTTTACAATAAGAATATCGGCTGGCATCACAGGCTTTTTTGTATATATACCTAATAGCAAAAAGGGAGTAATATCAACTGTATCTGAAGTTCTACCAGCCTCCTACAAACGCACAAATCAAATTAGTTAAATATTCGGTGGAATTTATCTCCTACTTCTCCAGACAGATTAGCATAAATTGACATTACATAATTTATGGTCTCTTTCACTTTCAAACAGTTGGGATGTTCGTTAGTCAACACGGAAAACAAGTTTCCATGAGATTAAAATAAATAAAAAAAAAAAAAAAAAGAAAGACAGGTTTCTCTTCACGGAAGAAAAGTTCTGAGAATTTCTCTTCATTAAAGATAAGCTCTCTCCAATGAAGAGTTTTGCCTTCATGCTCCCCAGTCTTATCATCCACTCACTAGTATGTTATATTCAAAGCAGGCAAAATGCTTCAACTCTCATATTAGTTAACAATAAGTATTTCAAATGATTATGCACATACCTTGTTTCTTCAGCATCTTTAAGAGCTCAGGAAACATCATGTATCAACATTATGCTGCTTTGGTTGCATGAAATTCCTCTGTTGTTCCACTCGTTTGAGATGTGATGACAGTTGTATCAAATCAACAGTGGATCCACGCTCAGGAGAGTGATAATACTTGTCATTAAAAAGATCAGACTCTTGAGAAACTCCATATGTTTCAACTTTCAGGCCACCAGCATGAACAGCATCAGGACCCATACCGGACCATGAATGAGCACCATCCATAGAGTTCATTCCAGATATATAAAAGTCTTTTCTTGCATATTTTTCTGAGGATCTTACACCAGCAGTTTTGTCAAAATTTTGGCCTAGATTATTACGTGCATGACTGACTTGATTGGTCAGGGGCCTAGCCATTAGGATTCCTGTCGAATGACTTGCCAGTTTCTGTGATTGAGCTGACAGAAGAGAGAGAGCACAATTGGGGTGTGAAAACCCATATGATTCTTGAAGGGTAGATGCTGCATTAAGAACATTGTAGCTTTCAGTTGCTGATGGGGGAATTCCAAGACTATGTTGTTTCTTATTGCCTTGATAAAGGAAAGATTTCAATAGTAGCTCTTCATTAGTGATTAGTACTAATTGAGGACTACAGAATAGTGTCTCTGAAAACTTAAGATGCTTACATAGGTTAGCCTGCTCATATCTTTCTGGAAACAAAATGCCACCAGGAATCGTGTCCGGCAAAACAAAGGATGTTCCCTTTGGTATGGAAGTCCATGCAAATTCACTGCCTGCATGACCTATACGTGTTAGACAGGAAAAAAGAGATAAAATTTCTGTTTACAAAGTGGTAGCATAAAAATTTTCTGAACATGCCACTTAAGAGATTAATGAAATAAGCTTGGTGAACCTGATAGGTTCCAAAGACAAATAAAGATTCAATTAGTAGTAGTCCTGCAAATTCTTAACTTCAAAACATGGTAAGAAATTAATTATTCAATTAAAGTTACTTGATAAACTTGTCAAGGTTCGACGGATGCATAATCAAGGCTTTAGAATATGAGTCATGCTAGACGTCTCAATTTTGTATACTGAATTTGTCATCCCAAAAGAAAGGGGCATTCATCAAGTGGGTGATATATCTTCACAAGTTTCAATCATACCATTTCACCAACCACTCGATAGATTTTACAACATTTGGGATGAAAATTTGGGATGCCTAGCATTACTCTTCAAATATTCTAAGCAACTATAAGCATGATTAACTTCCAATAACCCTTAGAATCTGTTGAGTAACCTTCTTGGGATTAGGGAGAGCAAAGCAAATATAGATAGTTAACTCATATATCTCTTTCAGCTTTTAATTTGCTTCATATGGTCAAAATTTCTTGAAGCCACTTAATTGATAATTCATGTAGAAACCTATAAAACCGTATCATGGATGATTTATACTTCCACATCCTTCATATTCCCGACTGATTTGGTAGTTGCTAGACCATGGGTATTATTTATTTTATGATTCATTATCAAAAGCAAGGCATTACTCCAAATTCTGAATTCTAATAATTCGATGATCCAAAACAAGTGAGTCACTTCTTTAGACCAATATACATTTCCTTTTGTGCTTATTGTCACCGTTGCACCATGATCTCTAAAGAGCCTCATAAGGCAACTAGGACTTATTATGAAACCAAACTTAATATTGTAATATGGAACCAAACTTATTATTGTTGGCATATGATGTTCATGTAACCACATGCTTTGTACACTAATAGTCATTATTGCCAATGAAATTGATATGCAGTGGTTTCTAGCGGACATAATTGGCTTCTTTTTCGATTCCAAATGATCTGTAAAGACGACCAGTCAACAAATCACATTAAAAATAACACTAATGGTTGCTGACTTGGCATCTCCCCTGCTTTAAATATAGGTCAAAAATATTTCCTAAAAAAGAAAGTTCTTTTTTTTATTTAGCTGTAAAGTTTGACCAGATCAAGTTGCCCAAGACAACAGGATAAATTATATAAATAGAGTGGGATTAAAGAATAATATAAGTTATCATTCTCTAATGACAAAGTACCCACAAACCAACCAACAACCACCCACCCGCCCACCCACAAAAAGCTAAGCTACAGGACATTTATGAAATTTAATAGTAAAATTATATAAATAAGTTATAATTAGTTTCAACGTGTTGAGGTTTATGCATTGATCAATTACTAAGAACAAACTGACCAGAAATTTGCTTGTCAGGATACAGGACATTTATCAAATTTAAAGCAAGGAATAGAAAAGTCAGAAAAATAGTCTAGCATCAAAAAATCAGCTCAATTGCTACCCCTGAAACTTCACAAAAGGAGTTAATAACTTACAGATAGCGCATGACAGCAGAGGCAAATGTAAAATAAAACTGTTTAAGAGGCTTTTAGTATGCAAATCTAAATGTAATCTACTTAGATTTGTGGGATGAAGCATACATATCTTAGCTTCAGTTGTGCATAAAAGCAACTCACATTACCATGAAAGATAAACGTGCACATAATATTCATACCTTCATATGATTGCAGCAACTTATGTGATTTATCAGAGAGGATATTAAATTGAGGCTTCCGTCTACGTTCATTGTGGCCTGCAAGGCGTCTACGACAACTACGCTTACTATCATCAAATTCAGCCAGAAAATGAAACCTGATTAACCAAAAAATTATACAGTTCATATCAGCAATGACAAATAAGCATTTGACAAAGGGCAATGACTCAACAAGAATACAGGATCAAGGAAAATGATCGAAAAAGCAGAAAGGAGAATGTAAATAGAATTTTTGATAACATTACACATTAAAGAAAGCATAGGTCTACCTACTGTAAAATTGAACTAATCATTGTAGCAAGGTGTTCTAGAAAACCCAAGACATTGATAGTTATACAAGGCTCTAAACATAAAGTCCTCACTCACGTTATTTTATCATCTCACTCAATCTCACTTGAGTTCCATCAAAGCAGAGGAAATAAATTGAGTACTCAACATCTGATAATATATTATCTCTTCTTTGCCCATGAACCTTTTGTATCATTATAGCATAAAGCTCAAATCCAGTTCTAGTGAATAGGCTTTTATAGTCATTTTGTGACCTCTAGATTCCAAAGGCTCCCGTGGATTTAAGGAATATTCTTCAACAGGCAGAGTCTTACTCTTGTGATAGGAAAGCATTGGTGGAGAGGCCAATTATCATCACCCACTAGCAGACCCTGAATGTGTGGTGCAACCAAGTGACTGATGCTTAATTAGTGTTCCAAATCTGTCAACTGTCATCCCCTCCCTAATATACTAGTGAGAATATTTTGTCTTTTGCTCCATTCAAAGTTTGTGTTTTAAGCTGGACTTAGTGTTGCAGGAATCAGTTTGCTACTCTAACAGGATTTGTGTTGTGAACAACAAAAGAAATAAGACTATTGATTTGCGAAAAAAAAAGGGCCTTTGTTTTACACATTTTGAGGAATAGGACAGGGAACAAAAAATTTTTCTACAAATTCAACCTCCCTTTAAGTGAAAGGCATTTAGTTGGTATATCAGTTTGAGTGAACAAGAGCCAGCTAGAACTAGGGATGGTACTGATTCTCTTTGATGCAAAAATTTTTCTTGAGTTTGTTTCATTGCTTCATCAGAGAAAATTGTGTCACTCTTGTGCCCATAAGCATGCACCCTTTCTTTGTTTCCAATCAATATTTTCTCCTTGTCATTCTATGTAACTTTTCCCAAATTAGCAACTTCAACAGAGTTATTAATGCAGAATCTTAAAATAAGAATCATAAAATTATAGTGTACCAATTCTAAATGCAATGTGATGACAATAATAAGATCTTAAATAAGGAACTGATTTCATATCTATCAGAATTTATCTATAATCAAAAGTGAAGGTCAGAAAGAGGGAAAAAGAAAAATAACCTGCTACACTGCTGACAAAACCTTTGTTCATTGCCATTAACAATAACTTTGGGAGTCTTTGAATGAACTTCACAAACTTTATGTCTTTTGTGATAATCCTTCGAGGAGCTAAGATCCTTGTTACAGCCATAAACTTGGCAAAAGGGAGTTTGAGAGCATGAACTTGTGGCGCGAGATTTCTTTGCAGTTGAAGATGGACGTGCAGAAGACGCAACAGACCTTTCTTTTAAAAATTTCCCCCTCTGCACATTTCTGCAATCAACCAATCTCCCTAGGTTCAAATCAATGAGTGTTGAATCCTGACTAACAGATTCTATACAAGAATTTGAAATTTTGGACCCAGATTCCTCCTCCCCACAAAAGGAATTCGCAGTCAACAGACAAGAAGGTGTAGTTACTCTTTTGCTAGAATCATTACCAACGTCACCATTGGGTAGTCTCATACTTGTGCTACAATGATAAGGTTTTCTATTCAAGTCAGCAAAGGCAGGATCCACAAATTCCATATTTTCGGCAGCAACATTATTTGAAACAAGCTTGTTGATGTCAAAATTATACAAGGGTTTACTATCCCATCCCATCCATGTTTTTCTACTTCTTGAGAAAGAGTCAACAGATAAGTCCATTTCGTCAGAAAACAAAATGCCTTTCCCTTCAGAGCCATAGCTCCAAGACTCCATCATATAATGCAACTGCCTATCACGATTCAAGAAACTCCAATTCTCACTTCAAAATAATCAATTAACTAAGAAATATATAAAAAGCATACAAGTCAACGCTTTAAGAGCAATTTCTCAAACAACATATAACAAGTAGTATTAAATATCGATAAATAAGAAAAAATTGACAATGTCCCGTTTCAATTAATTGAACGAAAACGTAATTCCTAACATCAGAACAATGTTAAATTATCACTTAATATATAAGAATTGAAAAAGAGAAGACAAAACGTCAGTTTCGCTCGCTAAGAAGAATAAAAAATACGAATGCATTTACTGTCTATTTTCAGACACAGCAAAACAATAGACTGAAAAAAGTTTTGCCAAAAAATTTATCCTAGTGAAGCATAACTATTTGTGTGTTTGCTGGGATGAGAAGTAATTCAGATTTCTTTTCCTTCATTAAATTAAGTTTTCCCATAGAGCAAATCTCAGCATATTAAAATATTCAAACACAAACACATTCCATGCTCGAATAAATAAAACTTACCCAGTTTATAAAATCACAAATATCAATTACTTTCACAATCAAAGTGCCAAGAAACAGAGCTAAAGACGTTTATTAAGAGAAAGGAAAAAGAAGAGAAACGTGAAAGTAACAATCTTCCAAAGATTAAAAAGAAAAAAACCCATTGACGTACTATGAAAAAATTATAGTAGAGTAATCGAGTAATATCCTAAATATTTCAAATTTTCTCTTCTTTTCCTCCTCTTTCCCGGAAGCCAAACGACACAAAGTGTAAATAGAGCAAAAGCAGAACATCAAAAAAAGCCTGAATGAAGATAATGGAGGAGTGTTCTTTCTTTCTTTCCCCCTTTACTTACCAGAGAAAAGACGAACAGTGTACAGTGAAAAACAGAGAAAGAGTGAGAGCAAGCCGAAACGTTTTTTTTATTTTAGGTAGAAGTGTTGATGAGGTCGAAGGAGATACACTGTGAGTCAACGTGTTTTCCACTGCTACTCTTTCTCCTGCTCCAAAAAACCAAATTGCTATTGAATATTTACTCCCCTGTCTCTCAATTCTCTCCCATTCAATGCATGTCCGTTCAGGTCATTTGTAGCCTTTTCCAGATTGTGAAATTCCTATTTTGGGCATGACAGAGATATCAAATTGTTCTGCTGCCAACGGACGGGATGTTTTCTTGTTCGTCCACGTGCTTTGTTACGATTTGCTTGTGATTATATACATATTTTTTTTAATATTATAATAATACAATTTATTTAAATCATATTTCAACAGGCCAACTTAAAACAAAAATTTAAAATAAAAATATAAAAATTATTAAAACTCGGTTTCAGAGTTTAAACTTAAATTAAGAGCAAAATTTAGTCTTAATAATAAAGATGTAGTCTATTTACACATTATTTTTGTGTGAAATGAGAAATTTATAACCTTCAAATAGAGGTAATGAGTTACAACAGGTAACTTAACTTAAAGGCGGTTAGTTTGTTTGTATTTACATTAGATTAATAATGTTGTTTAAAATTATGGTATTTTTTTTTATTAATTTAAAAGTTACAATAGACAAAAAAGTTTGGTAATTTATAGTTACTTTCCATGGTTTTACCTTAAAGGAATTTAGTGAGAATACTAAATAAAGTTTAATTATACATCAAAGTATTCTATACTTTGAATGTTGATTTTTGAGATAGACAAGGATAAGGATAAGGTATCTAATGTTGATAGTTGGTACATGATAAGACCCCTGAATGCCACATGTAATGATTAGTGAGAGAACACGTGTCCCAACCAAAATGGAAAAAACGGATAAAGGAGAATGAAAATGGGAAATTGGAATGGAAATAAAGTATCAAAGAAAGAAAGGATTACTCCTGCTTTGCACCGAGTGTGTGATGGCTGGGTGTCTGACAAAGCCAACATTTTCTTTTCTTGGTTTTTCTTTTTCCAATAATAAAGCATTTGCGATTTGCATGAATGCCAACGAAAGGCCAGCAATCCTTGCCTGATTGACTGACGCGCTCTACAAAAAGTTGTCGATTATGAAAAATACAACAGCAATTTACACTCTATTCAAAAGCACATGTGGACTGAAAAACTCTCAATTTCTTTATTTCTTCATTAATTCCAGTATTTGCGTCACCAACTGCATTATTATTACTCTCTACCTACAAAAATTGACTATTAAGCATCTCTTCCTCATTAATTCCTCACACAGGTTTTCCAAGCCCAGCAATCAATTACTGTACATGGTTACAATCATGGGTCATGTTGTTAATTAGGGGCAGAATTAATTTCTAAATACAAGTTTTAAATGAAGCAAAGCATGGTTAATTACAGTAGCACCATTGTAATTGATCCAAAGGAAAATTGTCGGGTGGGGTTGGGGAATATGCATCTACAAAAGTACACTCATGAGCGTGAGTGTGAGTGTGAGTGTGAGTGTGAGTGTGAGTGTGAATAGGAAGCCTATTCATCCGCCATCATGGCAATTGAAAAGGTGCTATTGTCCTTATCAATTATGAAGCACTTCATGGGCTCTGAATTGGGTTATGTAAAAAACTGCAATGTTTCTTTTTTTATTGTACGGTCCACAACCCACTATCTCCATTCTCGAATGCTATTCCTAGTGTGCAACTGAAAGATGAAGTAACAGAAGGAATTAGAGAGAGGGAAAAGCAGAACTTCAACTCTGATTTTCTTCTCTCTTTTTCTTTTGTTGATTGTGTGTGTAGTGCTTGCATGTAATATTGCAATGAGTTCAAATTTGAGTTATAAAGTATTGAGTAGTCTATGATATTTTTTTCATTTGCTATGAATTGGATGGGACAGGCAGGCTTTAATTGCATTGCTTATTACACGACAAGAGTGCACAATTTCTTCTACCAGTGAATGTCCTTAGCTGCAGTTAGAAATTAAACAATTGTCACATGAATTGTATGGTATGCGCAGGTTGAATTCAAATGCAACCATTGGGTGCCACTTTGCAGCAAAATACAAAACAACAGAGAGTGTGTAAGTGCATCAAAATTTTGTAATTATTGGAAGATGGGCGCTGGAATTTTTGGTTGTTTTTACTTTTGTCATCAGTTTGAAAGCAACGCACTCAACCCAAGTGGATAATGGTATGAAAAGTAAAGATCTCTCTCTCTTTCTGGGTTCACATCTTGATAGAAAAACCAAATTATAAGAGAAGGAAATAGACATTAAAATGCATGATAGATGCTAAGAATAAGTTGATTGGACAAACTATATTAGGCTTCCGTACGTGTACATAAAAATTCAGGATAGCGCTCATGCTGGGCTTAAACCATTTTGTAAATCAATAATAAGTACTTTATTGGATCGGACAAGTTAAGCTCAACAAGCCACAGTTCAATATGACCCAGCCCAATTGAGTTGCAAATCTCAAGCAAATGCTTATATAAGAGTATCAAGGATGAAGGAAACATAATTCATTTGTTGCTTATGTAATATTGATTATAAGCTCTGAGTGTGAGAAGATTTTGGAGGATGAACACACAATTCTAGCTAATAGCAACATTAATTTCCCACAATTTTTATCTCTATACCGCAAATGGTTTTGTGAAAATCCTGGACAAGGTGTAAAAGGAAGCAAAATTTGTAGTTCTATGGACTCTTTGTTAGGATTTGGAGAGAATAACCACGCCCACAAATTGGAGAGAATACACAAGAGTCAAATGAATAAATATATTCATGAATTTGGACATCACTTACAACTCAAATAGAATACACTCTTTTGCCTCTTCTATATATGCAGATGCAGCGTGAATATGAATTAACTCCGCCCAGGGGATTTGGGTTCTTTCCCAGTTTGAATATTTAAATATTTCACTTATTGAAAACATATACGTGGTATTTAGTTTTGGTTGTTGATTTAGAGCTACTGGGTTGAAATGTTCAATATTAGATAGATAGATATAGATATATATAATAAATTTGGCTAGTTATTCTATATATTACTTCCCTGTAACGCTGAATTCCATTTTCACTAGTGTAAACTTAATCCAATGAGAATCTCAATTATGAATTATTGTTGCAATCTCTTTACCAGAACCAAAAAAGTCGTATTCCTAATCAAATGATAGACATGGAATCCATGATAGCTGTAACACAGTAAAGCCAAAAATTTGAACTACGAAGTTAATATTATGAATTGTTGCAGGAGTTTTATTTCGTCCCAATGTGTATAATTAAATATATGAAGTAGGTAGCCTGCTTACCAACTAGCTAGAATTTGGTGACTTGATTATCCTTTAAAATCATTAATTGAATCATGTTGATTAAATCAATTAATTCTTGTGGAGCACTTGATGGGTAAGTTATTTTTGCTAACAATGATGGAATTTGGTGGGTTTGGTGGTTTTAATTCTTTTACCTTTTATAAAAGAAAGAAAGAAAGATTTGATTGACTGTTATGTTGTCTTGACTCTACTGGAAAAGCTTTATTAAACTCAGTAAGATTATTGATTCCATTAATTTTTTAAAGATAACTTGTTTGGTCCCTCCACCCACTTCTCTTTGCTTTGCTTTGCTGATGTTGTAGTGGATGTGCCCCCCTCATGAGCGTCTGTCATGCCGTCTTATGGGCTTTTCGGCCTAGTGTGCCCCCCCTCTCATGCATTTTTTTTGTGTATCATTCTTTCTAAAGCCCAGCCTTAGCTTTCATCATCATGCTCCTCGGACTACTATTAACTTTAGACGCATGTTTACTCAAAACAAGAATGAGTACTTGAGTGAGAAAGAGACATACTCAACTATAATTAATTACTTGTATATATGCCTCTAAATCTAATTTCATAATCTCTTTTTAAGTATGCAAGGATTTGAAATATATAGAGTTTGATTATGTTTTAAATAATAACTATCAATCCTTTAAGTTTTGAGTTGATCTTGCAATAGATATATAAATATGTTTGTATGAGGTTGTAGTTAATAGAACTAGAATTAGATAAGGTGATATTTCAATTTTAATTAACGCAGAAACAGCCAAGGCAGACTTTTTGCCAACCTAGGAAATATATATATATATATATATATATCAATTTTTTTAACAAGAATGATAAGAAATAAAGAAATATTATTTACGGCCGGCTAAGTGACTTATTGCGAGCATGATTCTATCATCACATAATTAAATTTCACTTTTTCCCTTCTACTTAATCATACAGCTTAACAAGTTGGGCCATTATTTATGCCTAAATTATTCCTTTATTCGAGCAAGCTAGGTTTGCTTTTTCTCTAGATTTTGTCCCTAATGCTGAGAAAAATGGTATAGTTTTATATATAAGATTTCCTTTTGTATTAATTAATTATAAATATTCTGTTGATTAAATAGCTGGGCCATATTTAGATTTAATTATCTCAAATTATTCTATAAGGAAATCTAGCATATGTTACCCATCCGTAGCTAATTATATAGGCATTACATTTTAATATAGCAAGCAACCGCAATTGTAATTTCGAGTTAATTAGATGAAATATTAATTAATCGAATTAGACATATATTTATATATGTGTGTCCGTACAACAATTTTTCCTTCCAGGTCCCTTCCTGAACACAACGCTTCTGTATCTTTGCATGCATCTTGCAATCAATTTGGGGAACCTCGGAAGATTTTATTTAAGTATGAACTAAAAGAAAGTTGATTTAAGAATAAATATAGTTTCAAATTTGGTTAATAATTTTTGAATTTTGATTAATAAAATTTATAAACTAATTAATTACAATTGAAAATTAGTTTTGATTGAAGATTTCATAATATTGATTTTGGATTCAATTAAAATTTAAGTTTGAATTAGGATTAGGATTAAGGGTATTCTATCTTCAATATTGAAAGACAAATTTTGGCTATAAATATGTGCTGCGACTCCTTTTTATTTTTTTTTTATTGTGATTTTCTCTTATTTTCTCCTCTAAATACATCTTTCATGTTAGGCTATAGAAGAACAAGTTTTGCAATTGTTATTTAGTGTAATCTAGGAATAAGGATCGTATCTTGACTTAAACGTACAGGTATTTGCATGGGATTTATTTATTATTTTTTAGATTGAGGGTGTTATAAATAAATTTAAATTGATAATTAAAGTATTCTTCTTGTAAGAAATAATTGTTTTGATTTATGAATTTTAGGTTTTAATAATATTATGATTAGTGATATTTTATTTATTTGAAAATAATATGTAAGATTTTATTATTAAAATTTGAGGTTTTAGTTTCATTTTAAGTTTGTTATATGACAAAATTTGGGTGTTACAAATTACGAATGTATAAATCTTACTTTCTAAAAATAGCTATATATTATTTACAAAATCTTATAATAATATCAAAATAAAATAAATATATAATGTATATATACTAACCTCACAAAAATGCCATAAGTTAAGAAACACTATAGACAATTTTTAAGATTAAGAGAATAATAAAATATATTTTTTTAAATAATTATATTAGTGGATAATCCGGAAATATTTGAAATCGGTGGGCAGACAACTAGTGAATAGTGACGTATCATAAAAATGAAAACAACTAATCATATTGTCATATATGTAAGATATTGTCTAATGTAAGTTCCATATTTCTAAAAAAAAATAAAATAAAGATAATTAATGGAGGAAAAATATATGCCTTACATGTATCACACGTGCAATAGAAAAGAAATTTATGAATTATTGCTCCTTATCCAAAGTCAGAAGATTAAAAGCTGTGATCCACATGGAGTGATGATGCATTATTAATTTGATGACACAATCCCATTGATTCAGTGGAAAATCCCAATTTATTATCACACAATCAAATTAACCAGTCACATTAATGGTGGAACTTCAATTGTTCTTACACTCCATAAAGGAAAAACAAGCAAACATTCCAATATGTACATATAAAGAAAAAATATAGAAAGAACTTTGAAAAGAAGATAGTGGTAGTAAGGCTAAGAACCAAAAAGAAAAGCACAATCTTGAACATTAATTATTTCTCAAATCTCACAGCTTCTGTACTAGTAATAAGAACAAATTAAGAAATCATCAAGAAGTGCAAGATGTACAGTAAGTAATTCATAGAGCTCCATTGGAAATTGATGCTCCTCTCTTGATGCTGTCCATATGAGTAGTCTCATAAACCGGCAGGCCATTTGAGTATATACCCAAGTCATAGTTTTGCAACTCAAAGAGATCTGAGCTTGAGTCACTTTCTGCGCCATCATCCATCTCATTAAACTTTCTAAATTCCTTTCCTTCAGATGAATACTGATCAACCCAAATCCTATCTTTTTCTACGAAACGATTCCCAAAATTCTTTTGCTTCTCTGAGTATATGTTATTGAACTTGAATTTCTCATCCAGCCAAGATAAGTCTGTATTTCTTTTCTTATCTGGACACATTGTCTCATTTTGGAAAGTTGTAGGTTTTGCTACTTGCCCATTCTGCTTTGACAAAGATTCGACTTGATTGTGATCTGAGGAACTTCTAAAATCCTTGTAACTCTTTGTGGGTGGGTGTGCATAAGGAGGAGGTGTTCTAAAACCTGAACTTGAAGAATAATACAAGGATTTTGAATCTGCGGTACTTGAACTTCGAAAATGACTAATGCTGCTCCTCCTTTTTCTCCTTCCACCAGGGCTTTCTTCTTCATCTTTCATGGAAAGAGTAGTTGATTTCGATTTCTTTTTCTTCGAACCTGATTGACTGAAGAGAGAATTCAAGAAGCTGGCAAGTCTACCTCCTGGAGAGTTAGGTTGCTTGCATTTCTTCTCCTTTATTTGCTTTTCAATAGTATTAGTATGAGATTGTTTTTGGTAGCCAACAGCATTAACATGATGCTGAGGAAGCGGGTCTCTCATAGGCATATCTAAACTGATTCTGCCACCTCTCCAAGACTGTCTGTGATGATCATCTCTCAACATCTTCTGAGAAAATGCTCCACAATGATAACCAGCAGCTTCATTGTACCCTGAGAAATAACGTGCAGCCTCAAATATGTCAAGCTCACCAGAATCATTCCTGTGATGGAAGGATTTCTCGTAAATATTGCCTGTGTCTGAAAGTGTAATGGACATGGTTGAAACTTATTGAACGTTTCTGATATGCAATGACAAATTTGTGTAGAGTGTGGAGTTATAACTTATATGTATCACTGGCATAGAATGAAGGTATATATTTATGGGAAAAGAAGTATGGAAGAGAGGGAGAACGAAAAATAAAAGGAAGAATTTGTGGGATTGTAGAGGGAATGAGATTGGACTTTGAAATGATTGAGAGGATTGGGAGGGTAGCTTTATAATAATCAACTGCACTGTCAAATAATAATATAATATGATGAAGAATGTTTTGGAGAGTCCCACTTGATGTGAATTTGTGCTTTAGTTGTACAAGTGAAGTGGGGATGGGGTACAATCAATGAGAATGGCAACAAGCTTTAATCCTTCTACTTTCAAAACCGGAAGTCATGCTGAGGATAATGGGGGGCAAAAAGCTGTGCTTCATTGGATTCTAGGGTTTCAAATACATTAATATTTCAGTGGAATTGGCTTTCAAGGAGATCGTGTTGGCCATGGGGCTATGTGACAATATGCATTAATCAATTATATGTACTGCTAATGCCTTTACATGTATATCATTATAAAAATAAGGGCTTTGGTAGATCCCACTTGCTCTTTTCAGAACTTGGAAGTCACTCTTTAATAAATCTTTAATAACATCAACGTTTATTTGTTTGCTAAGATATCTTTGACTGTCGTAAATTAAATATGGCCCAGTAAATTTTGAATGCTTCCTCTCTTGGGGGAGTTTTTTAAATGAGATAGCAAAAGGGTGTGGAGGTCTTAGTCCATGGATCAAGTTCTAGGCAAATTAAATCAATCCATATAGGTTGGGCATGTTGTTGGAAAAAGATAAATGTTAATTCCTTGGCATGACATAATTTTCCTAATTATTCGTTTGGGAACTTGAATATAATTCCCCTTTCACCATGTCTCCTTCTGAGCATAACTCAAAAATTATTTTACACGAAAAGAAAAAAGTGGAATGTGACATAACCTTATAACATGGGAATGACAATATTTTATAATTATTAACACATCTTGATCGAGTGGGTTTAATTATTACTCCAAATGAGATTGAGAATAAGATTGAAAATTGAGAAGAAAATTAAAAGATAAAACTAGTTTGATTGCTTTTTCTTCTGCGTTGTTCCCTGTTGTCGTCTCCTTGATTGTGAGAATAATTCCCTATTTATAATTTTCTCAAATTTAAGATGAATCTTACTCAAATTAGGATAAGAAAATTTTTACTCTTAAAACTCTAATACAATTTAGCGCCATTTAGAGGAGTCCGACATTGATTTTTAAGTTTTACTTGAGGCCTTTAGTTCCTGATAGCAATCGGCCCTAGAACTGGCCCATGAACTGGAGCCTCTCTGTTGGTTACCTCTAACAATTGATGCTATAACTAGCGCTAGGATTGATGCTGATCTTCTCCAATTTGCTTGCTGCTTGCTTCCATGGATTCTCCTCCAATTCATCATACATTCGGTGCTGAATCCAACCCACTTTTTTGAGTTGGTCTTTCTTTGAAATAATTTATCTCAAATCCCATAACTTTGCACATATAAAACAAATAACCATAATTAGTGCAGAATTATCCAAATTAAACTTAAAGATAAGTCAAATTAACAAAAAAACATATTCAAAACATAATCAATTATTCATCTAAAATTTAGCTTATTAAAATTTTTCATACTAATCTTTGCTTATCCTCAAGCAAATCTCAAAACAACAAATAAAATCATTGTTCGCCTTCTCACCTTCCTTTTCCTAGTACTCAAGAACATGATTATACAACCATCTCACCAAATGAAGCAATCACAAATCACTTTCATAATTGAATTTTAATTACACAAATGTGCCAATGTTAACTCAAGAAAGTAATGCAAGATTGAGTTGACATGTATTTAATGGCTTTTTTATACTCACTTCTTCACTAAAGTGTATTAAGATTAACTGTATCACTCAAATTCAACTCACACAAGTGCCCTACCATATACTTGCTCATACACCATATCTCCATGACTCAGACATATGTAAACTAGAATTATAAGGTCTTTATTCAGAATGTAATGGGGCTAAAGAAATATGGGTAAGTAACAAAAGATAAAAATGGTTCAAATGCTCGAAATTTTCTAAAGCACAATGATCAACTCCTTTGATTTGGGTATTTAACCATCTTTTCTTCTCATTCTCTTTTCTTCTTCTTCCTTTTTTCTTTTCTGTAACTCTTATAACATGTAGCTAAATACTTTTTTTTTGAATACTCACCACAATTTACTTTGTTTTCCCCTTTTCAATTGCAATTTATTATTCATACTAATATTATTTTCTCCCACACTATTTCTTTCTTAATTATCCTTTTTAAAGATAAATGTTAATCACTTACTCTATTAGTTTCGAGCATGGATTCAAGGTAGATTAATTTCTAAGCTAAGATTTTTATTAACGGTTATCAAAAAATAAGGTATATATGACTCAAATGAGCTTACTAAAGGACAATAGTCATTGAATAAGTTGTTTAAGCTCAAAGAGGTAACACCTATTACTTTAATCGTATTCAAGTAATATGCATCAATGTTATCTCAATACGGTTCAAAGCAAGTTCTAAAGGTACACAAGTATGCTCAAATAACAGTCTAATATGAAGAAAAGAAGGCTAACATTATTTATTCAGTTAGAGTTTGGCTCAAATTCTCACACGGTTAAGGCACACTACTGAACTCTATTATTTCCTTCTAATTACTTTACAAGGGTTAACATCAGTTCAATCAGTAAATTTCACCCAATTGGTGCATACTACTTCTTGCCTCACTCATTTATTAGATACAAACATGCATGCTCTCTTTTCTAAGAAATGTAAAGGTGATTTTTTCATAAGTTTTTAAAATTTTCAATCAATTTCGCATAAAATGTGGGAACAATCATGAGGACAAGATAAAATATTTTAGATGCATATAAGAATTACTAGTCCAACATGCATCGTATTTAAATTAATATTGATTATCTATCCGTCTCTCAATTATTAACTAAGTTCACTAAAATATATGATTAATTTTTATATAACATCATAAATAAACAGCACTGTTGTTTTTTCTTAATTATTTATATTTATTTTTTTAGTGCACAGTCATACTTCTCCTGTCAATACTTCACCTAAACACTAAAATTATTTCTGTGATAGCCAATCATAGAAATATTAATATGATCAAGGAAAACAAATTATAACATAGAATTGAAAAAATTGAAACTAACTAATCCATTCAAGAAAATATAAAAATCAATGCCTAATTAGATTATAGCCTTTTATCCTAGTTAGAAATTTAGCAATCCCTAATAGAATTTAAAACAATTGATCCAATTAAAAACATGTTTAATTCTAAGAAAGTCGAGAAAAAATTGAAAGATGAAATTAGTTTGATTACTTATTGTTCTGCTTTGTTCTCATCTGCCGTCTCCTTAATTATGAGATTAAGTCCCTTTCTATAATTTTTTTCAAATTCAAGATGAATCCTACTCAAATTAGGACAAGACAATTTTTCTTTATTCAAAACTCTAATTCAATTCAGCGTTGTTTAAAGGAGTCGGACGCCATTCTTCAAGTTTCTCTAGAGACCTTTCCTTCCTGACACTACAACCGATGCCAAGTTTGGCACAGGTCTTCTCTTGGTTGCTTGCTGCTTGCTTTCATGCATTTTCCTCCAATTCATTTAAAATCTGGTGTTGAATCCGGCCCCCTTTCCTGAGTCAGTCTTCCTTTAAAATAATTTATATCAAATCTCATAATTTTGCACCTATAAAATAAATAACCATAATTAGTGCAGAATTATTCAAAATAAACTCAAAGATAAACTAATACAAAATATATTCGAAATGTAATCAATTATTCATATAAAATTTGGCTTATCAATTAGCCTCGTTAATATGTGGATCACATTTAAGATAGCAACTTTTCCTCATCACACAATCTAAGATATATGGATACGCACACTAGAGTATAAAATCCCTTTAAAAGAAATATAAAATATAATTCGTATATATAATAAGTTGTGAATGCGAACACCCACCAAAAGGAAGGAAAAGAAAAGAGAAAAATGGTAGTGATGATCAGTGAGAATTCAAGTGTTCAAAGAAAAGAGAAATATATGAGTAAACCATTTTCTTCTTTTGAGATACGCGGTTAATCAACAGATTTGGCCATTTGCCCCATTAAATACACAAATCCCCATCCCTCGATGCTGGGGTTGGGGACATTGGTCTCATCGTGGCGTCCTTGTGGGCACGAGCACGCGCGCATATGGATAATATGGATGACAATCTCCAAAGGCTATATTACATTACACGTGGTATGCACGAGTCATTTGTCGGCTTCCCAAACCTTTGCTGTGTATTGTGTATCCTCTTAGACATAGACATAGATTATCCAATTCCAAGATGATCAACATTGGCCAGTTGGTTCAGAAGAAGATGATGATGGTGATAATCGCGACAAGAGATTGAAAAAAATTAATGAGATCGTAAAGGTTCTCTAGTCAATTTTAACTCTGTATATTGTTCATATTGTTGAAAATTAGATTCAAAATGGTCCTGTCCTATTGCCTTATAACCAAGAAAGTGTGTGCAACAATTTCAGTTAACTAGCCTCCGTTTTGTGACTTTTCATTGTCAACTTCTTCACTCTTGGTGTTTAATTAATTGAAACATTGCTTTCACGTACATCTTTCTCACCGTTTTGATATAATAACATATTGTTTTGTACTGACACTGTTAGGTGAGCAACCACCTCAACTGCTTAGGATTCTGCTCTTGCTTGGTTCATCAGCTATTAGGGCTCAACCAACATACATAAAATTGTCATATATGCACTTATTGCAATCTATGTTTGTTTATTTGAATTTAATGAACGAAATTTATGAAGAAAAAAAGAACTCAATATATGAGAATTATTAATTCTAATCGCAATTTCCGTGGATAGATTGAATAGACGAAGACTTTGGCACAAAAATAGTGATGAATATAGGATAAAATGTAAGATTAATTAATTATTATATGGACCGAAAGTAATTGCAAACCGCAAATCAATGCACTGTGGATATAAGAAAGAAGGGAGCAATGAGACATCCTGAAGGAATTGAATGCCTGAAATCATAGGTCCATAGAGGACCTACAAGAAAGAAAGGGCATAAAATCACGAT
>JAWDEX010000012.1:10086354-10104371 GCA_035221805.1 Trichilia hirta
AGAAAAAATTGTTTATTTCGATCTCCCCCTCATTTTCTGAATCTTATTACTTGTTTTAATTTGTCATGTTCTTCTGTAGACTTTTTAATTCATCCATATTTTTATTATTCTTTTTTCTGCTAAAAAAATTATTTAGTACTAGTATTTCTGTTATGTCTTCCTTTAGAAAGATTTTTGTTAGATTTTCTATCCAGGATTTCCGGAAACAATTGCTGTACTTAATGATGATTCTTTTCTTCTTCTTCTTCTTTTCAATTTGGAAACGTCGTTGGTGATGAACTCTCCTTGCAAATCTCGTACAAAACGAAACATACGCTTTTGATCCACCTTTCTTCAGTCTAAGGATTTTGCAGAGATTGATTTCATGCAATAGTAGTACCTAGTTGACTGGAGGTGTTTGGATCTTAAAATAATATTAATATATTATAAAGTCATTCTTCATGACAATTTCTGAAGTCTTATTATTAAAACTTAAATCTGACCAAAGGAGTCCTTGATCTCTGGTCTTTCAGACATCAGGTCTGTAATATAACAATTTATCATGCTTCTGTTAAGCTGAACTTTGGTGAAAGATTTTCGAAGCTGTATGTATATGTTCTACTCTTTCTTTCTTTTTTTATGTTGTTGATGCACAAGAAGCTTGTGTAATTTGTGATCCTGTGTTTTTTGGATTTTCCCTTTTCTCTTTCCTTTCTAAACTACTGCAGTTGCACCATACGGGGATTACCGATTGAAATAGAATCGATTGCATAGATTAGCAAACCCAGTATGAGATTAAGAGGGTAATTAATTTGAGAACACTTTACTTCCTTGATTTGTAGAGGGAAAATTGGATCATTGCAGAGATCTAGGTTTCAGGATGCTTGAGAGAAAATTAGCATCATTGTAGAGATCTAGGTTTCAAGAAGCTTGGTTCTTTTCTCCGGGAAAAGCGGCCGCTATATTATTTTATAATATTAACTTTTTGACAGGAAAATATCTAAGTAAATTAGAAAAGATCCTTTCCGAAATAGGTTTCGAAATGTTTTCTATCATATTCTTGAGATCCTAAATTTCATTCGTGTGTACATGCATCAACAGAAACATGCTTGCTGTCAATTTGCTGTGAAAACAAAATGAAATGCCCAGTTTGGTAATAGTATTTCAAATATTTCTTGTTGAACAATAACGCCTTTCATCTGAAATTTAAAATTTATCTCTTATGTGTAAAATAAAAAATTGTACTTGTAAATCTATTTGTATAAAAAGATGCCATATATTATAATTACAGAATCAAAATTTTGAAAAATAATATTTTTATCATATTTTTTGTTTTATCAATTTAGGTTTATATTACTACTTTCATTATTTTGTTATGCCTACAAGAATTTTTTTTTAAAAGGATAGTTACAAGATTAGTTACTATGGATATATGAATGACTATTTTATACCAGAATACTTCTTACTGATTGCATCAATTTGTATGAAAACTTTTAATTTTGTCCTCCATGTAATTATTTTTATCAAATGAATTTGTTGATTATGCAAATTTTTTTTTCTAGAGTGCAAGCAAAATTGAGGGGATGAGTTAGGAATTATGAATTTTTGTAACAATGAATTATTTGTTCTTTTATTGATTGAAAGACTTGAATACAGAACTTCTTAAAATTTTTTCTAAACCGTAGTATGTTTTTTCGTTGAGTAATATTAAGCATTCTTAGTAATTATCACTATTTGATCTTAAGTGAAATGTAATGACTTTCATTAATTGAACGATAGATATTACAATTTTTAGAATTACTAATTACACTATCTCATTATCTAAATGATAGAAGTCACATTATCACTTGTAATACAAGTAGGGATACAAGTTAAGACCTCTAATATTGCTCTTATTTGTTTACTTTCTTTGTACCTCTTTTATTTCGGTATTATTTCGGCTATATACAGGAATAATCCGTAGGGATTCAGTGGTATATATTTTCCTCACTTCTAGTTATATTAATATCCTATATACAAGAACAAGTTGTCTTTATTAAACATAAAACCTTTTCCTCGCCAAGTTTGATTAGGGCTCTTTGATGAACAAAATTTTGAAATCCTTTCCTACTTAAGAGACAACAAAATATATTCTAACATCTTACTTAATTTGTAATATTCAAATGATTATTGAATTTCTAAAATATCATTAATATCATTATATATGGTAATGGCTTTGGTTGGAATATGATCTGCTTGATCATTTGTACTGATGAATTTCATGCCAATTTTCTCACTTAATTTTTAATCTTCAAATGATTATTGAACTTCTAAAATATCGTTAATATCTGTGTATATGGTAATGGCTTTGGTTAGAATATGATCCTGTTGAACATTAGTACTGATGAATTTTCATGCCAATTTCTCCGAAGTCTCAAATGAAGTGATGATGGAGTTCTATATGCTTAGTTCTAGCTTGAAGACTAGATCGTTCGTTACTGAAATTGTAAATATGTTGTCACACTATATTTTTGTTGAGTCTTCTTGATTTAACTCTTATATCTTATAGAGTTCTTTCCCAGACAGGCTCACATGCAGACATGATTGCTTGGAGTCTAAAGATTCCTATCTTCAGTATTTCTATTTTGCATTTCTTGTTGCAATTATTTTGCGGCATTTTGTTTCCTTAGACATTAATGAGCCTGAATAGTTTTTGTTTAGAAATAGAAAGATAAGAAAAATATAACATCTCAAAGGAAAATATTTTTATTGTTATACGATTCAGATGATATCTCCACTTGCATACAGAAATAATAAGGTGTCATTTATTAAGAGTAGTCAAATTTTTTTTGTATTTTTTTTGTATTCTTTTGTTTTTTTGTTTTTTTTTTTGCATTTTATTATAGCGAGTTGAGAATTAGTTATTTGACTTAAAAGCATGAGAGGTAAGAAGATATAAGAGTTGTTTAAAATCTTACGTTGAAATTTCTAATGAATGATATAACAAGTGAATTATATTTTGGACTTTGTAGTATCAAATCTAGTCGTTACATTTCACTCGTTTGGGTATGTAAACTAAAATGATGTTAAACAATGTTTCTCGTCTGTGAAACTTAAGCTATATATTCAATAACAAATTCATGTGGACTATAATAACCTAGTGTTAGAGCAAGATATCAAAGATGACAACCGATAACGTAAAATACAATGCCATTTCAATGTCTAAAGTTCAATGACTACAAAATTGAGTTTTTACTTGTTTGTTCCCAATTTGTGTTGGGTTTCAAGATATTTGCAGAATCGCAGGTCCAAGGTTAGAGTTTTAAGTTACAATAGTTTAATTGTTTTCAGATCCTAGTTCTTATAAAAGAAATTAATTTCATTATTGGTTTGTGCTAAGACGTGGGTACTAATGGACCGAAAAGAAAACGGAGGCTATCCGGACAACTTCTTTGCTTGTTTTAATGAAGTAATTGACTTATTTGTTTCTCAATTGGAATTTTGATTTCTTGAAAGATCAGAAGACTTGTTAACTTCTAGAACGAATTAGATGACAAGATGTTTTAGATGTGAGGGAGAGTGATCTAAGGGTATGTTTGAGGTTCAGATGTTTTCTTTCAAACTATAGCTAATGTGAGTCGAAATCATTATATATCCAATACCAACGAAAAAAAAAATTGAATGGTTTTCACTAAAATGTTGTAATTTCTAAGTTTAGAAGAAGAACACTACCAAACATGGACAAAATACATGTATTATGTTAGAAATTGACTTTTCTCTCTGTACTACAGTATGGAAAAGATCCTGGAACGCTATGAAAGGTACTCCTATGCTGAGAGTCAGCTCATTGCTTCTGATCCTCAATCGCAGGTATATATGTGTGTGTGTGTGCGTGTGTGTACATATGTTGAAAAGATGAAAGATTAGCTGTTGGAGTAAGGTTAGAATTTCTGAACTGTTTTTAAAATTGTGCAGAGTAACTGGTCCCTGGAGTGTAACAAACTTAAGGCTAAGATCGATCTTCTGCAAAGGAACCAAAGGTACATTAATTATAACCTTCGTGCGATATCTTAAAATTGTATCAATACAAGTAAAGGGTAATTATTTTATTTGATATTATTTTTTCAAACTGTACAGTTTTTGGGTTTTCTTCTTGTTCTTCGTAATAAACAATCTAAAACTGAATTTAAAACCTATTTAGGCACTACTCGGGAGAAGATTTAGACACACTCTCGCTCAAAGACATCCAAAATTTGGAGCAGCAACTGGACACTGCTCTTAAACATATACGTTCAAGAAAGGTATGCTATGATGGACTATATATGATGTATGTTTCTTTTTTCCTAATTATATAGGCTTGGTTAACAATTGTCTGGTTATTTCTGTTGATTTCTCTCCCATGTGCAGAATAATCTCATGCAAGAATCTATAGCTGAGCTTCAAAGAAAAGTATGTAAGACCTATCATTTCGTGAAACTTCAATGAATAGTATGACCGAAAGTTAGAATATAGTGGGCTTGATTGGTTAAGATGTATATTGATAGGAGTAGAGACAGAAATACAAATTATTATGTAAAATTAACGTGACATGATAATATTAATTAATAGAAAAATATAAAATTAATGTAATCAATAAAAACAAATTATATGAAACATGTGATGATAGTCAATTTGTACACAATAGTCGTGTAAAAAATTTGCATTTCTGACACTATTTTGGGTTAAATGAAACCAAGGGGAATACTGCTTGTTAGTTTGTGGAAGGGAGATACGTATACCATTTCATCACAAGAGATGCACCTTCATATTTACACAAACATAAATTACAGCAATGCTTTGATGGTTTTAGGAAATGAATATATACAAAATGGTGTTTATTAGATCTAAACATCCGATCATCATGATGTAATTTATTAGGGCCACAAAAGTTTTTCCATTCTAAAAATGTAGTTGTCATGTGAAAGTATGGTATATTTTCGAATTTTGGATTCTTCAAGTGTAATAATGTGGTTGAACTCGAAGAATTACGTGAAGAACCTAGTTTTAGCTGGTAGAAACACGAAGAACATAGGTCATTTTGTCTGCCAACTTTAAATGATGGAAATATAAAAGTCTTCAATTTAGAACTTGATCTGGGATGTCATATATAATATGGATAAGACTGCAAAGCCCTTGTTCTAATTGTTAACACTATCCACAAAGACCATATCCTGACAACTATTGTGCTACCGAATCAAGAATATACCAACATGAGAAATTTGATATTTACAAGCATTAATCCGTCCGGGTACACTTTTCTGAACATAAATATATCTGCTGGAATACCAATTTTCATTATGTTGAATGACAGGAAAGAACAATAAATGAGCAAAACAACATGCTGGCAAAGCAGGTAATCGTTTTCTATTTTGTATCTGTGTATATCGATACATCATTTATTTCCTTTTCAGCTATCTATATTAATCAATATCATAGATATTAATCTACTACTACTTCTTGCTTTCTTGCTGGAACATTTTTCCTGTTGAAGAACAATTGTATCTTAGTAATTCTTCTTCTTTTGTGATATGGAAACAGATCAAGGAAAGAGAGAAAGCTATGGCACAGCAAGCACAGTGGGGGCATCAAATCCAGACCCCTAATACATTATCCTTTCTGATGCCACAGGCACGCACTTACTTAGGAATTGGGTAACCATTTTTTTTCCTCCCATCTAATAACAATCCTTTCTGCTAATTTGAATCTAATTAATTGGCTGAATATTTGTCCAATAAACAACCAGGATAGCCATATCTGTAGAGTAAAAAGGCATATACATGCACAAACAATTTAAACATCTCTATTCATGGACAATGGAAACGTTTAATATGAAAATATATATGGAATCACATGTAATACGATATGTATATAAGTTGACATACTTCGTCATTTCGCCGTCCCATTAATTTGCGGGAGGCCTTGCTCGATGAACATGGCCATTAATGTTACATCTGGGTTAGGAAAAAAGATTGCAATTGCCCGCTAGGTTATGCAATTGACATGATTTTGTAATGATTTATGATGCAGTGGTGCGTACCAGGAACAAGCTATGGAGATAAGGAGGAACGAGCTCGACCTCACCCTTGAGCCTGTAGGTCCTGGTGATCTAGGATGCTTCTCTAGATCATGCGAAGGAAGACAGACTTCTCCTAGCTTCTTATAATTGTTGTTTTTGTTGTTGTGTTGACATAGTGGACTTGAATATTTTGGTAAGGTAAAGAGGCGTAAGAACCCAAAATAAACATTTTGAATCTCATCCTCCTTTAATCTTTTATCTATCTGATAAAGACAGGCAGAAGATAGTTATCCATCTATGATAATCATGAAGATGAATGTATAATTAAAGTACTAGTGCTTGGTGTGAAATGAATATCCCTAGTAACTTCTTTGTTATTTGGATGTCCTAAATTTTCTCCATCGAAGAAGATGTTCTTCATGCATTCACAACATCGGATACTATATCGTAATATGCGTGTATAACAAGCAAAATAAGAAACCGCATGTTGTCTTGCTTTGTAGATATCTACTATAGCCATGTGAGTGCACATTTGGTTGTACGTACATCAATCATCGGTAGCTGCTCGGATGATTTTACAACTCAAGTGATTTTTTAAGCAGTTTTTGAGCTCATTAGTCAATATACAGAAACATGAAAACGATATCCCTATCATTTTTATTTAAAAAACCCAGAAAAAATTTCAGATTTCCAAAACAAAAACCCTACTTCCTACTGGAGACTCTTTTTCAATACTAATTAAATGTGAAAAAGTTCATCAATAAAATTGATGACTTTACAAACTTGAAGTCCATTTCTTTCCCGATGTTCATGATCTCAGGATTTTGAATGCCTTGCTGCTCTTAGTGTTTCGATCGTCAAGTTGTTTCATCAAACATCATTTCCTAGATTGAAAAAATTCAAGATGTCAGTCAAATGAAATATTGGAAAGTCAAGTGACATAACGATGAGAAACCAAATATCAAAGCATTATTGATTTGAGACAACACTGTTTCTCCTCTAGAATTTTCCCCCGACTTGTTTGTGTTTGTGGTTGGCTGTTGATGTTAAATGAGGATCGTATTGTGTGTTGTATTAGATTTTAAGCCATAATTGTTATGAATAAAAATTTTAAATATCCAATATTAATATAGAATATATAAATTTTATTAAAAAAATTAATATTATTAATTTTTTTTAATTTCACTTTTAAAGTACAACGTAAAAGTTATAATTTCAAAAGAAGCCCTAGTCAAGAGTGCAATCCAACTAGTGTTTCTTGTCTAATCTTGTCGCATATATGCATACTTCTGTTAGTTCACAAATGTATTTAGCTTTTTCTCAAATAAAAATAAATAAATGTTATCAGTTAGTTTTATTTTCATCTTTTTTTAAAACTCACACTAATGCTAATAAGCAACTTTGATGCTTGGAACCTCAATTTATGCGATTGTGTTTCTCCTTTGAATCACATGCGCTTTCACGCAATTTTGGCTCAAACATAAATCTAGCTAGAAAAGCAATAATATTCAAAGAATTAAAGATAGTTTTTCCGAGAAACAAATCACATGCAAGACATCTCTCTCTGTATGGAAAGAATAAGATACCTTGCTGCAAACAGGACAAGTTGAGCGTCTCTCCATCCATTCATATATACAGCTAAGATGGTAATGGTGGCAACATTTTGTAACTATCTTTGGATTTTCAGGTGTGTACTCTGTCAAACATTAACCAAAAGAGAAAAGAAAAATCAAATATCATTATGAATCAAAGCATCTACATGAGTTTTCTATTATGACGGGCTATAATTTATGATCAATCTAATGAAAAAAGACTAATTTCTTGAAATATAGATTTAAAAGTATTATGTATATTACCTTCAAGACATGTGGGACAGACATCTTCCTCTTCAGATGTTCCATAAACATAAGCAGCATCAGATTCCAATTTCCTGGAAGAGAAACCTGACCAGCATCCAGTTGATTCCACATTGACATGATCTTGAAAATTATCTTTGCGGGGAGTATTAGACGGCCCATTATTCTGATTGGCAGGTGTTTGATCTTTGTTGA
The DNA here is from genome assembly GCA_035221805.1 of Trichilia hirta. Taxonomy (NCBI): domain Eukaryota; kingdom Viridiplantae; phylum Streptophyta; class Magnoliopsida; order Sapindales; family Meliaceae; genus Trichilia; species Trichilia hirta. The sequence goes on from JAWDEX010000012.1 coordinate 10,094,419, forward strand.
ATTTAATTGCAGCAAACTGGTAGAAAATTGATTAAGAAATTAAAGTCAGATGGAACAAGATAAGACAGTAGCATTGAATTAAGGAACATACCTTATTGAATAAACCCTGAAGAAAACAATTTGGGCACTTGCAGGTTTCTGCAATATTAGAACTGTTTACTCTATCTTCAAGATCCTCAACATGAAAGCAACAACAGGCAAAATCCATAATGAATATTCAATGTTCGAGCCAAAACAGAATCTTGTAAAACAAGTTTTTATACACTGTTCTTCAATGGTTTATAAAACAATCAAATGGCAGTAAGATCAAAATACCAATAAAAAAAAAAGGGAGGCAATGCAGATGAGATATATATAATGGAATAGATATAGAATAGGGCTAGTAGAAAAAGGATACCAAGTTCGATATGAACTCGGAAAATAGAGAAGCTTTTAAATTTGCAAAGTCTGTGATGTGAGTGTAGTCTTACATTACTTATAGTTCGATTTGGTAGGATCTTATTTATTTACATTTTTCCCAAAAGAAGAGAGATTATTTGGTTATGAATTATTATCCGGTCTTGTTGAAATTCTTTAAATTATAATTTAATTTTTATTGACTAAGGATATAGATGATTTTGTTTTACTGGATATAGATGAGGTCTTATTGATATGGATTTTAATTTCAAAGGAATATAATGGCGGTGGGTATCTTTATATAGTGTAAATTGGTTTTGAATTTTTCTAATTATTGGCTCTATAAATCAAGTAAATTAATTTTTTTTTTTAAACAAATAATTTGAAATCTGAATAAGGATCCTGAAATATGGCATGTAATTTAGCCATTTGCTTTTTCGCTATTCAAATAACCATTTAAATTAAAGGGAAGATCTCTTACCAATCCAGGACTAGGAGTCAAAATTTGTGATTTTTTGCCCAACCAAGTAGTGTTTTACAAGAGTGGGCCGGAATTGGGTTTTTGTGGGCCTCAAGAATAAGTCTGTAATATCAAGCCCAAAACAAGTCCTCAATCCTCGTCCATTTTTTCAATGATGCACATCTCGTGGGGTCCAAAATTGACCTGTAAATTTTATGAAAAGTCTACAGTAAACTTCAAACAACCAATGAAATTTCAACAAGTAATAAAGATAAATAAGATATTTTCGTAACACCGGGAGAGAAGCATGGAATCCAGTGCAAAACTCTAGTTACTCTACAAAACTAATATTAAGAACTCAAGTAATTGTTTCAAGTTATATACTAAATAATGGTATGCGTTTTTATCAATATATTATCAAAATGCAGAATTTTTAAAAAATCTGCCAATTAACCACAGCCACGTATGACAAATAAAGATTGATTTAAATAATAATAATTAAATTTGTTTTTTTAGTATGTAATAGTGGGATTAATTAAAAGGGCTGAAAGGACCTTCTACCATATATCGGAAAGTTTGGGAGTGTTTCCGAAAGTAGAGCATGATTAGCAGATTTTGAAAAGTGAGTTGATGGCTTAAAACATTTTAATTAATTCCATAATTTATCTTAAATCTATATTAACTTTTCTATTTTTCATCATGAGGTTGACTTTCTGTTTTTCTTTTCTCAATTTTTGATATTGCTTTTGTTATGGTTATCATAACTTTTATTAAAAAAAATAATAATAAATCAAGAACAATATTTTTAATCTATTTTTGATATTAGTTGATTATACATTTTTTTTTTATTATTATGAAAATGAATGATGATGGGGTAACGTCTAACCTAAGCTTCGTACACCAATTGATTATTGAAAGCAAAATTTTAAAATTTACAAGGTTCTGATTTGATCAAGTAAATTTTAATCTTACACCTATGATTGGCCCAAATGGTGTCGGTAACAATTTTAATAATGGAACATTCTTACTGAATTATTGTCATTGCTTATTCTAAGCACACGATGAGCCAAGTTTACATTATTTAATTGTTTTTATTATTTTCTTTTTCCATCATAAGGGCAGAGGAGAAAAGTATACAAGCCTTGAATTTTTATCATAAATAATATAATATTCATTAAGTAAGTAGTATCATTTCCATAATAATATCCGAATGGGATAATTGCGATTAAATATTATGCCATTAGAATGCAAGCATTATTTTTTTTTCTTCTTTTTTCAAATGAAATATGAGAAAGAAACATAAGCTACCTTCGTAGATCATAAAATAGTGCCTTGCATTCTAATGGAATCAAATACAAAAAATTAGAAGAAATTAGAACACTTTATTAAATTATTTTAATGGCACTTACATGCCAAATTGCCCTAACTATGAGAGTTGATGGGCTGCTAGTCTGGTCCAAAGAGAGAATGGTCCTACAGCTTCATGACAAGCACGTTCAGGAATAGCCCCACTTACAAAGAAATAAAAAAAGAAACAAATTAAAGAAGGATAACATGATGAGATACACAAAAGAAAAATAAAGGCGAACCAAAGCAGAAACAATAACCAATCACCCCTCAATCGGACTTAGACCATACCAACATCTAGAAATTTGTGTTCTTACAGTACCCTAACTCCTAATTGATTCTTTCGCCTTGCTCTTATTCTTATTTTTCATCGTGTCCTTCTTTATAAGAATAATTTAACTTCTTCTTCCATTGCGTTGCGTTGTGTTGTGTTGTGTTGTGTTCCTATTAGGAGATGGGAAAGACGGGAACTAGGTTGCCAAATTTCTGCCTAAACAGGATTAGGCCACTGGTTCGAGTGCGTTCGACGCCTATACAATCGAAGCTGCAGAATTTTAATTCTAGTTCTGCATCTGTTAAAAGTGATAAAAAGTGTGAGAATTCTAGCGTTACTGGAGAAGATAAAATGGATGATGGGGTGAAGCCAGGTTTGGTCGTTGGTAGGAAAATCATGATCGTTGTGGATTCCAGCAATGAAGCGAAGGGAGCTCTACAATGGTCATTGACTCACACAGTCCAGAGTCAGGATAAAGTTATTCTTCTTTACGTAATCAAACCTCATGGTTCTAATAAACAAGGTTGAACAGGATACCTAGATATATTTTTCTCTTCATTCTCTTCCTATTGGGAAAAGAATGAATTCTATTGGGTTTAATAGCTATGCTGTCTGCAGGAACAGGTGAAGAGTCCGGGAAAGAGAGAGCTCCAAGGATTTACCAGCTTCTTCACTCCTTGAAACATATGTCTCAGCAGAAAAGGCCTGATGTGAGAACATTGAGGATTTCATTATTATTAGTCAATTTTCAATATTCCTGAGTTCATTTCTATCTCATCCGTTTCTGTCATGCAGATCCAACTTGAAGTTTCCGTGGTGGAAGGGAAAGAGAAAGGTCCAGCAATTGTGGAAGAAGCAAGAAAACAATGTGCGTCTGTTCTAGTTCTGGGTCAAAAAAGGCGGTCAACCACATGGCGTCTTATTATGATGTGGGCAGGAAATCGTATCACCGGTGGTGTTGTCGAATACTGTATACAAAACGCTGATTGCATGGCGGTTGCTGTGAGAAGAAAAAGTAAACAACTGGGAGGTTATTTAATCACCACCAAACGTCACAAAGATTTCTGGCTCTTGGCTTGATTCTTATTTAATATATCATTTAAGCCCTATGATCTTGTATATAATCTTTCTACAGAAACTCTATGTGATTGTTTCCTGTATTGTTTGTAAATGATAAAGTAAAACCTGAAAACTGGAAAGGTGATTGGAGTGTGAATGAAAAAGTGTGTATGTGACGATTATGATTAAGGGAGAAGACATTGTGGGGTATTTTTTGGGTATCTTCTGGTTGGTGCATTGGGTGATTTCGGCGCATTTAGGGCAACCTGGAGGCTTGAACTGCCCTACCCTTCGACATTTTCGTAAAGCTAGAGCAAACAATATATCAATATCATGGCAATATTATCATGTCTCTTCGATTGAATGAAATATCAAATATCTAAATTTTTTTTTTTTCTTGTTTAATTGTAACACATAATATTATATGTTGGATACTATCAGAACCTCCACAATATAAAGTGCAATTAATGTTCAATTTATATAACAATCCTTAAAAAGATAATGTTATCCACAAATATTTAAGGAAATCTCATCAATTTTTTATTTATTTTATTTGTAATTAAGATATAAAAAAATTATATGTAAATATGTAGTTGATTATGAGATTTAAAAAGAAAAAGGTTTATCAATATCATTGTAAGAACTTGTTAATTATGTTAGTCTTTAAATTGTTTCGGTATTCTTATCCCTCAATAAAAGTGCTCTTAGAATAATTCAACATACAAATTATTTTTCTTAATTCAGCCACGTAGCAATAATTAACATACTTAATCAAATATCTATTGAGAAATTTTTTAGATTAAACTCAATTGATGATAAGTGCAAAACTTTATTTCGATGGAAGGACAGGTAAGATCTTAAAAAAAAACACTTAAAACTCTAAATTTTAACATGAAATTAACATATTGAATTATATTATATGGAATCCGTCTCTATAAAATATTTATAGACATAAAACTGGTTTATGTAAAATTTCTTATTTTCCTATTCTATATATTATGCAACACTTTTATAATATTTTTACTCGTAGTTCGATCATCCACAACTTCTTTTTTAATTAGACTTTTATTGTTATTTTCATTTACTTTTAGAATTCGATCGAATAGTCTGCATTAGTATAAACAAGATTTAAATGTGTGAAATTTAAAAGAAAAAATTATTTACTCATAAATATCTTTTAATTATTTAGAAACTTAAATTTATTATTAAAATCATATTTGATACTTTACAAAATTATTAGAAAGTTAATGTTTTTTTTTTTTTTTTTTACATATTTTCGAATTTTTTTTTATTAAAATGCCTAGTGGTAATTTAAAGCATTTCAAGTATTGATTTAATTAGTAAATAATTATTTGTTAATTTAAAAATTAGTTTTAAATTAATATTAATTAAATTTAATAAAGCACTTTTAAAACAAAAACTCAAAGACCTATATTTATATTTTTTTTAAAAATTGATGGTGAAAATTAATATTACTGTATAGTACTTATTTGTCTGGAGCTTCGTCTTATAATAACCGAAAGCTTATTAAACATCATTGGTAGCCCTCGCATAAACCCGATCCGGATACGGTCCAATTGACTACCATTATCGACGTCAAGATAAACCCCCCCTGGAAACCCTACTACCTTAAGCTCCTGCGTTCTCCTCCAAAGGACACGAAACTACCAGCCATGGCTAAATCAGACAATAAATCAAAACCAAAATTAACTAAGAAAAAAAATAAGAAATCGGGTCCAAAGACAGTGGGCATGAAGAATAAAGCCACGAGAACCGACAACCCGTTCGAGACCATCTGGTCTCGACGCAAATTCGACATTCTGGGCAAAAAACGCAAGGGTGAGGAGGTACGTATTGGCCGCTCTCGGTCTTTGGCTATCCAGAAGAGGAGTAAGACGCTGCTGAAAGAGTACGAGCAGAGTGGCAAGTCATCGGTCTTTGTAGATAAGCGAATTGGGGAACGGAATGATGCATTGGGAGAATTTGATAAGGCTATTATGCGCTCTCAGCGCCAGCGTCAGGTTTTGTTTATTTCATCCTATTACATAGAATGCATGAGCTTGTTTGGGAGCTGAGAAAGCCAAAAATGTTGTTTGGTTGGGTCTAGGAAAACAAACATATTCAGTAAATTTCCGTTAAAACTATTCTATAAAATGGAAACGAGAAACTGAGTTATTAATGTTAAACTTTCTAGCTGGAAGGGCGTTTTGATAGCAATTATTTTAATGCAAAATAAATAAATAAACTGCGAAAATGGATGTAGTGTATTTCTTTTTCTTTGTGTGTTTTACTTATCCCGTTTCTATAACAATTTTGGAAACGACACTGAAGGCCAACCAAGAATGGATATATAAGACTCTGCTATTGGGAAGAAAATATTGACTTAAAAGCTTACAAGTTGTAGCTAGCTTATAGACTTTCTTCTTTTATTATTCTTCTCTTCATGTTTATTTATTTATTTATTTATTTTTCTTTGCATTTTATAGATGAAATTGAACAAGAAAAGCAAGTATAATCTATCAGACGGAGAAGAAGATGAGCTTGAATATCCGGGCATTGGCCCATTCTCAGAAAGAGATGATTTTGAGGATGGCATATTATCTGATGATGATAATGAAGATGGTGAAGAAGCAGATGAAACTGATAGTATGTATCACTTTGCGTTGTTAGAATACTGGGCTTTGTTTGGCTTGTAAAGTTTGTGGAAATTTGATTTGGTCTCATTGAAAATTTAGTTTTTAGTTCTAGTATACATGAACAAGAGCATACACTATTTTGGCTCCTAAGGCTGTCATTCATATGGAATGAACTCATTATTGGATCTTTATGAGCTATGATCTTTAATTGGTACTAATTTGTTTTCTAGAGTTGTACTACTAGTAGGCCTAATTTACATTGTTCCCACTGTTTTATGGTTCTTTTTTGCATACTGGTTTGAGTTTTGTTCATGGATTCTGATACTTCCATATATTTCTATTTGCTGTGTTATTTTCTAGGTTTCTTTAATGGGATTCAATTAGGCACTACATGTTGATGTGTGTGTTTGTTTGTTTGGTGTTCTAAGGTTGTTTCTGAGTATATATGATCGATGCTTTGAACAACTCTCTTAATCGGCAGCTTTAATGCCCATACTAACTTGATAACTTGGTTGGATCATAAATTTGAGCAATTCATATTCTGTCCCATGTTTCTAATTGCTGTATGCTAATTATTCGATTCTTGTGAAATTGAGATTTTGTCAATCGTATTGATTATCTCTTTCTTATTCTTTGCAGAGAGGTCAAATGTCTTAAAGCAATTTAGTGCTCATTATACACTGAATTCAACTGAAAGGGAATTGATGGAGGGAGAGGAGAATGTGAGATCTTTTTTCTTTTTCTTTTTTTAAATTTTACTGGTTTTATTTATTTACATTTGCAGGCTCTCTCTCTCATATTTTTCTGATTGTTTGGCATATTATGCCTAAAATTTGATTTGAAAAGATGACTTTTCAATTGCAGAAGCACAAAAGCAAGAAGGAAATTATGGAGGAAGTTATTTTGAAGAGCAAATATTTCAAGGTCGTGATTAATTTATGTTATCGATACTGCTTTGCAGAGAATATCTATGTGTATTTTTGACATTTTGGAGATCTAATTTTTATTTTCCTCTCCTTAACAGGCACAAAAAGCAAAAGATAAGGAAGAAAATGAACAGTTGATGGAAGACTTGGATAAGACTTTCTCATCTTTAGTTCAGTCTAAGGTGTTGTTGGCATTGACTGAACCTAGTAAGGTTAATGCCTTGAAGGCTTTTGTCAACAAGGACATTCCTAGTGAGTATGGCAAGAACGATGATCAAAAAGTAGACACTTCTAAGCAGGTACGCTTTTGTTATGGCTCTAGGTGCCATAAAATGTTTTGAGTGGTCCAATGTTATGGTACTGTTTCTAAATTATCTGGTTTAATGCTTTTATTTCCTGTTTCATAAGACTCTCAAATGCTCTAAGAAATGTAGAAGCGAAGGAGAACTAGTATGGTAATCCAAATTGTAATTACTCAAAATTTCCTTCAGAAATAGGATTCTATTTCTGTATTCTTGTCATCAAAGCACTTCCCTGTTCACTTGGGTACTGTGATTATCTACCATATATGGTCCAAGTGTTAGTTTTAGCTGTTCATGTCTTTTTGGTGTATTGGTAGGAACAACCTGATTCTTATGACAAACTTGTTAAAGAGATGGCACTTGACATGCGTGCTCAACCATCAGATAGGACAAAGACGGATGAAGAGATTGCCCAAGAGGAGAGAGAACGATTAGAACGATTGGAGGTAATTTGCTTCTCCCTCAAATGTGTGTTGTGTTCATGCTTGTTGATGTGATTTGTCAGTGCAATTATTTTGTCCATTATTGGTAAACGTCACTGTTATTGGAGTTTCTTTATGATGGAGAATTTCATAGTTGTAGTTTTACCAAATGGTATATGTTGTGTGTGTCACATGCACTAGAACCAATGGCCCCTTCTTTGTTGTGCTAATTATGACATTGGCGATAGATTATTAAATCAGAGGACTTGAAATGCTTCAGAATGCATATAATTAATTGTGGCTATAATTAGTGCTTAAAGTGCATTATTTATAGCTATTAGATATATCTTCAACGGTAGAAAAAGCATTGACTTAATTTCTTAAATATCATGCCTCAATTTGAATGACACAACCCATTTGTATGGGCAGTTGCAGAAGGCATAACGTTTTCATGAACATTATGCCCTTGTGGCTAAATACTAAGAATGAAGGTAATTTTCTTTTGAAGATATATTTTTTCTTGCTTTGTGTGATGCAGGACAATTTTTGGAGACTTCAAATTCATTTTAGTTTATTGTTTTAATTGGATTTTTCTTATTAGGTTTTCTTATTTGAGTTGAATTCCTAGTTAATAGTGAGTTCTTTTTGAGTAGTTTTCTGAATCTAGTCATAATAAGTCATGATTTTGATAGAGAGTTGTTATTTGGGATAAACCAAAATTTGTTCACACTCTCTGGATTCACTACAAGGTTTAAATGCAATAAGAAAATCTTTTGGTGTAAATGAAAGAACTGTGGTTGGCACGTTAAGATGAAGTGTCAGGATTTTCATCCCTTTTCATGTGATATGGAATTTTAGTATTTTAGAATATACATTTATCTTAATTTATGATGTTTTAATATTTTATAACATGAATAACTGAAATTTCAGGAGGAGCGTCAGAAGAGGATGCTGGCAACTGATGACACTAGTGATGAAGACAATGAAGATGATGACAAATCTTACAACCAGAGGCCAAAATCAATTTCTGGGGATGATCTTGGTGATTCTTTCTCGCTTGATGAGGAGCCTAAGGCTAAAAAAGGCTGGGTTGATGAGGTTCTTGAAAGAAGGGATACAACTGAGAGTGAAAATGAGGATTCTTCTGAGGATTCAGATGATGCTGTTGATGAAGAGTCTAGCGAAGATAATGATGCAGGAGAAAAGGCTGCAACCTTGGAAGACTGGGAGCAAAGTGATGATGATGATCTTGGCACAGATTTGGAGGAAGAAGAGGAAGAACAGGAATTTGATGAAGAAAATGATAATAGTGCTGGTTATGAGGAAGAGATGGAGCCAAAAGGCGGCAAGAGGTTGAAGGAAAATGTTCACAACGAGATCAGGAATAGGGATGGTCAACCATTGGATAAGAAGAAAATAAAAGCAGATCATGCACAGCCTTCAACTCAATCTGACATTCCTTTTTTGATTGAAGCTCCAAAGAGTTTGGAAGAATTTTGTGCATTAGTGGAGAATTGTTCTAATGCTGACAAGATTGTTGTTATCAATCGAATCAGGGCAAGCAATGCAATTAAGCTTGCCGCAGAGAATCGGAAGAAAATGCAAGTATGAAAGTTTATGCAATTCTTTTGTTTGCTATCCTCTTTCTGTTCATGCATTTGTGCTTTGTGTGTGTGTGTGTGTGCATCTTTAATTCCTAAGACAGGAAAATGCAACCATTTAAAAGCAAAACAGCAGAGTATATATATGTGGACGGTCATGGAGTTTAATTGTTTATGCATCAATAGGATTTTGGTATACTGGTTACTTGTATCTTCATACATTTGACTGCTAGAAAACTAATCAATCTGGTAAATAACTTATAATAGGCTTCTGCTGTTTTGGAGGAAAGACAATGATTTTCTTTTTTGAGAATGGTAACTTTTTAGAGATTTTGCTTGCTATTTGATTTAGTCCATGCGGTACAGATCTGAGTTACACTTTTAAGTTCTGTTTCCGATTGAAGTGTAAGTAATGTATCTGCCCTTTCCCAGGTGTTTTATGGCGTACTATTACAGTATTTTGCTGTCTCAGCAAATAAAGGGCCCCTTAACTTAGAGTTGTTGAATTTACTGGTCAAGCCACTGATGGA
>JAWDEX010000012.1:10104471-10115456 GCA_035221805.1 Trichilia hirta
TGTTGAATTTGACAAAATTAGCCTAACAGTTTGTCAAATTAGTTTGAAATTGAGTAATAGTAAATAGACATATCCCTAATAAAATTTGGTATCTCTAGGTTGAATATAAATTTATCAAATAAATTGTCAAATATTTTGAAATTTAAACCATATATTATTGTAGCAAATTCAGCTCCTCAAGTTTTATTTACAAAGCATAGATAAAATTTATAACTTATTAGCAAGTCAAAATCGAGTTATAGCACTTCTTTTTGCTTAAGATAAAGATCATTTAAGATTTTTCCCAACCACAATGCTTGGTTTATGATAGCTGCTAAAGCAACAAACTCTGCTTCTGCTATATATTGGCCTACTATTTCTTGCTTTTTCAAACTTTACAAAAGGATACCTAATCTAAAGCTAAAATAGTATCCTAAGGTATTTTCCATATCATTAATCAAGCCACCCCAGTCACTATCTAAAAACTATCTAGCTTGAACTTTTTATTCCTTTTGAATTTGATTCCAAAATTAACTATGCCTTTAACATACCTAGTCACCCTTTTTTTCTGCTTTTTAATTCACTTCACTTATAGAATGCATGTAATGAGAAAGAATACTTAAAATATTCAAGAATTCAATCTTTGTTACAATTAGATACATTAGACATCCTACCAAACTTTTAAAATATGCTTCATTGACTTTCTTAGATCTATTGTTTTTACTTAGCTTTTCTTTTTGATTTATTAGAGTGCTCATCTCTTTTAACTACTTCTTTTGCATACTTCTTCTAAGAAATAAAAACTTTACCTTGATTTTGCTTGATTACAATGCTGAGGAAGTAAGACATAAGTACGAGGTTTGTCATCTCAAACATCTTTACCATCTCTTATTTAAAATCTTGAATTTGATCTACATCACTTCTTATAACTAGCAAGGCATTAACATAAAGAGAAATAATAAGACTATTAGTTCCATTACATTTAACATATAAGGTGGATTCTAGTAAGACTTTTTCAAGGCCTAAGCTGAGTAAATGGTTGTTAATTCTATTATGCCAAGCTCTTAGAGCTTGCTTTAATTTATAGATTGCCTTTTTAAGCAAATAGACTTTGTCTTCTTCTCTTTCTTTCATATAGGCTTCTAATTATTCGATAGATATCTCCTCTTACAAAAAACCATTCAAGAATTTGACTAGACATTTAATTGTACACGTTTCAATTCTTTTATGCTATAATAGTAAGTAAAATATAGAGTCTTAGAACTAGTATGAAGGTATTTGTGTAGTCTACACTAAATATTTGAGCATATCCTTTGAACATAAGTTTAGCTTTATGCTTATTAATTGAGCCATCAGTGTTGAGCTTAGTTTTGTAATCCCACTTAACACTAATCACTTTTTTATTTTAGGGTGGATCAACTAACTCTTATGTTTCATTCCCCTTAATCATAAACAGCTTCTCCTTTAATATAACAATCCAATAATCATGTTGCCTTTTTGATAAATAACAAAGAGTAGTCTAAAACCTCTATTTTGATGAAAACATCATTAATTGTTTCATTTTGCCATTCTCCACTGCTTTATTCTTCTATGTCTAAAATAAAGAGCTTGAATTTTAGATTATGTAAGGCCTGATTTATTTTCTTTGTATCATTCTAGTTCCACTCTTCATCTTCCATGTAGTGCACATCCTTACTAGCGATAATTTTTCAAATTTAAAGCAGGGAGACTTTATAAGCCTTGGTGACTATATTTTTGCCTAGGAAGATGCTTAAAGATGCTCTTATATCCAACTTATCTCAATTAATCTATGAAACATAAGTAAAACACAAACAATCAAATATTTTGAGAAAGTTTAAAGATAGTTTGTATCTATAGCAAGCCTCAAAAGGTGTTTAATCCTTCGTAACTTTTATTCGAAGCCAATTTTTTAGGAAAGCATTATTGACTACAAAAATTGATTAGGAAATTAAAGTCGGATGGAACTGCAACCATAAAACTGATTTAGTAACAAAACAATACCCTATATATTTCTGTGGTTGTGTATTTTCAGATGAATCTTTTCGGTACAAGTAAAAGTAGCCAGCAGAAATTTATAACATTCAAGAACTAAGACTTTTAAACAAATATTGGAACAAGATAAGACTGCAGCAATGAATTCAGAAATATACGTTGTTGAATAAAACCTGAAGTAAACAATTTTGGCACTTGCAGGTTTCAGTATTATTTGAACTGTTTACCCTATTTTCAGGATCTTCAACATGAAAGCAACAAGAAGAAGAACCCATGATAAATATTCAATGTTCCAGCCAACACAGAAGCTTGTGGAAACAAGTTTAATACACTTTTCTTCATAGGTATGTCAAACAATCAAATGGCGGTAAGTTCAAAATACCAATAAAAAAAAAAATAGACGAGATACGGAATAGAGATAGAATAGGAGTAGGGATGCCACGTTCGATATGAACTCTGAAAATAGTGAAGCTTCTAAATTTGCAAAGCCTATGATACGAGTGCAATGTTACATTACTTGCTGGTCGATTGGTGGGATCTTATTTATTCTCTTTTTTTTTTGAGAAAAAAGAGAGAATATTTGATTATTTATTATTATACAATCTAGTTGAAATTCCTTAAATAATAATTTAATTTTTATTAAACAGGGATATAGATGATTTTGTTTCATTGGATATTGTCGAGGTCCTATTGATATGGACTCTAATTTCAAAGGAAGATAACGGTAGTGGGCATATCTTCTATAATATATATAGTAGTGTAAATTGGTCTTGAATTTTTATAATTATTGGCTCCGCAAATCAAGTAAATTATTATTATTATTATTTTTTTTTTACACAAATAATTTGAAATCTGAATAAGGATCCTGAAATCTTGGCATTTAATTTAGCCATTTGTTTTCCGCTTTTCAAATATCCATTTAAATTAAATCTGGGAGTGAAATTTTGTGATTTCGTATCCTACCAAATACTCCAATATACAACAAGCATTTTCTGGACCGTTCGTCTATAATGTGGGCCGAAAATGGGCTTTTGTCGTCCTGGAGAATGAGTCGTCCTCCTCTTCCATCTTCTCCATTATGCATAGTAATGAAGGTAATTAAGATATTTGTATACTACTTGGAGAAAAATGTTTCGCAAAACAAAGATTACGCCGCGAATATGGAATCCAAAGCAAAACTTAACTCCTTTATGAAACTAATATTAAGAACATAAATAATTATTTCTAGTTTTATATTAAATAATGATATGCATTTTTCTCGATAAATTATCTACATAAAGATTTTAAAAAATTTTGACCAATTAAACACAGCCACGTATGACAAATAACGATTGACTTTAAAAAAAGAAAAATTAGCATGTAATAGTGGGATTAATTAAAAGGGTTGAAATGACCTTCTACCATATATTGGAAAGTTTGGGAGGGTTGGTTGAATCTTTGCTTCCCAAAGTAAAGCACGTTTAACAGATTTTGAAAAGTCAGTTCATAGCTTAAAACTTTTTAATTAATTTCTTAATTTATTTTAAATCAATATTAACTTTTCTATTTTCATCATGAGGTTGACTTTCTGTTTTTCTTTTCTTAATTTTTGATACAGTTTTGGTGGTTGCTATCATAATTTTAAAAAAAAAAAAAAAAAGTATTTAAGAATAATTTTTTAAAGTTTATTTATGATAATAGTCAATATTTTTTCTGAATAATGCCAAAGATATAAATTCTTTCATATATTTTGGTGAATCAATTCGCATAATACTATTCTTCTTCTTCTTCTTTTCTTTCTTTTTTTTTTTTTTTCAATAATAAAAATGAATGATGATATGGGTAACGTCTAATCTGATCTCTGTAAGCCAATTGATTATTGAAAGCAAAATTTTAGCGTTTACAATGCTCTGATTTGTTCAAGTAAATTTTAATCTTACACCTATGATTGCTCCAAGTGGTGTCGGCAACAATTTTAATAAAGGAACATTCTTACTGAATTATTATCATTGCTTATACTAATTGAGCACATCATGAACAGAGTTTTCCTTATTTATTTATTGTTCTTTTATTTTTCATTTTAAGGGTGAAGTAGTAAAGTAAGCAAGCCTTAAAAGATAATGTGGTATTTATTAAATAAGTAATATCATTGTGATAAAAATATCCTAATGGGATAATTGCGTTTAAAATTTGCAATTAAATATTGTACCATAGGATTCTGCAATAGAATAAAAAAAAAATAAATAAAGCTTTTATTTAGCTATTGATATTTTTTCCTTGACCATTCAACATGTTCTTTTATCAAACAAAATATGAAAAAGAAAAAAAGAAGGGAAAGAAACACAAGCTACCTTCGTAGATCATGAAATAGTGCCTTGCATTCTAATGGAATCAAACAAAGAACATTAAAAGAAATTAAAACACTTTATTAAATTATTTTGATAACAATAACGTGCCAAATTGCCCTAAGTAGAGAGTTAATTGGCCTCTAGTCTGGTCCACAGAGAGAATGGGGACCTACAGCTTCATGACAAGCACGTTCAAGGATAGCCCCACTTAGAGAGAAATAAAAAGGACACAAATAAAAGAAGGGTAACATGATGATATGATCGACAAAAGAAAAATAAAGATTAAGCCAAAGCAGAGAATAACCAATCATCCCTCGCTCTCACTTAGACCATACCAACATCTACAAATTTGTGTTCTTACAGGACCCCTGAGTCCTAACTGATTATTGCCACTTACTCTTATACTTCTCCTCCTCCTAATTCTCCTTCTTATAGTAGTAATTTTAGCTACTTCTTCTATTGTACTGTGTTAATCATCAAGAGATGGGAAAGACTGGCACTAGGTTGCCAAATTTCTGCCTAAACCGGATTAGGCCATTGGCTCGAGTGCGTTCGCCGCCTATACAATCGAAGTTGCAGAATGTTAGTTCTAGCTCTGCCTCTGCTAGAAGTGATAAAAAGTGTGAGAATTCTATCATTGTTGGAGAAGATAAATCAAATGATGGGGTGAAACCAGGATTGGTTATTGGTCGGAAAATCATGATCGTTGTGGATTCCAGCAATGAAGCGAAGGGAGCTCTACAGTGGTCATTAACTCACACAGTTCAGAGTCAGGATAAAGTTATTCTTCTTCACGTAATCAAGCCTTCTAATTCTACTAAACGAGGTTGAATTAATAGGACACATGTATACATTTTTCTCTTCATTCTCTTCCTATAGAGAAACGAATCAATTAAAAAAGACATGGGGTTTAATGGCTGTACTTTCTGCAGGCACAGGTGAAGAATCCGAAAAAGAGAGAGCTCCAAGGTCTTATGATCTTCTTCACACATTGAAAAATATGTGTCAGCAGAAGAGACCTGAGGTGAGGACCGAGGAGCTTATTATATATTACGAGTCCATTTCAATAATTTTCCTGAGCTCATTTCTGATATCACCTGGGTCTGTCATGCAGGTCCAACTTGAGGTTTCAGTTATAGAAGGGAAGGAGAAAGGTCCAACAATTGTGGAAGAAGCAAGAAAACAAGGTGTGTCTCTTCTTGTTCTGGGGCAAAAAAAGCGCTCAACCACATGGCATCTTATTATTATGTGGGCAGGAAGTCGTATCACCGGCGGTGTTGTCGAATACTGTATCCAAAATGCTGATTGCATGGCGGTTGCTGTGAGAAGAAAAAGCAAAAAACTGGGAGGTTATTTAATCACCACCAAACGTCAGAAAGATTTCTGGCTCTTGGCATGATTTGATATATCATTTAAACTATGATTTTGTATCTAATCTTTCTACAGGAACTCTATGCGATTGTGTCTTGTATTGTTTGTAAATGATGAAGTAAAACCTGAAAACTGAAAAGATGATTGGAGTGTGAATGAAAGTGTGTATTGGTGATTATGATTGAGGGAGAAGACAATATGGGTTCCCTTGAACCCCCTTTTCGGTATCTTCTTAATGGTACAATGGTTGATGTCAGTCACATGTTCTAGTGCATTTAGAAGAACCTGGAGGCTTGAAACTGGCCTACCTTAACAGTTGGCATCAAAGTGATCGATGATAAAGGTAAAAAAAATTTATTATTATTTTAAATTTAAAACTTTAACACAAAAAAAAAAAAAAGAATTTAGAACATCTAAATTTTAACACAAATTAACATTTTCAATTATATTATAATGAATCCTTCTCTATAAAAAAAAAAATTTTAATACGTAAATATCACTCAACTTTATTCATGCCGCTCTTGTAAGATACTCTCTTGTCCTCTGAAGGGATTCTTTTGTAATTCGATTATCCAACATTTTCATTGGTAGTTTGATCATCAACGACTTATTTTTTTTAATTAGATTCAATTGTTATTTTTACTTAAAGAAATCCTTTAATTATTTAAAATTCATTTATTTTAAGAATTTAAATTATTATTAAAGTTATATTTGATCTTTTGTAGAATTATTAGAATTTTAAGTTTTTTTAACATATTTTAGAATTTTTTATTAAAATGCCTAGAGTTAATTTAAAGCATTTCAAGTATTATTTTTAATTAGTAAATAATTATTTATTAATTTAAAAGTCATTTTTAATATTAATTAAAATTTAATAAGGCAAACTATTTTAAAAAAGAGATGGCGTTAACTTAACATGACTGTATATTATTTGTTTGTTTGGGGCTTCCTCTAACACTATCCGTAATCTTAGTACACGCATATGGGTATATTACATAACCCGACCCTGACCCAATCCATTTGACTACCATCATCAACGTCAGAACAGAACATCCCCTTTAAATCCTTCCACCCGGAGGTCCCTCGTTGTCCTTCGAAGAACACTAACAACCGTGGCTAAATAAGACAATAGGTCAAAATCAAAATCGACAAAGAAAAAGAATTAGAGATCGGGTCCAATGAACGTACCCATGAAGATTAAAGCCACGAAAGCCGACAACCCGTTCCGCTTAAGACCATCAGGTCTCGAAGCAAATTCGACATTCTGGGCAAGAAACGCAAGGGTGAGGAGGTACGTATCGGCCTCTCTCTGTCTCTGGCAATCCAGAAGAGGTGCAAGACGCTGCTGAAAGATTACGAGCAGAGTGGAAAGTCGTGGGTCTTTGTGGATAAGCGAATTGGTGAACGGAACGATGCATCAGGAGAATTTGATAAGGCTATTATGCGTTCTTTCAACCCCTCTCGTAATCAGCGGCTCCGTTGTTCATACTAACTTGAGAACTTGGGTGGATCATAAATTTGAACGATTCATATTCTGTACCATGTTTGCAATTGCAATATGCTAATTATTTGATTCTCGTAAAATTGAGATTTTGTCAATAGTATTGATTATCACTTTGTTAGGCAACTTAGTGCACACTATACACAGAAGGCAACTGAAAGGAATTTGATTGAAGGATAGGAGAATGCGAGATCTTTTTTTCTTTTCTTTTTTAAAATTTTAAACCTAAAACGGCTGGTTGAATCATTTGCATATGCTCTCTCTCTCTCTCTCTCTCTCCCTCTCATATTTTTCTGATTGTTTGACACATTAAGCCTAAAATTTGATTTCAAAAGGCGACTTTTCCATTGCAGAAGTGCAAAAGCAAGAAGAAATTATGGAAGAGGTTATTTTGAAGAGCAAATATTTCAAGGCGGTGATTCATTTTATGTTGTTGATACTATTTTGCCGAGAATATCTATGTGCATTTTTGATATTTTGGAGATCTAATGTTTATTTTCCTTTTCTTAACAGGCACAAAAAGCAAAAGATAATGAATAAAATGAACATTTGATAGAAGACTTGGATAAGACCTTCTCATCTCTAGTTCAGTCTAAGGTGTTAGTGGCATTGACTGAACCTAGTAAGATGAATGCCTCGAAGGCTTTTGGCAACAAGGACATTCCTAGTGAGCATGGGAAGAAGGATAATAAAAAAGTTGATACTTCTAAGCAGGTACACTTTTATTATGGCTCTAGGCGCCATAAAACGTTTTGAGTGGTCCAATCTTATGCTAAATTATCTGTTTAATGGTTTTATTTCGTGTTTTATAGTCTCAAATGCTTTAAGAAATCCAGAAGCAAAGGAGAACTAATATGATAATCCAAACCATGATTGCTCAAAACTCCCTCCAGAAATAGGAATCTATTTCTGTATTCTTGTTATCAAAGTATTACCTTGTTCGCTTGGGTGCTGTGATTATATACCATGCATGATATGAAGTGGTAGGTTTAGTTGTTTATGTCTCTTTGGTGTATTGGCAGGAATGACCTGATTATTATGACAAAAGAGATGGCACCGGACATGCGTGCTCGACCATCGGACAGGACAAAAACGGATGAAGAGATTGCCAAAAGAGGAGAGATATTGATTAGAACGATGGGAGGTAAGTTGCCTTCATCTCAAGTTTGTGTTGTGTTCATGCTTTTTGATGTGATTTGCCACTGTAACTATTTTGTCTATCTTTGGTAAACATTACTGTTATTGGAGGTCTTTTTATGATGGAGAATTTCATATTTGTAGGTTTACCGAATGATTCGTGTTGTGTGTGTCACTTGCGCTAGAACCAATGGCCCCTTCTCTGTTGTGCTAATTATGACATTGGCTATAAATTATTGAATCCAAGGTCTTAGAATGCTTGAGAATGCATATGATATGCATCATGCTTGAAGTGCATTAATTATAGCTATTAGATATATCTTCAACTGTCAGAAAAACCAGGGACTTTATTTTCTAAACATCATGCCACAATTTGAATGACTCTGTAGCGTAAAACCCATTTGCATGGGCGGTTGCAGGAAGCATAATGTTTTCATGACCATTATGCACTTGTGGTTGAATATTAAAAGTGTAGGTAATTTTCTTGTTAAGATAAAATTTTCTTGCTTTGTGTGATGTAGTACAATTTTAGGCGACTTTATATTTATTTTATTGTTTTAGTTGGACTTTTCCTTATTAGGTTTTCGTTGTTTGAGTTGAATTCCCAGTTAGTAGCAAGTTTTATTTGAATAGTTTTTTGAATTTAGTCATAATAAGTCATGGTTAGTACAACAGATTTGGCTCTTTTGTAGCCTTGGATAGAGAGTTGTTATTTTGGGATAAACCAAAATTTGTTAACACTCTCTGTATTCACTAGGTGGTTTAAACGTAATAAGAAAATCTTTTGGGATGACTGAAAGAATTATAGTTGGCATACTAAGATTTTTCATCCCATTTCCCAGTGATATGACATTTTAGTATTTTAGAATATACATTTATCTTAATTTATGATAAACTAAATGACTGTAATTTGAGGAGAGTCAGAAGAGGATGCTAGCAACCAATGACACTTGTGATGAAGGCAATGAAGATGATGAGAAACCTTGCATCCAGAGGCCAAAATAAATTTCTGGGGATGATATTGGTGATTCTTTCTTGCTTGATGAAGAGCCTAAGGTTAAAAAAGGCTGGGTTGATGAGGTTCTTGAAAGAAGGGATACAACTGAGAGTGAAAATGAGGATTCTTCTGAGGATTCAGATGATGATGTTGAGGAAGAGTCTAATGAGGATGATGATGCAGGAGAAAAGGCTGCAACCTTAGACGACCGGAAGCAAAGTGATGATGATGATGATCTTGGTGCAGATTTGGAGGAAGAAGAAGAGGAACAAGAATTGGATGAAGAAAATGATGATAGTGCTGGTGGTGAGGAAGAGATGGAGCCAAAAGTCAGCAAAGAGTTGAAGAAAAATGTTTACTATGAGATCAGGAGCAGAGATGGTCAACCTTTGGATAAGAAGAAAATAAAAACAGATCATGCACAGCCTTCAACTCAACCTGACATTCCTTTTCTGATTGAAGCTCCAAAGAGTTTGGAAGAATTTATGCATTAGTGGAGAGAGGTTCTAATGCTGGCAAGATCATTGTTATCAATCGAATCAGGGCAAGCAATGCAATTAAGCTTGCTCAGAAAATCGGGAGAAAATGCAAGGATGAAAGTTTAGGCAATTCTTTTGTTTGCTCTCCTCTTTCTCTTCTTGGATTATTGCTGTCTTTTTTGTGGGTGCATCTTTAATTCCTAAGATAGGAAAAGGCAACCAGTCAAAAGCAGAACGACATAAGATCCATATGTGGACAATCACGTTGTTTCATTCTTTATACATCAATTGGGTTTTGGTGTACTGGTTACTTGTATCTTCATACATTTTGATTGCTAGAAAACTAATCAATCTAGTAAATAACTTATAATAGGCTTCTGTTATTGTGGAGGAAAGGCAATGATTTTTTTTAGATTTTGTTTGCTGTTTGATTTAATGGAACGTTGACTTTTTTAATTCCAGGCAGTAGAGATCTGAGCTAGATTTAATGGCTCCAGTGATACTGCTGATGTGTTAATATCTCGTGCATTGTCCTATCGTGTCAAGCTGGTTTATAGCAATCAGTTCTTTCTCGTGCTTCATGGTTCTCAATGTATGCCCGCTTCAATCCAACATTTCCACCATTTAGATAGTAAGGGTAAATTCTGAGAGCTTAAATGTATTGTGGGAGGGGAGCATAGCATAATTATCTTCTCACTTCTTGATACTCTTTCAGCGGTTAAAGCTCATGTTTGAAGGAGCGAACCCAATTGCTTCCTCAGCACATTTTCAAATGCCTATTAGCTGCTTAGGATTTATCTATTTGGTTTTTGTGCTTATCTCAAAGCTTTCTTTATTCATATAAACATGTCACTTCCAAGCATTCTGCAGTCAAATGTTAAATTCTTCTCTAATCCATTACTTAAATTTTACTTCTTCTATTTTTTTTTAAATAATATTCACTGTCAATATAATGCTCATTGAACATATGCGCTAGCAATCTTTTTCATCCTGATTTGTGCTCCCTGGTTTTTTGTGTGATATATTGTATTGCAAGTTAGTTGACAATCTAAGATGTTCTGTCCGGGGGCAATAACATTTATCTGCACTTTGCTGATGGCAACTATAGACAGAAAACTGACATCATATCAGGTGTCCAAGGTAAATGACTCATCCAGGATGCCATAATATCTTATGTAACA
>JAWDEX010000012.1:10121456-10134709 GCA_035221805.1 Trichilia hirta
TAATAATCTAATGTTTCATATGAATTTTTTTCTAAAAATTCTCTATACATATGATTTTAATAAATTATTTTATCTTAGGTGTTAAACCATCACCAAAAAAATTAATTGTCCGCCATTTTTAAAACTATAATATAAATATAAATTCAACCAATCTTTAAATCTTTTTCAATATTGAAAATATATTTTATTTTTATTTTAGAAGAAATTTTTAATTTGTCTTTTGAAAGCATTTGTTTTGTGAATTGAAAAAAAATTTTCAAAAATTGAACTTACTTTTTATTCCAAGTTTCAGTTGATCTAGGCATAAAAAATTAATTAAGTTTTAATTTTATCTTTTAAAGAAGAAAGAAATAACTTTAACTTAACAATTTCTTTATTACATGCTTGATTATTAAAGGTTGCACAAACGGTTTTAAATTCTTTTCAATGCAAATAAGAATTTTTAAATTATAAGTCATAGAAATTAGAAAGTAAATGAATCATACACTCCAAAAGACACATTTTTATTAATATCATCCACTCTCAAAGTGACACATGACGCTGTTATAAAATTCAAAATAATGCATTTAAATGTCATGTCTTATTAGAATTGGTAGGACTTAAAATAGCACCAACGGAGTATGTGAACCTTATAACTATTGGAAATTTAAATTTTCAATAGCCTCGGTGGTGGAAAAAAGTCTGTCAAAAGCACTAAAACCAAACTGATAAAAGTTGCAAATTTTCACTGAAACTTTGCTTTAGTAGAAACTTGAGGGATGCATATTGGAGGCAAAAATTGATACCATTATTTCGACCATTTTTCATTAATCTCATAACTACCTCCTAGCATTTTGGGTGCAAGATCGACTTTTACACAAAGAACAGACCCCAAGGGTGGCCTATGAATCTCGACGCTAATAAAGGTCACCCTTACCTTCACAAGAGCATATATTAGGTTGAAAATAATGGCCTCGATCCTGAGCAGACTCTGATTAAAAATAGAAATTGTAAGTGTCATATCACATTTAAGGCTAAGTACTGTTTAAGCTACAGTTTAAGTGATCATTACAAAACTTATGTCTATAGGCAATAATTACGTAGTAACTCATTATCTAACGCTAGTTATACAGTGACTCATTATCCAATGTCAACATGTAAATTCTCTAAAAAATATTGTCTCTTCATTCTTCACTGATTGCACATGTGAAGGCTCAAGAGGTGCATCACCAACCGTTATAAATCATCCCTCTACCATGAAAGAGGTTAGATACAATAACAAACTATATATTCATCCTATGCCGATATTTTACAAAATCTCTCCCTTTTTTGCTAACATTTTCTTCCTCTTTTTCCTCTAATCCCAAACTTGCCTTAGATACTGAAGTTTATACTTTAAAAAGTTGGTATTACTCTTAACTCCTTTTTTTTTTTTTTTTTCAGATGTAGTTATTATGATAGTTTCACGGATCCAAGATAAATCACCAATAGTTACAAGAGATGAAATTGAAATTTGTGTGGTATTGAAAGTGTTTACTAAAAAATTTCAAGTATGAACAATTTTATTTATTAACTACTACTTCTTCTTTTTTTTTTCCGTATAAAGATTTCTTGAATGACAATTCTTTCATTTATAAAATCTTAACTCCAAAATTTCTATCATCAGCTTTCTTGTCTTTCTTTCGCACTTATGTTCTTTTAATATCAAACCATTCTATAAAATTTAAACAATAATTTGACTAGGTTTCTTTTCATAAAAGGCTACATTTTTAGCGGTTGTCTCATTTTGAAGAATATCAAATTTTAAGAACATATCAATGAAAATATAGATAATAAATCACAATATGAACTAATTTCACGCTAATATATTTGCAAAATTTTATGTTAGCTTCAGTTTAATTGTATCACTTGAAAAGAAAACTGAAATCACGATCAAAGCTAGGATTAAAACAAATTAACAATTGCTCATTTTGTACCGTAAGCTAAATGAAATTATCCAGTATTGTCCGCAGATCCTTTACAAGGTAACGGAAACCGTACAAGCCCTTAAAGGCAAATTCAGGGCAGTCTCTTATTTCTAGTGAGTCCTGAAGCCCAATTATTTCTCAAGCTCGTTGTACCCATTATCCTTTAGGATGAGTCCAGGTTCTCAGCTGGCTTTGTTTTTGGTCCTGAACGAATGCCCTTGAGGAACGTCCCTTTTTTAATGACTATAAAACGTTACTGGGCTGCACTGATCGAACAATAAGTCTGAGGTATCTTAAGAACCCATCGATTTTTTTGTCTAATCATTGGAGGGACCGCGGGTTGACTTGAACTCCAAATTTACGACAAACACGGAATTATTCAAAACCACACGATCCATACCATATTATTTAAGAGTGTCATCACTGCGCCGATTTTGATACAGAGGGATAATCATAAAGATTTTGAGGGTTGTAATGGGAGCTGAACTGATCATCTTTTTTTCAAGTTGTGTGTGTTCGTATTTCTTCTTGGTTTTCATCAAGTTCATCAACAGAGTATGGTGGACTCCAATTCGTACGCAATCTCGGATGAGATCTCAAGGTATCCAAGGTCCTTCCTACAAATTCATTCATGGAAACACCAAAGAGATCATCAACATGAGAAATGAAAGATGGAGCAGTCCCATGGGATTATCCCATCAAATTTTACCCAGAATCAATCCTCATATTCATTCTTGGAACAAGCTATACGGTAACACTGATACTTATCTGTTTGAGCACTTTAGTTTACGACTTTTATCGATTATTTTGTTCTTGAATCTGTGAAGGTACAAATTGTTTTCTTATGTGGTATGGTCCTCAAGCTCAATTAGTAGTCTCTGATCCTGAGTTGATCAAGGAGATTTTAAGGAACGATAAAGTCAACGCATACACCAAAAGAGAGCCTACTGAATATGCAAAGAAGCTTTTAGGGAACGGGCTTGTAACCATCACAGGCGAAAAATGGGTTAAGCAAAGAAAACTGGCAAACCAAGCTTTCCATGCAGAAAATTTGAAGGTAAATATGTTGGTTCATTGGTTTGGTCTTGTTTTATGTCAGTAGATGTTGCTAGATTTCTAATGATAAATGAAGATGCTAATGTTGATTTATTGATTTGTTTTATAGAGTATGATTCCAACAATGATTTCAAGCGTGGACATGATGATGGAGAGATGGAGATACTATCAAGGCAAGGAGATTGAGGTATATCAAGAATTCAAGATGTTAACGTCAGAAGTAATCTCCAGAACAGCTTTTGGAAGTAGTTATTTGGAAGGAGAGAACATATTCAATATGTTAACAAAAATGGTTTTCATCATCTCCAGAAATGCGTACAAAATTAAGATTCCTGGAATTAGGTACACTTGTGTTATATATCATGTCTAAATCTAAATCTGATTCACTTGTTTTTTCGACGGATGGTTAATTGTTGCTTTAGCTATCCCACCTTGCCTTGGTATTCTTATAATTGGTGATTGTTGCAGTAAACTTGTGAAAACAGGCGATGATGTTGAATCAGACAAACTTGTACAAGATATTCGAGACTCTGTTGCGAAGATATTAAAGAAGAGAGAAAGTAATTTGATGAGAGGAGAAGTAAACAGCTATGAAAATGATCTTCTTGGAGGATTAATAAATGCCTATCACAGTATAGATGAAGCTCAGAAAATAACTTTAGATGATTTAGTAGATGAATGCAAGACATTTTATGTAGCTGGATATGAAACAACTGCAAACTTGCTCTCATGGACTGTTCTTCTTCTTGCAATTCACACCGATTGGCAAGAAAAAGCAAGGGAAGAGGTTCTGGAAGTATTCGGCCAAGAGAGTCCAAAAGCAGATGCAATCTTCCGATTAAAAATTGTAAGCAAGATTTGAGGCTATATTCACTTAACTATTTCCGTTTAAATTGGTAATTAATTACCCGTCCCTTTTTTTCATTGTAGATGACCATGATTATCAATGAAACTTTGAGGCTATATCCACCTGCTATTCAAATTATGAGGTATGTAAAAGAAGAAGTGAAATTGGGAAAGCACATAATTCCAGCTAATGTGGATATAATGATTTCAGTTCTAGCAGTTCACCATGACCCTCATATATGGGGAGAAGATGTTCACCATTTCAAACCCAAAAGATTTGCAGAAGGGGTAGCTAAAGCTACCAACAACATGGCAGCTTTTCTTCCGTTTGGATTGGGACCTCGAACTTGCGTGGGAATGAACTTTGCAATTACAGAAGCCAAGATTGCACTTTCCATGATTCTGCAACGATACAGTTTCACTCTTTCACCTGCATATGTTCACTCGCCCATTCAACTACTAACACTAACACCACAACACGGAGTTCAAGTCATGCTTCATGCGTCATGAAAATAACTCTCAATGAGTTCTTACAGCAATCATGAAGAAACTGATGGGGTCTAGGATAGTTTTACAAAACCTTCTCAATGTTTCTAAAAACTGTAATGCAGTGATGATATATTATGTTTGAAACAGAATAATCCATGTCTTTAATGGCCACTGTTATGCTGCCTATGGAATTTTGCAGTGCAACAATCAAATGATAAATATTATAAGCATGCCAAAAGCGCATGAGTGCTTGCAGTGCAACAATCAAATGATAAATATTATAACCATACCAAAGGCGGATGAGAGCTTGCATCTATTTGCCCGTATCATTCATGTAGTAAACTCGATTGCATTTTGGGTTGTGCAGCAAAAGGAAAAACTCTCTCAAAACAAAGAGGAAATGTATCTGTAGAATTCCATTATTTGGGAAAGTATAAACAATAAATTGTTGTAGTTATGAAAGTAAACGAAAAATTGTTCAAGTTGCCAACATAAAGTTGCAATTGACACATAACAAAATTCAAAGCTACACTATACAGCATCCTTTCTCAACAAAAGTGTATATAAATAGAGTTACTTTAAAATAATGATTTTATTTTCCTAAAGTAAATATATAACCACAGCTTTACAAATGTAATTTGCCTACCAAATGAGTCGACTAAAGAATGCTAACAGATCCCATATGCAAAAATCAGTAGCACTGGCCATGTCAACTTTTGAACATTACCAACAAAAATAATGGGTGTATATTCTAAAAACCTTCTCAGCATTCAATGGCATGTAGTCATTAAAAATTTCTCCTTCATGCGAGAAATAAGCTTAAACTTTTCCTCAGCTTCAACCTGCTGTCGAATGTCACTCTTTGATGCTCGGTCAGGATGAAATCTTAACAAAGCTCTTTTATAAGCCGCATGCACCTTAAACAATCATTAGTATTCCTTAGAAAAATTAAGGATGACACAATAAAATGCATTCAAAATTGACTTCAGTTGTATTTATGGCCACTTTCTCATGACTTCAATGCGAAGAATTTAAAAAAACCCAACATAATTAATTGAGAAGATCCAGGGAGCCATAAAATATGTTTATCACAGTCCCTTTACCCCATAATAAACAGTATCACTACACTTGCATAATATGCGTGATGGCATACCAATCCATAGGAATTGTCCACAAGAAATATGAATCATTCAGATTAAGAGAAGAACAATCAATGCAAATACAACTAGATGAAAGGAAATTTCTTCCAACCGGTTAACGCTTAGAAGAAAATGAACTGACATTTTCCTTAAAGGTAAGAAATCATTGAAGAAATAAAACAAGGAAAATAGTTGAGAGTCAATGAAAGAAAAGAATCAAGATGTAACTATTAAAAGACAAGTTGCATGGCTTTCCAAAGTATTGCAAAGAAATAAATGTTATATGTATATACAGTTTTGGATGTTGCTGCCTATAATGCATATGTCATGAAATAGAGTATTGAAGAGAGACTAAAGGTGCTGCCAGAGAGTGAAGACAAAAAATATGCAACTACAAAAGTCCAGCATTTTATATGTAGTCTTCTGGTTCTTGCTTCATAGATTGATTAAATATATTATTTTTATTAAATAATATAATGTACTGTTGATTGTCATTGTTTTTATTTGAATGATCATTGCATTGTACCTCTTAGATATAAATATCAAACTATTTTATGTTTTCCACCTGTCTGGATACATAAAATACTTAGACTTAAATTTAACAGAATGAGAATATACATAACACTGTGTAATAGGACTTAATCGTCTTGAGGAGACACCAGATTGAGTTCCAACACTCACTCTAATCCTGGGAGTTAATATACGAAAAAGGATAATGCATTCAAAATACTTAGTAACTGTTAATTGATTGAAGTTTAATTTAATTTGCATGTCCAAGTTTAGATTGAGCATTTATTTTAATTTCCCATACTAAAGAATTCATTTTTCTGAAACATGTAGATATTAAATTCTGACTTAGATGAAGTGTTCTGAATCTTTTGCAATCCTATGAATTTGGTCTCATTGCCACCAGTCTCTATGAGAAGAGATTCATGCACTTAAAAAAGTTATTTTAAATGGACTAAAAAAGCTTTTGAAATGGTCAAACAGACTTTTCAACACATGTATCTCTTCTTCAATTCTTTTAAGTTTCCCTGAACCTAAAGGCTTTGTTAACTTTGGGGAACCACATTTATGTACACTAGGAAGCTTCTTTGAAATGTTCATTGATCAAGTGAATATTTTTCAAATGCCTAACAAATAAAATCATATACATAAACGGAGCATTTTGATAACAGTAACACTTCACTCAAAAATACACCAGATAGTAATCTATCACTAGAATAGAAGTATATAAATCAGCAGGATAAAAATGTAAGTTACCTCCTCTGATAAGGGATGAAAACTGCCTCCCACATGGATTCCCAAGGCACGAAGTAATGAGGCCATATCAAGGCATGTCATTTCCAATTTATAAAGTTCCTTTCGAACTTCAATGCGAAGTCGCTCTTTCAAATTCATATTTTCCTCATCCTGAATTTTGTATTGTTTCTTAAGGTAACTATGAAAAAGGAAAAAGGAAAGAAAATGTGTGTAGCATTTCAAAGAAGACAGTTGAAAACATAAATCTGAACCTTCTTTTGTGTCTCCCTAATTTCTTCAAGGCGTTGTTTTTGCCTTCTCTCCATGTCTAATAAACGCATACTTTCTGCTCTCCTTTTTCTAAGCAACCGCTGAGACTCTTCTGCCTGCAAAAATTCATTCTTATAAAAAGGAGCATATAGAGACACAATACAAGAATATTTATGGCCAACAGTGATGAAGCTAAATATTGTATTTATTAAGTTATGCAATTCATAATTAAATCCATGACAACAAGAAATAAACTATTTCCAGGGAAAATTAAATGGACATTGTATCACTAATCCAGAACTTGATATATATACCAAACCTGAATTTGTAACTGCCACTGTCTGGATGCCCATTCTTCTTCCATTGCGCGTTTGTATTCACCAGTCTCCTTGAGCTTTTCTCGTTTGTTAATTATATCTTCTCCAACAGCTGGAGTGATGCTAACACCTTGATCATGTATCAGATCCACTTCATTGTCTATTTGATCATTTTCGGTACCTTGCCCCTTTATTTCTGCCAAACATGGATTACCCGGCTTAGTTTCTGTTTCAGCAGAGTGTGTTTTACATGTAGAAACCACCTTGGCATCTGGTTTCTCTGCATCTTGTCGATCAGCATTCTCATTACAAGCTTCTGGCATGCCTGATGAGGGAGTCTTCAACGAGAAAGATTCTTCAAAAACAGCTCCAACATTATTCGCAGAAGGTGCTCCTCCACATTCAGCTCGTGCTTCAACAGATGGTTGAGAATTTGACACCAGTGGCTCCCCAAAAATTGGTTTGTATTTTTCCATAAATCCGGTTCTTGTATGATAAGATTTTCTAGGAGACAAGCTGCAAGTAGAAGTTTCCTGAGATAACTCTTCATATTTGTCACTCGGAACTACTCTCTCATTATTATCATGTGTCTCACTTGATTTTATGCTCTTGCATAAAGAAGCCTCTTCATCCTCAAAAGCAGTGTTCCTACGATGAAAATTCTGATTACCTCCATGGAAATTAAAGCGTTCCCCAAAACTATTTTGCTGTTTGTCAATACAACTGTTACTTCTATGATCATAAGGTTTATCACCCATATATTGACTGGTGCACAAAGAATTTCCTCGAGGACTTTGCCAATCATTGCCAAAACCTCCGTGGTCAACTTTTTGATCAGATTCCACAAAAGGACATTTCATTCCGTGATTGAGATAAGCAGTGCCCATGTTTTCATCAACTGTTGGATCAAAGGTATAAAAATTTTGCTTTTCATAATCAGTATTGTATGTATCACAGAAAAAGGCAGTGTTCGAAGGTTGTTCATCCCTTTCTCCAACTTTAGCATCAACATTTGGAGTACCATTATTATTCAAACACGAGGGACTAGCCTGATCATATAACCCACATTTACCTTTACAGACATTGGATTTTCTCTTTAGAGAAGCTTTTTCCCATTCTTTACGAAGCTTTCCAAAAGAACCTTCCATTACCTCACAATCAGAACCATCATCATCCGATGAACTACTCTCAGACAAACCATACCAACTTCCACAACGTTCTTTTCCCAAAGCTTGCTTGCATTTCGGTAGCTTGAATGCAGAATTCTTTTCATGTAAAACATGGCATTCATCATCATTTAAATCCACAGATTTATTTCCATAGTCAAAAGTAGGACAACTTTTGCTAGAGGATATATCGCTTTCCAAGTCACCCCCACAGTCTCTACTCATTTCAGGATAGTATGCATCTTCATCATCATCAATGCTAATTACACCACGAAACTTGAATTTTTTGCCTTTCCTTGAAACCCTAGAACCCCTTATTTTGCATTGCAGAGACTCAGGAGCATCAATGACAATAACATTATCACCTCCCTCACTGTCAATATCAATGAGAACAACATTATCAAGATTCCTTTTCATCTTGCATCCATTCAGTGTTCGCTTCCCTGGCAAAGTTCTGTGTTGAGAATGATCTCTCAACACTCCTTCCCCCCTCATTTACTTCAGCCTTAGTACATAGGACATATATATTCTGATTAAAAATAAATAAATTGATTTGAGATTGATTTGTCAATCTCCATTTCAGAATCATAACATTATGCAATCCATAATAAATCTTAACCCCAAAATCCAAATTTTAGCTGAGGCAAGTGGTGAGTAATGTAAAAAAAAAATTTTACACCAACAAACCAAAAATTTCAGCAATATGCAAGCAACAAAGTGTCAGCTATGTACAGAGTTTGTATAGTCTAAATTTTGGAAATACCTTCGTGAATGTAAGCCCTCCAATGTATTTCTCCCATTTCTGGTTCTCAAATTATAATCATAATGGCAAAGAAAAGGAAAGAAATCCTAAATTTGGGGCCAATAATTGTTAGGGTGGAGCCTATAACTAGATAAGAAATCTGTGTATAAATATTATTTCATCTAATAACAAATTACATCAAGCTTTGTACAGACGAAGCTACTCATACCCACAATCTCTTTACTGTTTTCTTTTAGACAAGGGCCTCATACGTATTATTTTCATTGAAAGCTATTACCCAATGTAAATTAAGGGGATCTTTTTATAAAACAAGTAACATGCTTATAAATAGAAGACGAGCATCAAAATTATTATTCTAATTGATGTTTTTTACCCCGTCAACTCATAGACCAATTCTCCGCAAATTCAAGTCCTGATAACTTCTGACCTATCAAAACCCTAAATCAAAACAAGGGAATAGAAATTGAACACAAACAATAACAAAATTCTACTAATTCTCAGGGAAGATAAAGTGGATATTAAAATAATCATAACCAATTATATATTCTTTAAAAAGAAAAGAATAGACGTTACAATTAACCAAATGGGCTTACCTATTTTAACGCTTCGTGGTCGAATCAATGTCCGTAGAGAAACAGAATTGGGATTCTTTACTACAATATACAAAGTCAGGGTTTCGAAAATAAAATGAGGGGAAAATTTTATATTCCGAAAATTCAAATTAAAATAAAATAAATAGGCTCGTGCTGTCAAGGTTATGTGGCGTGAGAATGACGCGCTATGACTGACTAATAAGGTACGAAGTTGACAAATTGTAATTTGCTGTGGGAATTTATCACTCAACGACCCTAAGGTTTAAAATTTTATCATTTAAACTGTATCTCTTTATTAATTTTGCTTAAAATTTATTCGTTATCATGCTTAAAGTTTAAAGTTTTATTATTTAAATATAATTTTCTATTAATTATCAATTACGTCACTGAAATTTACATTTCATCAGCCCTTTAACACGTGTGTTAATGAAAATTATCATTTAATGATACATAAAACATATTAAAAATTTTAACATAAATTATATATTTTATATTTTAAAAAAATAATTCTTTTAATAAAATAAAATAAAAATATGTATGACGAAACAATCAATAATATTTTATTGTGTTATTTTTTATCACATCATTTTGTCTTAAAATTAAAGGTTGAGTGAGTTTGTTCGAATATTTTTTTATTTTTCAATAAAAAGTTAATATTATTTTAACTTATTTTGTATTTAATTTTAGTACAATAAAATAATTTTACCTATGCTTAAAAAAATGTGTCACAAATCAAGTAAAAAAAAAGTCTTTTTTTTTTTTTTCAAGTGAACTGTGAACATAATTGTTATATATTCACAAGAAAATTGATTTATCTTTAGAATGTTAGATTTCAAATTTAATGATCAATTTTGTTATAAAAAGATAATAATATGATTGATTTGAAATTTGATATGATATTTACGAGGTAAAAAGAAATAGAATCTCAAATTTATTTATTTAAGGTCTTCATTTCATTTATAAATATTACAAAAATATAATAATAAATCAAATCCCTTCTCAAATGAATAATTTCTTTTTAATTTATCATTTCAATCTTATATTCTTTATAAAAAATTTCATATATAAGTTTTAAAAATAAAATAACTTAATACTTATATTCATATTTAAAATATTATTTAATTTTAAATATTAATTTATATTCAAAATAAAACTTTTTAAATTTTTCATAAAATAAAAAATATTTTTATTATTTAAATAATTTTTTATTAACTACTAAATATTTGCATATAACACAGGTACATACTAAAGCATGTTTAACTATTTTGAACATGACTCTTCCTAATATTAGTCACTATGGAAAATCATCATTTTTTGGTATGTTTTTGAACATATTAAAAAATTTTAATTTATTAAATAAAAGTATTTTTACTTTTTAATCATAAACTAGTCAATACTTTAATCACTAATATTGGTATATTATTAATATTTTGTTTGGTGGTTTAATGGTCATTTGAATTTAATTTCTCAATCGGGCTTGAACTTAAGTACTAGCAGCACGAAAATATAATTATAAAAAAATGTTATTAATATTTTAATATAATTTATTAATTTAAAAAGCAATATTTTTTAAAAAATTTAAACAAGCATACTATTCCTTAAAAATATAAATATTTGATTTTAATAATCTTTGAATTTTATTTTTAATCAAGTGCGAATTGAATCTTTTATATATAATTTTTATTGTTAAATTTAATAAAATGTAAATATTAATGATTAAACTAATAATCTCTTTGTAATTAAATATTAAATATTTTTCATGTTTAATAAAAATTAGTGAAAGCAATGGCTTTGGGATTTTCGTAATGAACCGACATCCTTAAGATTGGAGGCCCATTTGGATATTATAAGTATCGGAGAAGAGCCTTAAAATTGAATTGATTATAGCCGAGCCCGAGACTTTGGGATTTGATTGTGCACAAGTTCAACAACCATTTACTCCATATATAATAGAATTAGAATAATCTTAGTGATATTACGTTCAGTTTGAGGTTTCCTTAGTCGTATTTGGTGGTATGGTAAGGTGATTTTGTAGGATTATAATTGACCAGAAAAATGAGCCTACGGTTACAATATTCCCATTTCATTATTATCCAATTTATTGTCCATGAGCATAATGCAGTTATTTCTTAAACCGAGTCTATGACATTGATTTTTCAAGTGTTAGATGTCCCTAATGGAAACTCACTAAAGAGCTGATTGAAGATTTCATGCGATTGTTGCAGGCACAACTTGATTACCTTGAATATCCAATTCCCATTTAATACAGCAGTACACAAGATTGTTCATTATTCATAGCATATATATGAGATTGACAGAGATAGAATGGAAGATATTTTTCAATGGGATTTTGCAGTATTTCCTTCCTGAATATATAAAATTCAAGTAAAGAAGGCAATACAAGAGGAGAAGGTAGAGGAATGGGATCTTTACTTTGATAAAATGAAGTGAATGACGACGACGAAGAAGATTGTACAGTTGTTGCTGCTGCTGAATTCAAAATTGCACCACTTTGCTTTTCATGGTCTCAAGAGAAGAAGTACTAGGCTTAATTAGCTTAAGAGGACGTGGAGCTCGTCTTTGCAACCTGCTCAATGGCCTTTTAAACACAAACGCTTCTTTATGAACACAAATTTAAAAGCCAGCGAATTTTGCATCATCCTATATAGCTTGTCCTTATTTTTTATGTTCCTGATCTCCTATGTTCTTGTAGCTGGTAAGCATAAATTTGAGACAGAGATAATATAAGCATCTATTGAGGGATTTTTTTGAGGTCACCCTTTTCTATTTCGATATATAAAAAGGCGAACTTTAATAACGGACCAAATTCAAGTGACCCGAAATCATAAATCTACTTCTAAGCCATAACCCTAAAATTTCGAGTAGACCCCAACTCTCAACTATAAAAAATGAGAGACCCGAAAGAGCGAGAAATATGTACCTTTCAAAATCTAACAGAATGTCTCATTACATTTAAAACTTAATGCGCCATCCCGCCTGTACAACAAACATTTATTATGCTACCATATTATAATAGAACATAATGATGAAAGTCGATCGTTAGATATGCCGCCTCATATCAAATCAAATTCCTATTTTTTGATGATCGCACGTACTAAAATTATTATAAATATAATATCTGCAACCTAAATAGAAGATTTTGGGGGGACTTTTGATACTTTTGAACCCACTCATAAAGAGAATTTTTGATTCGATCCTTCGTGTCAGTACAAATCACTAAAATACTCTCATTTTAGCTATTTATGCCTTATTATTTTTCTTTCTTTTTCTTAGTCTTGTGCCTAACTTAAGCATCGGAGTTTGTACACTAGAAAATCGGCTTTACTCCTAACTTTCTTCCTTTAAATTTCAGGTAACGACAACGACTGATGTGCTATTAAATTTCTAACTCGAGACGAACTCAAA
>JAWDEX010000012.1:10140296-10150907 GCA_035221805.1 Trichilia hirta
GTTATGATAAGGTTAAGATCAGTAAGGACTTGTACAACTTCGAGAAGTATTCCATGTTTGTTTGCACTATCAACCTGCAGCATCAGAAAGCAGAATAAGTTCCAAAAAGGCCCATAAACAGAGAAAAGAAAATCTCTGGGCAAAATCTGATGTTCAATGAATGCAAAAATAGAAAAGAATAAGAGCCATACCCGTATGACAGTTGCAATCTTGCAAGATTCATTATCAATCACAACCCTGAAATAAAGGGCATTCAACAAAGTGGCGTAAATCTCAACTCTAGTTCAGTTAATTTAAGGTTAGTTTTACTTTTGGTTAAAAAAGGGTCTTTTAATTTAATTTTAGAAGGAAGAAAAAGACTTGGGTTCCGTCAAAAGAAATGAAGAAGATCATAAGGAATACCTGGGAGGATTCATCCTCCGGATGAGTTTCTCATATTCATCATCACTGTCATGTGAAAAGTTCATATTGAATTCTGAAAAAAAAAGAAGAAAAAAAATTGTTCAGATAAAGAAAGGAGAATAAAAAACTGACCAACCAAAGAACAAAGAACATTTATACTGAATCACCAGAGCCAATATAAAACGATATGCTTGAACTTCAAAAGATAAATACAAGGCAAACAAAATGAAATTAAGGAGAATTTGTTATAAATGGACTCCTTCCAAACAACATCCGACTGACGTATCTAGAATTATAAAACAAATTAAAGACAGAAACCAAGCACAAATACCACAGTAAAGAGCCAAACTATCAATTAAAGATCCCAAAGACCATGAATTCTGGGAAACACCAAGAACCCAAAGAAAACAAACCAATAACAAGTACAAAGAACACCAAAAACTTTCAATTTACAACTGCCTACCTCTCAGCTCACGACTGGACATAACCAAAAAGAATAAAACAGAAAACAAAGGTTTACCAAGACCAATAAAACACTCAACATCAAGAAAACCAAGAAGCAGAACAGACCACGGGAAACAAAAACAAGAAAGTTGGCACCTACCCATTACAATTCTTGAGGATTTATGATCTTCTACACTTAAAAATTCCTCTTGGTTATCTCAAATAAACAAAACAAACCGTTCCTTCTCCCAACTTTATAAACAACAACAAAGCAGCACCATATATACAACCGATTAACTCGAGACCTTAGCTTCCCTGATCCCAGTCTCACTTAAAGGGAACGATGTATTTTATGAACACTAATTTACCATTTATTAAACCAAAATAAAATATCCCAAAAATTTATTAGTTTACTAATCCGACACGACTGATACGCCGAAACCCACAACTGATATAAAGGACCACATACAATGACACACTCTTTAACTTAATTTTTCATTATCTGTTATGTTCTCCTCTTTCTATCTGTATTTAAAATTCCTCTAAATCAGTATATTTCAGTACATAAAACAGAAACTTCCCTAAACGGGAATTTACGCTGTGCTTATGGAGTGACGGGCGAATTTTAGTAAGGGTACAAGCTGTACATACTATCGTACGCCCTTGGCGATAGAGTTAACTGAGTTTGGGTAAGAAAAATAATCACATATTGAAAAAGCGTGAGGGTAAGAGTGACGTTCCATGGTTTGTGGAAACAGCATAGTGATTTTGTCACAGATGGCAGATTATAATTGGCTAATTTAGATTTAATAGCACAGGGTGTCCTAACACCTATTAATAAGGCTTGTGATTCAATCTTTAGCTTATTTTGGGGCTGTCATTAACGAAATCTGGTGGTCAATATCCTAAAATTTCATAAAATTCATTTTCAAATTATAAATATAAAATAGCCTTGTTCACATTTTTAGTCACAATTACAACCATCATAAAATTGTGTGAATTAAGTTCAAATTATGAATTAATCAAAAAGTTTCCCATAATTATATCATTCATTATAATAAAAGTAACATCATTCAATAAAATATATATCAATTTTTTTATTTAATTTATTATTTATTTGTAATAAGTAATTAAAAAATAAAAATTTTTATAAAATATGTGCATTCTTACTTTAGTATATTTTTTTGTGAGTTATTTTTTAGAAAATTTTTAATTATAGTTTATTATCTAATTTAACAATCATCCTCCTTAAGTCTCTACTTTTTTAAACTACTAGCACATTTAGTATATTAAACTGAGAACCACTATTTTAGTTACCTTTAAAATTTCAACGATTTTATTGTGCTTTTAAAAATAAAGCTAAAAAAAATAATTGATAACTCTGAATCATAATACTAAATGATGTCTTAGTTTGTCATGGCACTACTCGCCGCTCTCTTTTAATTTTTAACATTTCTTATCAATATGCATGTTGAGTATTTTCTCTATATATATTCCTTTAATTAGTATTGACGGAATTCTTAAATCAAACTTCAATTGAGCTTCATCTCTAATATTTTAGTTGATTTTCTTATTACGCTCATTCATATACTTAAAAGTTATTTGTTTTTAACTTATATTTAAATAGAAAAACATTTGGATGAATTAATAATTTTATTTTTTAATTGTAATATTATTATTATTAGAGAAAATTATTAAAAAAGAGTCTACCCATAAGTCAAAATTTAATTAGATATCATCTGCCCTAACATTGAGATGAGGTCTCCTATCAAAATCTAATCTAAGTTATTCATCTTGGTTAAGTAAAAATTGAGTTGAAAGCCTTATTCTAAAAATTGACCTCAAATTTTACTTGAAATTAAAAGATTTGTCCTAAATTAAAAATCAAAATTCAAAAGCTAACTTCGAGACTTATTTTTAAATAATTATGCTAACATATAAAGAAAAAGTGATAAGTTGAAAGAAATAAATATGTAGTAACTCTCAAAATAATCACTTATCACCCTCTTTCTAATATTTTCTCAAAATAGTCTTTGAAAAATAGTAATAACAAAGTAAAAGAAAGAGAGAGAAGACTTACTATCAAATTGTTACTAAATTTTTATCTTATTTTCTCATTCAAAGTAAAATTTATATATAATATAAGTATCGGGAGATTTTCGCTGAACAATTTATTTTTTTCTAATATTCTCATAAGTTCACACATAGAAAAAGCAAAAAATATAATGTTTGACATACAAAATTCCAATATAAATAATATTATTTATCTTAAAAATTTTCACTTAAAATAAAACTCATGTAATATAACAAGTGATTTTATATGTATTTATTGATTAGTAAATTTGTACAATTTTTTATTTAAAATATTATTAAATTTTAAAATTATTAAAAATTATTGGAATTAAAAGTGGTACAATAATAAGTTAGGCAAAAATACCTCACGTGTTAAATAGAAGCATCTTCATCGATTCATTTGCTAGGTACGAATTTGACAGAAAATGGGAATCGAACTTTGCTAAATTAAACCAGATTTTTTGACATTATATATTTTCCCTTTTTATTTATTGTATTAATAGTTTGACTTTTTTTTTTCAATGTATATACAATTATAATATCTCATACAATAACTGAAGAAACAAATAAATTTTTTTTATTGAAAATATGTTAGTGGCCCGGTTGAATTTGAATCAATGAACAATCTCTCAGTCTATCAATTAGTTGTTCATTTTTAATTAATTATTTTTTAAAAGAAAAAATGAGGAATATTTGTTTGACAACTTATATTTGTAAAATATTTTTATTTCTAATTGAGAAAAATTTAGAAGCACTTTTGTGGTGTTTATATTATTTATGATCATGCATTTTTAAAATGATAATAATAATAGTAAGAATGCCCATCGCCAAAATACTTTTAATTCTTATTTATCAAACATTTTTTTTTAATTTTATTAATTTATCACATGTTTTTATTATGCTACTGAATTCCCAAAAATTTTATTAAATATAACTTTTACTATTTCTAAAGAACCCATTGTCAAATAAAAATACCTTATTTTTATTTAAAAAAAAATATTATTTACAAAAAAATCATGACGCCTTATTTTATTCTTATCTTTTAACTCTCTATATATGAAATAATCAAATCAAGTTAAATTATCATAATAAATTTAATTTTAATAGTTTATTTAATATTATGTTGTTGTAATTTTTAAATCATATTTATTATAAGATAAAATTTTTAAATATTAAATATTAATAAAAAAATATATAAATTTTATTAATATTAATATGATTAAATATTTTTTAAGAATACAATAAATTATCATAAAAAAAATTAAATCTTTTGGTAAGATAAATTTAGTGGGTAGGTGTGGTTATGATCCAAAAATAAGGGAAATTAATTGAAGTAGATTGAAATAAAAGTGATAATTTGAATTATAATACAATTATTTAACATAAATTTAATATAATTAAATAAATTTAAATTTAAATAATTAATTTAAATAATAATCAGATTGTATTTGTATCGTATTATAAATAAATGTGTCAAATTTAAATTTAATTTTTTATATTTATTTATTTGTTTAAAACACGATTAAAAGATAATTAATTAAACAAATAATTATATCTAAAATAAATGTAGGTAAATGAATAATTGTAGGAACAATTATTTAGTATAATAATTTTAATTATTTATGTTTAATTAAATAATTAATTAACTAGGTAAAATTTTAATTAATTAAATAAATTAAATGAATAAAATCAAGTTAATGACATAATTTTTTATTTGATAAATAAATAATAATATTGTGTTATGTCACTTATTTTATAACTGAATAGCATAATTAATAAATAAATTTTATTTAAATTGAGAGTTCATAATATGATTAATGAACGAATCAAATTCAATCAACACAAAGAAAAAATTATTATAAATTTATTAGCACCACGTAAATACAGCACGTTGAGTAAATTAGTATGATTAAAATAAAATTGGTTAGACCAACGACGAGGACCGAGGAGACTACAAATGCCAGCACATGATGAGTCGGGTAAGATAAGTGCGCAATCATACTCACGGGTCTTATGGTGCATGTTGGAATCATGTACATCGCACGTGATCTACCCTATTATTTATTAATTCCTTAAATGAAATATTAATAATACCAGTTCCGTTCTTAATCCTATTCTTAATTCAAGTTACTATGATTTTGTATTCCTTAAATTGCTGTATTATGATTCCCGTCAAAGACATCAAAATGAACATTTGATTCTCGTCTAAGTCTCCACTAACCTGCTAAAAGTATCTTTAAAATAATATAAAATACGTTTAATAATACTAATTTTTTATAGAATATATTTATATTTTAATGAATATAAATTTTATTTTATAACAGTAACTAGTAAAATAAAAATTAAAATTAATTATGTGATTATAATATTTTAATTTTTTTTTTAGCTCAAAACTTTAATCCTGATCATATTTTTCATGTCCTCTAAATAATACTAAATCGGAGCGAATTTAACACCCCTTATCTTTTAGACATAGATTCGCACTTAACTCAAATCAAAATCAAACCCTAAACTTATAAAACGATGGATATGCCATCTTATCATCGCCACTGCATTCTGAAGAATTATAACGTCTTAATATTAAATATATTTTAATGCTATAATATTTTGAGAGATTTCAGTAATGTAACATATTTGGAAACAAAATTGTACATTGGATTTGGTTTCTGTCCCATCAAAATAAATTGAAAAAAAAAAACCATATAACTCAAGAAGTGTCTAATCAAATAAAAGTACTTATAATTGTAGACTCTACCAGTGGACGCTGTTAAGATTAGGTATCTATGTGTCTGTCTTCTGTATCATGCTGCCTTTACATCAATCAGCAAAACAATATACTTCATCCTTATCCAAGCAAGTTATTGGAAAGAAACAAACAATTATTTATGCAATTATGATTTTATGATTTGTCTATTTAAATTCATTTCTTAATTAATTAAATTTTATTTATTATTTAAATAATTTTACAATGCTTTGTGATTAGTTTTATTGTATTTTTAAAAATATTATTAAAAAATATTTAATAATATTAATTTTGAATAGAATTTTTATATTTTTATAATAATATTTAAATATTCTAAAAAAGTACTATATCACAATATGAATTGGATCCTAATCTAATTC
This sequence comes from Trichilia hirta, assembly GCA_035221805.1. Classification (NCBI taxonomy): domain Eukaryota; kingdom Viridiplantae; phylum Streptophyta; class Magnoliopsida; order Sapindales; family Meliaceae; genus Trichilia; species Trichilia hirta. The sequence goes on from JAWDEX010000012.1 coordinate 10,146,339, forward strand.
TGTAGTGTAAAAATGGGTGTCCTTCACCCACCAAATGACTGATAGGATGAAAGATAGTTGAAAAAATCGAATTCTATGACGACGGCGTTGGTGCCACGTCTATGCGACGGGCGCTTGCATGAATAAAAGCCAAAATCTAAGGGGGTGTTGCTATCATGTACAAATATAGATGAGGCAAGACAACTCAATTATCGGAATTTGCCTCACCAATCCACTTGCCAATCTTTCTTTTTGCTTCGCATTTCTAGAAGAATGGATTCCTAATATGAACTCATTTTTGAGCAAATGTGTGTAGGTACGTATGAAATGGGCATTATATAGACGGTCCAAAAGAGAACACCTCTTCGAAATGACTTTTGTTTGCAAGCGCATAAACATTCTTATTGCCCTCAAAAAAATTTCTTTCCTATTAAGTTATTTGCTATGTTTTTTAAATTATGCAAGTGGAGATTGAATTTGACATTTGATATTAATCATAGTAATTCATAATTTAAAATGTTAAATAAATAATTGTTGATTGTTGCTGTAAAGATGACAATGAATCGGATTTTGGAGATACCAATATATCTATATTCATATCCGTTACAAAATTTTAATATCATATCCACATTAAATTTGTAACAAATTTGATATTTAATTATCAAATTCACTTAAAAAATATTTAATTAATATTAAATCCATGCGAATATTCACAATTTTTTAACAAAATTTTATCAACATAATAAATATAAAAAAAAATAAGTACAAAATAAAATTTCATTAACATGTAAGTTTTTTTATCTTCTTGCATTGATACAACTTTAATAAAAAAAAAGGAAATTAAATTACTTATTATGTGTTTGAAAACTAATTAAATAATACGATATTTGAAAAAATAAATTCACACTATAAGAAAGAAAGAAATTTTCATTAAAGATAATATTTTTTAAAGAAATGAAGATACTAAATTACATACAAAGTACAAGGAGAAAAATATAAGATCATTAATTTTAATTTAGTTTTAGTAAATTTTTTTCCTTGTTTCTTTAATAAGCAATAATTATGCTTATTTTTACATGATCTTTTGTAGCCATTAAATCAAACACTTTGAGGCAATTTTCTAATTTTCTGCAGGAAGATATAAGAATCCTTAACTAAATGAATGAATCTATCCAACAAATTCATACCTCATTTTGACTATGTAATTATTACAGTTTTTAAATTTTTTATCATAAATACAAAATAATTAAAAAAAAAATTAGAGAGAAATGAGGTTATGAACTTTCCGAGCATAATATATTTTTGGTTTATACATAATTTAAAATGAAATCGTTTTATTTTAAAAAACAAATAATTAAATATTTAAATATTTACAATTATTCGTAAAGGATGTGAATTTTTTAGGACATTAAATTCTTCCCAAAATTATTACCAGTTTTCATTTTTAATATCAAACTCGCTGTAAATTCATTGAAAGCCTATGTAGATCCTTTCATTAGAGTAGATACGAACGATTTATGGGTTTGCGAATAAAAATACCATCCCTCTCATTGGCTTGACAGTTAAGCACGCGACCCAATCCTTGATTAGATGAACCCACTTTGGCAAAACCATGGATAACTACTATTAATTACCGTTCTAACAGTTTTTGAAAGCATCCGTACAAATTAATGAAACCACTAAACTGTATATTGTATCACTTCCTTGACTTAAATACTCAATCTTCGGCCGTGACGGTATTAATTCTTACTCGGCAGCGCGCGAGGTGGTATTTGCTTTGTTTAATTCCATTTTGTTTGAAGAAGCAAAGTTGCACTTGATCTTTGACCGACAGGTCCGCAGATTTACACGGCTATCCAGCATGGCAGTCACGAACCCAGCACGTGTAGCCTAACATTCTTTTCTTTTTCTTAATGATTCTTCTTGGACTTAAATTCTTAATTGAATTTTAAATTTTTATTTTCTATGTTGCATAGATAGGGATCTCTTCCATGAGCCGAAGGGTCATTCTGATTGTGACAAGTTCATCAGCCACGTAAGAAAAAGCTAAATGGTATCGATGGGGTTGCCATCTTAACGTTGGCAAATTGTCCTTTTTTCTCTTCCTTAATAAATGAATACCCGTATGGGTTTATAACAACCTACAAGCTTTAGGATCTGGGTGTTGGGGAAAAATTGAGATGGACCCAAAGTCGGCAAATATGATTTTATTTTGATTTTTCGTATCCAAATACATGTAATTTATTTTTTCAGATGCTCATCTTAATAAATAAGAAATTAAAATTATATTTAAAATTTATTTTATTTTTAAAAATTTATGTCTACAAATTCATTTTCTTGAATGATAATGATAATAATAAATTAATAATAGTTCTTTGGGATTGAACAAAACCTGTGCAGCCAATTTGGTTTTGGCTAGAAGAACAAAAACCTATTTTGTCTCGAGTGAGTTGGTTCCTAGGGCCGTTCGGTTCAGAATCTAGCGATAGAGCCCAAACGGCAAAAGAAGAAAGAAAAACACAGCGAGGATGGTCCCCAAATCGCAGTGACTAGAGAAGTAGGTCTCTGTTTCCAAATCAAAACGCGACAACGAAATCAATGATACCACAATTAGTGCCACACGGGTCCCCACAGACACCCCGACCACGTGGATTCGCTAAAGATCCTCCATTTGAACACTTCCCAATTCATGGATACGCACTCAGTACTACTATGGTTTGTTATTATAGTACATACACTGAATCCGATTACGTAGTAGTATTATTGTGGTGATTATGAATTATGATATTTAATAATCCAGCAAGTTGGTCCATCAAAGAAAACAGACACACACAGTTGATTGTTGAAATCGAAATTCGGATATTGAAAGACGTTTTTATTATACGGCTGAATCAATCTAATATTGACTTGGTCGAACTCTATCATCAACACATTAATTTCCGAGAAAATATGGAAATCCTTTTCTTCTTTTTTCGGACAAAATGGAGCTGTCAGAAAGATTCTTCTCGATCACTTGGTTGTTTGTCAATTGCATAATAATTGTATTATAGACTCTACATTCGAATTCTGATTACTAAAACATATTTTTACAACCATTTTCAAAATTTACTATTTAATTGAGACATAGTGACCGACGATTTCATTAATGTATTAATAAATTGATTATGGCATTTTTAGAGCACACGTTATAGGATTTTTTCTTTTTCTTTTATATATTATGGTTAGGGAGAAAAATATGGGGAGTAGTTGAGTGATTTCAAGATGAACAAGTTGTTTTAAAATTATTATATATACCCGAGTTTCGAATGAACAACTTTTAATTAATAATAAAACATGCATGGATAATTATCTTCCGTACAAATTAAACTCTCGATCGTAAGTTAATTAATTGCTTTCTCTACACCCCCGTGAATGAAATTGATGAATACACAAGAATTGAGTAAAATGCATGTCATTCGATAAGCTAGGAAACAACCACCCAGCCGGTGCCCTGCCCTAACTACTTAACCACTTTCAACCAATGTTTTTGTAAATTTTGGGCCCACCTAACTTCAAAACCAAAAAAATGAAGTACAATGAAGAAAGCTTCACATTTGATTAAGTTGCTTTATTGGTTGAGAGGTCTCTTAATTTTTCATTTTGAAAGCAAAATTAAGTAATGAGAAACTTGCCCATGGATGATGCACATTGTGCGTGATTAAGTTTAATAATAAAATAAGATAAAATTAACGCATATAGTTTAATAAAATAAGATAAAATTGATATACACGATAAAATTAAAAGTTCACGATATTAAATTTTATAATAAAATATAAATGCAGTATTATTCTCATGAGAAATTTAATGTCATTAATAAATTAATTGTTGTAATTAAAATAATGTGATTTTATTTAAAGACATGAAGATGTGCAAGAAAATTAACTCAACCTTAACTAACAACTGCTATTCAACTAAATAATTAATCTAATAACCAAAGTTGAAATAGATGAAAATTTTAATGATAATATGGATTTGGTTTCACACGTGGCATTGTTTGTTTCCTATTTCAATTGCTATTATTAACTTTCCAAACCCTAAAGCTTAGTATAGGTGAAAATTAGGGTAGTAAAACACCTTATTATGGCCTTTTTTTTATTTTTTTTTTTATTTTTTTTTTTATCGTAGTAGTCAAGGAAATTTTCAAACTTAGTATTTCTAATCTCAAGCAAATCAAAATAATTAAAAATATGAAAAAAAAATTATAAGCGTTAATGTTGCATTTAGCATATGTAACAAGTTTTTTAAAATTCTAATGCTCAACTAGACAAATGAAGTCTTGTGATAGTTTGCAAGAAATTTACTCTTAAAATTCTTAATACAACCGTCAGTCATGCAATAAAACACACATACACTATAAAATCCGATCTAATATTTGTTAATAATATTGTTCACTTTGGCCTAACTTTTAGAACTTCATGATTTTATTTTTGACAATGAATTAATATAAAAATTTTTTAACAGGTCAACTATCTTGATACTGCTTTCGCACAAATACAGTTAACTATATAGTTAAATCAAGAATAAAAACCAAAATTAATATTTCTAATAAAT
>JAWDEX010000012.1:10151007-10161434 GCA_035221805.1 Trichilia hirta
TTTGTTTGATACCTTATACTGTTAAAATATTATTATTTCTATTATAGAAAATTTTATAATCATTTTTGTATTTTTTTAATTAATTTTGATCATGCATTTTTAAAATAATAATAATAAGAAGAAGAAGAAGAGCAACAACAAGAACGACCAATTGTAAAATACTTTGAATTTTCATTCATCATGCTTTTAATTTTATTAATTTACTTATTCTTAAATATTCTAAAAGCATGTTTTTATTATACGACTCAATTCTCAAACATTTTATTAAATATATGTTTTAATTATTTATACAGAACCTATTTTCAAATAAAAATGCCTTAGTTTTATTTTGAAACAAGAAAAAATATCAATTAAAAAAGAATCATAACGCCTTTAACTTATTCTTATATTTTAATTCAATACAAACGAAAAAATCAAATCAAGCTTGAATTATAACCATAAATTTATTTTTAGCAATTTGTTCGATATTGTAATAGTGGTTTTTAAATTATATTTATTATAAAACAATTTTTTTTAAATATCAAATATTAATATAATAATATATAAATTTTATTAAATATTTTTTTAAAAAAATATAATAAAATTACCATAATACCACAAAAGTTTGATATTATGGATTGAGTGGATAGGTGTATAGGTTATGATCCAAAAAATAAGCAAAACCGATTGAGGTTTAATTAAAATAAACTTTGTCTGAACAATACAATGCTGGGGAGATATAAATGCCAACAGGTCAAGGCTAGTGCGAAAGCATACACGCGTGTCTTAAGATGCATGTTGGAATCATGTACCTGGCACGTGACCTGTCCTATTATTTATTAATTTCTTAATGGAATATTCCTAATCCTATTTCAATTCCTAATCCACAATTCACTATCTTTTTGTATTCCTTAGTTTGCTGTATTATGTTTCCAGTCAAATACAACAATTCACTATCTTTTTTGTATTCCTTAATTTGCTGTATTATGTTTCCAGTCAAATACAACAAAATGACCCTTGGATTCTGCTCTAAGCCACCGCCCACCTATGAATAATCAAATGTATTGGGCCATTTCATTATTTTAGGTTCTGTCCCATCTCAATAAATTGGAATTACAAAAAAAAAAAAAAAAAAAGAGAGGAGAAAATACATAAAACCAGGAAGCGTCAAATCAAATAAGATAATTAAATAAGGACACTTATAACTGCATGCATTAACATTGTAACATTGGACAGTGTTAAGATTAGGCATTTATGTTTCTAATTCGTATGTTGTGTTGCCTTTGCAACATTTAACAGACCCATAAAAAATTTCATCCTAAATCTAGCGAATCATTGGAAAAAACAAAAAATAGAAACCCATTATTTGTCAATTATGTTTTTCCATTCCTTAGAGACGTCAAATCATGATTTATGACTAGTACATTAAAATTCAATTCTTAATTAATTGAAAGTTCATTTGTTATTATAGTAGTTTTACTATATTGTGATAGTTTCGTTACGCTGTAAACATATATTTTTAAAAAAATATTTAATAATATAATTTTTAATAAAATTAATATATTTTTATATTAATAATTAATATTTAAAACATGTTTAATATATATATATATATATATATATACTCCAACATGACGGGAGAGAGGTTCAAGTTGAAATGGATCGATAAGATCTTGTAATAACATAATTAGTTTTGGCTTTATTTTTATGTTAGTTATGCAAGTAAAATTTAAAAAAGTGTTTAATAATACTAATTTTAAGTGAAATTTATTTTTATTTTAATTAAGTTTCAGTATTCTAATTTTTATTCCACAACAGTTACATAGAGTAAAAGCAGTTGTATAGCCACAATACTTTATTATACCTAAATAATATTTTATTTGACAGTAATTATGACTTAAAAATGGTTACATTACAATATCAGTTGAACCCAAATTTTAAGTGTAAAAATTTTTGTCCTCTGCTCACGAAATGATAACTACTACTAGAATGGAAGATAATTGGAACGATCGAATTCTATGATGATGGCGGTGGTGCTACATCTATGCGACGGGCACTTGCAATCTATAAAAGCCAAAATCTAAGGGGGTGTTGCGGCCATGTGCAAATCTGGATGAGGCCAAAAAAATCAATTATCGAAATTTATCTAGTCAATCCACATGACAATCTTTCTTTTTGCTTTGCATTTCTGGACGAATGGCATCCTAATATGAATCCATTTTTGAGCAAATGTGTGTGTTGATATGTATGAAGTGGGGCCGAAAAGAGAAACTTTCTTCGAAATGACTCTTGTTTACAAGTGCACAAACATTGGTTATTGCCCTCGAAAAAATTTCTTTTCCTATTCACTTATTTGCTATCGACTTTTTTGGTAAATTATGGAAGTGGAGATTGAATTTCACATTTGACATTGATCGTAAAAATTTAATATGTATAGTTCATGTTTTCTTACAAATTACTCTCTGTCTCTCTCTCTCTCTCTCTCTCTCTATCTATCTATATATAAAGGGGATTGAAAACATTAGACTTATATAATATGTTAAATATACAAGATAAATAATAGAATTTATAATTTTGATTGTCAAATTTAAACTTTTTTTTAAATCTAAAATTTATAATTTAGGCTGTCAAATAAATAATGGTTGATCATTGGAGTCACAGTTAAGCACGTTACCCACTTTGACGAAAGCACGGATAACTACTGTTAACTACCCTCCCAACCGTTTTATAAGGACAAATTAATTAAACCATTAAACCATAATTCACTTTAATTTTAAATTCATTTCTATATTATATCACTTCTTTGACTTAAGTCAAGTATGAACCATCCCTTCAGTCATCCGTCAAAGCGCGTGTGATGATTTTAATTTTCACTTTGCAGTGCGCGAGATGGTATTTGTTTTTTCAAATTCCATTTTCTTGGAAAATGCAAAGTTGCACGTGACCTTTGGCAGACCGGTTCGCAGATTTCCATGTGGATCCAGCATGGCAGTCACGGACCCAGCACGTGTATCATAGTATTCTTTTCTTTTTTCTTGGTTCTTCTTGGACTTCAAAGAATACTAAATTAAATATTATTAATTATCAATTTTTATTTTGTACCGAGAGGGATCTGAATCTCTTCCATGATCCGAAAGGTCGTTTTGATTCGTTTTCAGTTCATCGTCCACATAAGAAAAAGATATAAAGTAGGGATGGGGATGAGATTTTGACGTTGGAAATTGCAAATGGTCCTTTTTTGTTCGGTTTGTTAATAAATACATAAATAGTACTTTTTGTGTGGGTTCTCGGTTGAAGTTTGGATTAGAACCCGGGTATTAGGATGTGGGTCCACGTTGGGGAAGAATGGACCCAAAAGTTGGCAAATTACATTTTATTTTGATAAATACATTTAATTTATGTTTTCAAATGCTCATTTATGTTCAACTTAATGAGAAATAAGAAATTAAAAATACATTTAAAATTTATTTCCTTTTTATTTTTTAAATTATGTATACAATTGCATGATGATGACGATAATAATAATTATTTGGGATTGACCAAAACCCTTGCCGCCAATTTGGTTTTGTCCCGAAGAACAAAAACCTATTTTGTCTTTGGTGACTTTGTAAAGTGCCCTCAGTGTTGCGCCGTTTGGTTCAGAATATATACAATGGAGCACAAAAGGCAAGAAAAAAAAAAATAAAAAAAGACCAGCAAGGATGGTCCCAAAAACCTAGTGAATAGAGAAGTAGGTCTCCGCTTCCAAACCAAAAGTCGCCCAACGAAATCAATGAAACAACAATGAGACCCACATCGGTCCACACAGCCACCGCAACCATCTGGATTTTCCAAAGATCCTCCATTCAAATACTTCCGAATTCATCCTTCAACCTTCGAATACGATTACGTAGTATTATTATGGTGATTATGATTTTTAAGAATCTAGCAAGTTGGTCCATCGGAACAGCTGGTTCAAAGAAAACACAGACGCAGAGTTCATTGTTGGGCCGGAAATTAGGATACCGAAAGACTATTTTATTTGACGTCTAGATTGATTTGTTTTTCTGGACTGGAGCTGTCGAAGTTGATCATCAACACCCAAGAAACTATGCAAATCTTCTTCCTTTTTTCTTTTCCAGACAAACGCAGCAGTCAGAAAGATTCTTCTCGATCGTTTTGTTGGCTGTCAAACGCATAATAATTGCATCATACACTCTACATTCGAATTCTGATCGCTGAAACATACTTTTTCAACCATTTTCAAAATTACTATCTAACTTAGACATAGTCACATACGTCTGCATTTGTCTAGTGATATATTAACCGATTGTAATACTTCTAGAGCACACGTTTTGGGAATTTTATTTTGATATCATGGTTATGGAGAAAAAGTGTAGAGTAATTAAGTGATTTCAAGAAGAAGTTTTGATAAGATTGAAGATTTTAGCTAACCAGTGTCAGAAATATGAGTCAGCTTTTTTGATCATCCAAAGAGAGGGTGCAATGGCTGTGTGAGACGAGTGTCGACAATAAAAATCATAAAGATTCTACAATTATTTTAAAATTTTTATGTATATTATGAATTATTATTTATTAAGAACATAACATCAATCCATAATTATTTCTCCTACAAATTAAACTCTTGATCGTAAGCTAGCTGTCCTCTACTCACAGTAGCATGTACCAATCCCATGAATGAAATTGATGAATAGTTGAACACGCACCAGTTGAGTTTGAGGTGAAGTAAGAAACACACCATTCGATCAACTAGGAAACAACCACCCAATCGACGACGCCCCTAACTTAACTGCTTATAACTTACAACCAAAGAAATAATTGTTGGATTAGTACTATTATGTTTTCGTAAATTTTGAGGCCACCTAACTAAATTCAAAAACAAAAAATTAAGTACAACGAAGAAATCTTCACTTTTGGTTTATTTGCTTTATTAGTTGAGAGGCGAGGTGGGTAGGATAATCTGTAACTCTTAATTTCCTATTTTGAAAGCAAAATTGAGGAACCAGAAACTTGCATAGAATTTGGTGTGGATGGACTTTTCAGTCGTCCGTGTGTACCCAGAAGATAGAACAGAATCCTTGAAGCAAATTAAATAGGGTTCTCGGTTGCCAGTTGGTGTGCATTTACCTAATTTTTAATGACTACTAGCATATGATATAATCTAATTTCGGTTGAACTTCTCTTCATTCAATGAAAGAAAGAAAGAATTATTAATGTTTGCAATTGTAATGATGATAACCATCTGTCGAACCACAAAAGTTTGGGTCATATACGTTTTCTATTAATTGCTTTTTTCGCTCCTCGACAATAACCTTTACATTGGCCATCCATGAAAGTAGAGCAATTCACGACTCACTGTGTTTAAATTTTTGGCTCGAAATAAAGAATGTGTTTTCTCGAGTACTATTGATGCGACGGACAAAACATGAGTGGGTAGAAATTTCATTTTATTTTGTAGCTGGATTTTGTACATTGGACAGTAAAGAGAGATTTTAATGTTTACTCAAAACTACATAATTTACAGCCGAAACCGTGGCCAATCTCAGGCCTCAATTCTTTTGTCTATAATAATGTTTGCTGAAGACGGTTGTTCCTGTAAATTTGTAACCAGTAATGACACACATCTAACAATTTTTCAAATGTCTCATCCCATTCATAGGACATTGATCGATTGAATAATTACAATTATCCAATATGTGATGTGAAATTATGTCTTCGATTGAGCGTGAATTGTTTAAGGTGCTATTTATGTAGCAAAGGGAGGCTACTTAACATTTTTTTTAGTGGGTTTAAGCGTTCGGGCCTTCTTTCCCTTTCTAGCCTGTAACCCTATACCCATACTTTAGGTATAACCACCCCTTTATTTCATTGAACATGCTATCCAAATTAAAGAATCGTTCTTGTCATCACCACCAATACCACAGCTCAACAAAATTGCTTCAAATTAAGCCCAATTCTTCTTTGAAGTATATTCTGTACCGTTAGCTTTTACTCAAGTTTGACATCATAGTTAAAAAAATTATTTGATAAACCCCAATTTTAGTAAAAATTGCTTACATTTCCTCACTCCACTGCATTCAAAAATATACGTTCGTAGTGAGAATCATAAATTTGATAGAGGTAAATTATTTGATTTTTACAACTAACTTATTACATTTTTTTTAAATCTCTATAATCAAGACCTCTTATATTTTGGAGGCATTGCCGAACTGGTTCTTTGACTCATGGAGATACGACTTTTTTGGACGTAAGCTCCATTCTCATTCATGGCGCTCGACAATTTTGCACACTAAATTCTTCCAAACATGTCAGTTATAGTTTGGCGGATTTTCCACAATCGTTTATGATGCACCAAACAAAAGGAAAACCAAGCTGAGTAGAATAATCAATCTCAGTAGAAATCAAGCTCTCGATCTTGTTTCTACAAGCATAAAAAAGCAAGCAAACAAAAATGTTCTGCAATAGATTTCTTTTTTAATTTTCTAGAAATATCTGTATGTTCTAGAATACAAAGGATGGGCATTCTTAATATTCAACTAGCACAACGACAGTGTTCAGCATACGAGCAAAAAAGAAACAAAAAAGGAAATGAAAACGACGTCACTTTATAGAAATGAAATACGAATTAGGTGTCAAACAAATGTGGTCCTGCTTTCGATGGAAAGTTACATTCTGATCAGGGGTGAATGGTGGTCCATCATCAAGTGTTGGCTCTTGCATTAGTGCCTCCCAATGGAAAGGGATTCGACCTCGAATCCACAGTGATAGCTGCCGCAGCATCAGGTTGAAGGTACTCGAATAAATCAGCCACATTAAAGGTTGTCGCAAGGCCAAGACATAAGCATGGTCTTGAATTTCTTGATAATGCGGAGAAGACCCCAACTTCTTAGCTTTAAGCTTGTTGTAAGTGCCCTCAAGAAACCTCTCCTTCCTCAATAATGCCATCAATATGTTCCCTTCTTCAAATATTTTCTTACGCTTGTGCTTATCATCTGCCTTTCGTGCCTGTTGCTAGCTTCCCCGAGAGTCTTCTTAAATTCTATGTAAGTATTATGCATCTCCTTTGTAAAATCAGCTGCAAATTTGCTTTTGGATTGAGAAAGATCCAAGAGGTCAATAGTATAGCTAGGAACCATAGAGTAAATAATGAAAAATGTAAATTTGCTACTAGATCTGTTCACCGTACTATTAAAAGCAAACTCAGCTTGGGAAAGATCCAAATTCCAATTCTTCGGTTTGTCCCCTGCCATGCTATGATCATATTACCCAATGTTCTATTCACAACCTCGGTGTGGCCATCAATTCGTGGGTGACAAGTACTGCTTAATTTTAGCCCCGTCTTAAATCTCTTCCATAATTCTCTCCAAAAATGACTCACAAATTTAACATCCTGATCGAAAGTAAAGAACCGGGGAACTACATGCAAGTTTACAATTTCTTTAAAGAACAAACCCGCAACATGGGTGGCATCACGAGTTCTCTTATATGGCACAAAATATAACATCTTTGAAAACCTGTGTGAAACTTCCATAGCAGTATCTACCAGCCTCTTTGTTTTAGGCACCCCAAAATAAGATCCATAATCAAATATTCCCCAATATTATGAGGAATAAGTAAAAGAGCGTAAACACCATCATTTTGAGTATTTAAGTATGCAGTATCATTGTGATCAATTATGGTTGAAAGTAATATTTTTGTTTCAATTTTGCCTTCAATCTAACGTCAGTTAATTTTTCTTAAATCCTTGACTGAAAAAATGGTTGTCAGTGCTCAATACTCTCACAAGGGGCAATGAAATTTTACGTGATGTGCTAAACTGCTATATATGGTCAATTGACCAGAGGCCAAATTTGTATTTCACATGTTTATTGATAATGGGGACGAAGATTTGAGAGATCTAACATAAACATTGGAATTTAAAAATTAACATACGTCTATAAACATTACATTAAAGAAAGCAACAAAGCAATCACCATTTATTTCAAGACTAAAATTTTAACCCAGAACCGCTCAATTTTTGTTCAGTGATTTGATCTATTCGTTCCACCATATCAGTAGTAAGATGATTCATCCAATCTCCAATCTTTCCACGCCGGAAAAATAACTCGGTCTTCTGGCCGGTGGACAATATACCACCTTTGTTCACTTCCAAATTTCTCAGACTATCAAAACTACATAGTTTTGTAATATGATCAACCAAATCATTAGTCTCTTCTTCTGGCGAAAATGGGTACCCCAAGAACTGTGCTAACCTGCTCAAATGAAGTGTGGGCTGTTCTTTCATTTCCTCATACTTGAAGAAAATTATTTTGTCAGGATTTTCCGAACTTGCCTTCCAATAACCCAAAACATGATCACAGAATGGTCCAAACAAACACACTCCCTTGCAGAACTTATCAAAAGTCTCTTCAAAAGAATTTGTACCTTTCTCGACAGGTCTCAATTTGTTCGTAAAGTGCCAAAGAGATACAAAAGTGTCTTTAGGATTCCTACACAAATACACAAGTTTGCAAGCTGAGTTCTTCACCGATGTTGGCAATGAAACAAAAGGAATATGAGTTGAAAGGAGTCTTGGAGAGGTGAAGTTGGTGAGGTCAGGAACCTGATTATCGACGTAGAGCTTAAGCTCTAAGAATGGTACAAGCTCATGGGGATTATTTGTGAGCAAAGGATGATGTTGACGATCGTCAACGTAGCGACATCGGTTCATTAAGGCAAAGGTTAAAGCCTTTAGCCAAGTGGTGCCTGACTTAGGATTTGTAACGAGGATGACGTCAGAATCCTGAGCTTGGAAGTGCTCCTGACATGTGAGAACTCCAAGCAGCTCTCTGGTTGGATGCCAAAAGCCTTGGTATTGATGGATATAACTCACAACCCAGCCTTTTTCAGTGGGAAGGGAAGATATCAGATCCCTGCGCTCTTTGCTCAGCTCATCCTCTTGCAAGTATTTAAGAACAGAAGCAGCAGAAGGTCGAGTTGTCGGCATAGTAGTGGGAAGGAGGGAAGAGGACTCAACTGTGGACATTATTGAGAAATTGAAATAGTTGAGCACTTCGGATATCTTAATTTTGTTTGCAGATCCGCGTTAGCTGGGAGGCAGTGTATGTTGCCATATTATAAAAGATCCAAAATTTTAACAGTACATCGATGTAAATTTTAAATTTGACATTTTGCATTTTAAAATTTATGTTTCAAATTTCAAATTCACATATAAATAATATCGGATGTATTTATACATTAATAATATATGATGGCCAAATTTATGATATCTGCCCTAAAATATTACCAGAATTGATTTCTTTTATTAAGTAAATTACATCAACCCTATATATCGCTGTAAATTAACGTAAATACAATTGATTCTTAACTACCGTTAATATACATACACAAGTATGTATGTAGATAGGTAGATATATGAACTCGTTATTTATGACCAGGCAATTGGGAGAGAGAAAGTCTCGTTGAACTACAATGGATGTGATTTTCTTTTTCAAATTCAGATAGGTAGATATCTGATTTCGACTAGAATATTTTCTCTTTTCACTAATTCTCTAGCAATAAAAGCACTCCTACTAATATATTATATTTAAGTCATTAAACCAGGCGAGATTCACTGTTCTATAAATGAATATTCCTTTATCCAATTTAATAGAAACCTTTACGATCTGTGCTAACATAACCGGGGCAGGGTGTCATATATTATAAACAATGTTAAAGATTAACAAATTAAATATCATTTGATAAAGAATAAAACTTGTATGGGTTTTTTCCAAAATCTTTAATATAACTAATTGCCCTGTGTATTTATTAGCTAGAGAATGACATATAATTACAATATTTTAGAATGGATTTATTTGTACATAAAAGAAATTATTTTAAACATTTATATTTTAATAAAATTGTTTATAACAAAAATATTTGTTGAGGGTTATTCTCAATCCTAACTTTTCGGCCCTCACCTTTGTCGTTATATAGGCGATCTGACTTGGGTCCATTCACTTCGATATTTTTGCTCATATCCAAATTATCGAGGCGAATTGAACTCAATATTCAAAAATGGGACAACCAAATAGGATAATTGGGTGCATTTTTCAAAAACGGCATAAGCATTTTATCACACTAAAAGGCACCATACCCTACGAACTGCAGGTATTTATTGCGCTATCCTAATCCGACATAAAAGGTGGTGAAAGGACCTGTCGGCCGTTCATGCCGTATTTTATCTAATTAGGCTCTTGTTTACTAATGCTTATACATATAAAGGCCTTATAAATACTGAAATTGCTATTTAAAGGGGATTTTTTTTTTTCTGAAAGAATTTCATATATTAAACCTTTCGATGAACACCTACCTCTACACTTATTCCTGAACCTAGCTCTCTAAGTCAATAATTAGCCTATACACTGTGTCCTATTTTGATATTTTTCTCCGTCATTTATCTTTGATTA
>JAWDEX010000012.1:10164353-10175689 GCA_035221805.1 Trichilia hirta
GCCACCAAAAAGATCAAATGCGCAAAAATGTAAACACAGTGCTCGGTTCAAATTACAAGTGATTACTAACACATTACAAGCTTAAAGCAAAATAAATCCACACACTCTATTTCACAATCTCAAGAGTTTAGATTCCTTTGTGTCTCATTCACAAATTTTTTTTTTTTTTTTTGGGAAAAAGTGTCCTGGATGCTTTGGCTACTTCTTTGATGTTCAGTAACAAAAATCCTACAGCTTCAATTCTAACAAACATGATCGTGCACAAAACTCAGAGAGATGAGACTACTAACACCATACCATTCTCTATTTTAACCACACTTTGGAGCATTATATCCATTTTTATCTTCATGTCAGAACTATCATCCATAAGTGGAACAAGAAGAGTCAGCTCTCTATAAATGTCACGTGAAAATCTGCAAATCTTCTGAGCAAATTCAAGTTCACCATCTGATATTCGACCAATTGCTAACCGCATTAGCTCTCCTGTCAAGTCTGCAAGCTGTACAAAGAGAAGTGAGCAACTATTCCAACAAAATCAAGTGCAAACAAAACCACTGCAAAATTTTGGAGTGACTGTGTGCATTGGTATTTTGACTGTAGTCATGCCGTCCTGTCAGCTAAAAGAATTGGATGTGTAATGATAAGCTGTCATGTGCCCCTCTTTTTTTTATATAAAGTTATTTTTTTCCTGTCTTTTTTTAGCACAAGGACTGCCATCAGCCTTTAATCTCATTCAACGTGCAATAAAATAACAGAGTTAGACAATTACCCCCAAGAGGTAGTCAAGGAGATTAATTTGCAAAGGCTCAATAGTTGGATCACTGAGTGGTAATAAAGTGGCATTTATCTCTTCAAGATTCCAAAGAGTTCCAGTTCTGCAGAATTTACAGAATGTTGCAGCTTCCACGTATTCTTGCACCTATAAAGCCATGAAAATAAATGACTAAACCAAACAGGATGTTGTGAACCTCAAAGACTAAGAGAGAAAGACTTTACCCCTGGAGAGTAGGCTCGTCTTAGCTTCCAAAAATCAGTCCCTTGCAGTTCTTTCACCAATCGGGAAATATATTGATTCTTGACTGCTTCTAAATCCGCTTCTGCCTTTTTCAGGACTTCCTCTTTGTTGTCCTTGCTGATTCTGTCATTATAATGCAATTAGAATTTGAATATTTCAATCGCTGCTAGCCAAACCAGAAAGGTCAGAGTCCTCAAGTAAAGCCAAAGCACTTTAGAGTATGAATAACTCATCACAAGAAGTAAATCAATATCATAAAAACAGTATGATGTAGAACACTTTAGAGTCTTCATCTGCATAAAAACAGAGATAATTTACAAGTAAATAAAAAGTACAAATAAAGACCTTACAGAAAACCTAATAAAACATGAAACACAGAAGCAGCAAGACATTCTAACAAAGCAGGAAAAAAATCATAAAATCTTCTTACCTGTGCACCTGAAATATGACTTTTTTGCTATTCATGGTGATATCACGACTTGCTTTTACCACTCTCTCCCGTTTTTCATTCTACAAACAGAAGTAATTCAAATTATTTACAAAAGCTTCAATAATGCAAAGACATGGATCGTATTAAGTGATGCCAGGTGTTTAACTACATTACTAGATTTAAAAGTTTGTAGCAAACTATGTCAGAGAACATGCAAAGCCACGAGTTCATAAATTGATATTCATCATCTTGATGATAACTAAAGCTGCTCATCATTCAGCTTCAACGCTAGAATGTATAAATATGTTGTTCAAATTAGAGAAAAGCAAAGAAGATCTAGTTCCTTTTTTTCCTTTTTGTTTGACAATTCAATTATCAGGTATATAGCTCCCAATTTTAATCAAGTTGGCTCTAGGTAACATTCCTCACTAAGAAGCTTATAGACAGGCTGCAGCCTCCAGTCAACTAACTTCCCATCTCATTCGTCTCTCAAAACACAAAAGTCTAGTCCGGATTCATCACATATGCACCTTATGCTATCTTATAATTTGTATGGCAATATTTTCAGCCATCATTAACAACAAATAATACAAATTCATGCATTGTCATCAGGTTACATTTGAGAATCCAAGAATTTTGTATCTGCTTTTCAGTATCATCATGAACTCTTGCATATGTATTTGGAGATTCCAGACTAATCGAAAAAAAATCAAAAACCATCAACATGTAAGTTTCGAGCAACCAAGCCAAGGTGGCATCAAGCATTCAGTAACAGCAAACTCAGATTAAAGTCACTGTTAGAAAGTAGATGATTTGAACTAGAGATTTAAGGAATCTTAGAGATTTTGTAAAGAATGTCTTACGTAAAATGGCCCTCTGGGAAGAAATTCACACACTGAACTAGGTCCATTGCGACACTCTATTTGCATTAAAGAAAAGCTGAATGACCAGAATGTAACAAGAATAATGGAAGTGTCTTTATTGCCTATGCAACCCATTACTAATTCAACTCACCACGCTGGTATCAAAGTTTCAAAAAACCAAATCATCAATTGCCACAACTGCCATAAATTATTGTTCTGATACCTTTCGCTAGAGTGCTTCAATCACCTTTACTTTCTTCCACAAGAATGCCAACACCAATAACATAAGCTTTTGAGAGGACCAGCACTAAAAACGTCAACAATACTGTCATTATACCAACAAGAACCAGTCATTCACTTGAAATATTCCATTATAATCCTCTCCACGAACCAACCAACGCACTCCAGCCTACTGTCACGACCTTAGAACAATTTACTCCTCCAATGACATTATTTCGAATTTAACATCCCATCATAACCATTTCTAATTCTCATTCTACATCAATTTATAGCCAAAATCTGAATCCACCTCCGAAAATAACAAGTTAATAAAATTTGAAAAATCCATTCACGTAATGAAATTTATACGTAAGGCTATTTGAAATTATATTCCAAGTCCACGATTAAACAAATAAAATTCAAACATGACTATGAAAACGTGCAAACTCATTTTATTGTCCGTATTATTGTATCAGAACATTTAAGAAAAGAAAAAAAAAAAGTGCCGGTTTGAAGAGTTGAGAAAATACCAGGTCGTTTAGGTATTCAGCGTAACTCGAAAAGGCATCCTTCATGGAGGATTCCGTGGTCATCATCTTTGGCCTTTTCGCCATGTTCTGAAGGGCAGTCCCCGCAACTGTCGTTTAATTGATTCAATAATGATTAATTTGAGTAAGTTTATTAAGCATAGAAGCTAGTGTTGTCTACTTACACTGATAGAGGCGTCGGGCCTTGGATTTGGAAGCCGTGAGTGAGTGGGAGAGCAAAATCTTGTTGAGTGCGGATGCGTACAGCATCTATCTGTCCGACACCTAGTCCTCTGCCCCAGTGACATTGTTACAGTATTCTGTAAATAAAAAATGAGATCAATTTGTTATAGTACATTCTTTAATTACTAAAGACACTCGGAGCCAATGCATTGATGATGTGGTGTAGTGGTTATCCCGTTAGTCTTACACATTAAAGGTTCCCAGTTCGATCATTGGCAGCATCAACAAATGAGTTCATTACTCATTTTATTTATTTATTTATTATTTTCTACGAGCGACCGCTGGCTTTAAATACTCATTACGCGACCCATCCAATTTTTGTGTCGGACCGCCGACTGCTGATTCATTTGTTGAACCAAGCACATTGTTTTCTCAGGGTACAAGGGTACACTACCATCTATCCAAAACACAGACCAAGAAGGGGCTTTATATGTTCTTTACGTAACTCATTCAATTTTGGTGTCTGACCATGTTGAACCGAGCACACTGATTTCTCAAGGTACAGTACCATCTATCTCAAAACTCAGACCTAGAAGGGGCTTTATATATTCTTTACGCAACTCATCCAATTTTGGTGTCTGACAGCAGGCTGATTCATTTGTCGAGCCAAGCACATTGATTTCCAGAGGTACAGTACCATCAATCTCAAAACTCAGACCAACAAAATGGTGACTCTAGTTGTATGCACAACGATCGATCCAGCCTCCGTCAATCCAGCTAATTCTCTCCTCGCCATGCACGGGTGGCGCAACGATACTTCCTTGCAGGATCAGGATATAAAGAGTTTCGTCAATCAGCAAGTGAGATTGTTACAGCACACTAAAAGCATCATTGAAGAGGACGATTTAGATAAGCGTTGGGAGGAAGCTACTGGAGAAGTCGTAAATGAAGTCATATTTTTAAGCAAACACTCCGCTGTTTCGAACAGACCGGCACTCACAATTCATCCAATCGGTACAGTTTACTTAGTTATATTTATTTGTTTCTACCATGTACTTAAGCTCTTTAATCATTTTTTTTTTTAATTTGGCAGGAGTGCCTCATCTGCGTGAAGGAGATGAGCTGCCACAAGGGGGGAGGGCTGGGTGGGCTGCGCCGCCGAATCCTAGGATGGGTCCCTGGCTCAGGCTCTTGAAGAAAATGGCTGTGTCTCATAATTTAGTTCCTGAATTTGAGGTATAAGAGATTCACTGCTTTCTGTTTTTGAATAAAGTACATCATTCTTATTTTTATTTTTTTTTAGTTTTCTGAAATTGTATTTTCGTTGTTTACATAATATAGATTACATTGGAGGGTACTCATCATGGGCCCGTGACAAATAAGCCTACAATGTTTGTGGAAATTGGTAAGTTTCTTCTTATTATGTGGCAATTATTTTCTGTGTGATTTATTTGATGAAGTGTAATGGAGAGTTGGTTTAACAGTATGTGTTCACTTCACATACTTAATGTTTATTCCAAAATTTCATGGAAATAAATGCTTTGTTCCGTTTTGTAAACATGGAATTGATGTATTGTCATGTGATTAGCTTTATTGGCTCACGGTGAGTAATCTTCGCACTTCTGTTTATATCAGGACTGTACTTTTCATATTTTGTTGTTGCTCATCTTAACATAACACACATGACACAATCAAACATTCAGAAAGATGAAGGTTTGAGTTTGGTGAGCAGTTGAAGTTAGTGTTAAACTTTTACTAAGTAAGACCATTCTGAATATTTAAAGAGAAATGAAGAATACAAAGCCTTAAAATTGTGTTCAATTAGCTCATACAGGTGATACTTTAACTACTTATAATTGATTTGAGCTTGTGGGGTCGTAACGTTGCCTTTAAAAAAAGATTGTCGTACCGTTTGATCTTTTTAAATAATTTCTGGTAACGCACATATTGAGGCTCCTTTAAATCTTTACTGCATATCAATCTGTATCTTAAAAATAGTGTGCTATGCTTAATTTGTATTTTCTGCTTGCTACAGGTAGTACAGAGGAGTACTGGAAGAGGGAGGATGCTGCTCAAGTTGTTGCTCTAGTTGAGTGGAAGTTCATGGCTTTAATATTCTGAGAATCAGTCATTTCTGTGTTTCTATTAATATTGATGTTGTTGAATCATTCTAAACTCGTTAGTTTCCCCTTTTTGCAAAAGAACAGTTGTTTGGGTAGTTTCTGACTCTGTGTTAATATGAGAGACACCAATTTTTTATGACTGAATATGGATAACATATTGGTAGCTCATTACTATAGTAAGCAGATAGTTACAATTGATGTTTGTTTTCTAACTTTTTCTTGTCGGTGTTTCTGCCTGAAGTTAATATGGGAAGGACTCGGGCTTGGAGGAGGTGATGCCATAGGAAACTGGAAAAGGTACTTCCATGATTCTGAAACCATAGTGCATAGCTTAAATAACTGTTTGGATTGAGGGACAAAAGGTCTCTTATGAGTACTCTTATTCCAGATTAAAGTTGATAAACTAGTGTGTTTATCTGCCTTATTTTGTGGTCCCATTAGTATTTCATTTGAATTTCTTTTTCTATCTGATGGCATAGTTATTAACTGCTAATTATAAGCAGGTGCTTGATTTATCATGTGAATTTCTTGGTAAATTCTCTTTGGCTGTTTATTGCTGTTGATATTTTCTAATATTGATCGTTGCATACTTATAAAATATTCGTTGCATATATATTGAGAACTTATTTTGCAGTATGCTTTGAGATGATTCTCTGACACTAGTTTTTAATTTATGGATATCCTAAGGGACAATGATAAGAACAAGGTTCTTCTTGGAATTGGCGGAGGACACTATGCACCTCGGCATATGGACATAGCTCTGTAAGTTATTGTCATCTCATCTATCAGCTTTCCAATTTCATGTATGACTATCAGGTGAAATCTACCTGATAGTCCCGTCAATATGCTTTGAATGCAGATTGTCATGTACCACATTGTTTAATAATGATGAAGCGAATATGGTGGATAATGCTATTAAATTTTAAGACGACGGGAGAAGAATAAACATCTAAACTGACCTTAGTATGTATCTTTTCTCTCGGTTATTAAAAATTTATACAATAATGAACATACTCCCCACTCTCCATGTTTCAGAAAAAATTTGACGTTGAAATATGTCTTTTCTCTTTATTTTTTTTATTTGAAATTTATACGATAATGGACAAACATAACATTCTCTCCGTTTCGCTTCCCTAGGAGGAAATTGAAATTGTAATGCCATACCGAAAAGTCCAGTGATTTTTTAATTAATTTTGTCTTTTGTGAGGAAATGAAATATTTTGGGTCTAATGCTCCTTTCTTCTTGCATACATGTTTTGCAAGGTTTTTGATGTACAAGAACTAAATTACTTTTCACCATCACTGCATCTTGTCCTGAGAAAGTTAGGCAGTTTATGCTTGTTTTACTAATAAACCTAGAAATACATGTTGGCCTGCCAAAGAATGTTTTCTTTACCACACTTTTAAGAATCGCCAGCCAATAAGTAGTAGGTCGTCTTTGTTATGTTAATGGTTCATTTCTTTACATAATCGTAGGAGAGAAGACGTTTGGGTAGCCCACATACTTTCTGGATATTGCTTGCCAATGGAAGATCGAAGTCAGTCAAAAGGCGATTCAGATGCAGAAGGTATTGGTGGGACTTGGAAGCAAGCAATTAAAGCTGCATATGAGGCTACCAGATCAGCTTTTCCTAGTGGGGACATTCTAGCACATCTTGATCACAAGTAAGTTCACCAACAAGAACAAATGCAACTTGCCATTCCATTTGTATTTAAAATTGTGTTAGATTAATTTAGTTCTGGTCATTGAAGGGTACTTGAATTATGAAATTACAACCAATGTTTAGAAGCATTTTAGTGGCACCACCACTTGTTTCTCTTAAGATCACTTGGAAAAGGCATTTATAGATACTTGAGGTATCTGTATCAGGGAATGTTACCACAGTCCTGGCTAGGCCTATGATGAGGTAGTAAGGGTCTGCTTATAATTGTTGTGCTTTAACTTAATTTTGAAAGCACGATGGGTAAAATTTATAGTAGACACTTTGGACTTTTCTTGTAAAACAAATTTGCTCACCAGAACTATTAACAAAAAATTATGCCAATTAATGTTTGCAGGAGTTTTAAGGGCTGGCAGAAAAATGCCATTACTGAGTTTCTAAGTGAGGAGAACATCAGAGTTGGCAAGCCAAATGACTTTGTCTGAGATTGAGATTTAGTTCCGTGGACGGTTCATTATTTTACTATGAATATTAAACTTGGATTTTTGTTGCCAGATATTTCCACAATATAATTATATATCTGTATTTCTTCAGAAGAGGGCTAGAATTGAGAAATATAATTTGTTTTAAATTAAAGGATGTAGAAAGAAAGCAGAAGAGAAGAGATATGTAGATGTAAATGCATATTTATATGTATACTTCTGTTCTTCTCAATACATATTCTAACGTCCATTTTGTGTATTTGCTTCTATTCTTGTCCATGCCCTGAACCATGATGAAAGGTTTTCAGCAAGTAATTGATGATAATCACAATGGTTGATAGAAAATTGTAATGATAATCATGATTTGTTGTTTTTGTAGTTGTAGTTGTTATCTAATTTTTATTATTGATTTTTTTTTAAAAAAATCTACTCGACTTAGAAAGAAAGTATGTTATATGTTTTTCTGTTATCTTTGCATACTAGTGAGTTGCATTCAATACATTTCAGCATTTTCATTCAGTCGGTGCCAGTTGGAAAATTTGCTTATTGCTGCAAAGCTCTTTGTACTAATATATTTATATTGAGTCCTACTCGTAGAATTGAAGGACATGTAACTAATAATTTTATTTTATTTTTAATTTTCTAAATTAATAATAATATGTTATTATTATCTTACTCTCTTAAAAATACTTCACAAGATACTTCTAAAATAGTTCGGTTTGACGTTTTATCTTGCACTTTCCCTCACGTCAATAGAAGAATGATCTTATATTTATAGGTAGGTGAGGTATATTTAAAAATAAAAGTTTAGAAATATGTCGAGTGATTAATTGAATTAATAAAATGGATAGTTATCCTCTATTATATTATGATTATATTTTTAAAAAATAATAAAATATTAATTTTCTTTGAATATTTACTAATTATTAAACAAAATAGAAAGAACATGAATTGATTAATTTGTTTCCTATTAAATTCCAAATTTCCAATGTTAAATAAATGGTCAAACTTCCAAAGCAATTATAGAGCCTTGATAATATTTGGCTCCCGCACTCAACATCCATCGAATAGGTTTATGGCCTACGTTGAATCCAATTGGAAAACGACTACAGAGTCAAAGAAAAAGACAGTTGTAGACTTTGGACTACAACTCAATTTCTCATGGCAAACACAAATACATTTTTCTTTTAATTTCTTTATAAATATGGGTAAGATACTGTTGTTGTCGTCGCTATACAGTAGTACGTAAAGTTTTTGTTGTGCTTTTTAATTTATACCAATGAAAAAGTTAGAATTATAATTCAAATATTAAAAATTATAATACAAAAAAATTTAGTGTGTTTACCGTACGGACGCTATAAATAAAGTGATTGATTTGAATTGAAAAAGATAAAAGGGAGTTACATTTTCAAATATATATATATATATATAATTTCTTATGAGTCCAAGAGACAATTCTAGAATTTCTCTTAATCTAAATTCCAAAGTGGAAGCGAACCAATCGAAACGCTCTAAATCCATCCATACCAAATCATTGACCTCTTTGTAACCGTCCGATGAAAGCATGGAATGATTCTATAAATCTTATATACATATTCCTGTTAATTCTATTTCTACGGCTGTACTGTATATTGTAAATTTAACCCTTTTTTTAATGCTTGTAAATAAATAATCCAGGTAAAACTGTTGGACGGCATATTCGAGTAATAAGATAAATATACATAAATAATATGCAAGCATTATTTCTCTACCAAAATTCAAAAAAATAGATAAATAAAATGGAATGATTGAGCAGGTGTCCTTGAATTCGTATATAATAATCGAGATTGAAAATCTTGTCCATTTGTCAGGTTGTTGGAGCAAACTCAGAGCCCACAAATTGACTTAGAGCCCACGGAGGTATTTATAGAATTGTATTTATATTTTTGTCAACTTCAACTTATTTCCTTTGATTTTGTCGATTTCAATTGGATACTGCTGGATATTGCATAGTCTATTCGTTGGGAGGCTATTTTCTTCTAACAAAAAGTAATTATTAAAATGTTAATAAATATTAATTAAAATTTAAAAATATTTATATTACATAAAAATCAAATATTCACGTGTGTGTTTCCAATTAAAAATGAAAGTTAAATATCAAAATTATTTAAGAAAGAAAAATGAAATGAATGGTGATCAATCCTATTGGTTCACTAGGTATCATAATCATGTTCATCCCCCCTCCACATATTCTAATAGTGGCATATATATATTCAATTGTTGGCGGAGGCTGTCCTGTCCTCAGAAATACCAATTATTGCACAAAATTATGTATATATATGGTAAAGAGAGTGCTATTGCCCATTAGGATTAATTAGCTTCACAGAATTTGGATGATAGTGCATCTGATGTTCATTTCCTCACATCATGTTTAATTAATTATATAGAGATATTCATTATTATTGAAATTAAGGGATGCTATTCTCAAGAACATTGGAATTAATAGTTTAATCTCACTTCAAAAATTCAACAAATACACACACACAAACACATTTATGTGAAATTAGTGAAGGATTTATCATTCTAATTTAATCTTAATTAATCTAATTATATGATTGATCCAATTACTTAACTATAATTAACTTCTACCATCTTTAATGCTTATGATACACGACTGCCCCGAATATATAAAAACCCATAAAGCCATTGAATGTAATAATCATAATAATGATAATATAATTAATAAGGAGATGAACAGTAATAAATTATAAACTATGTAATAATCATAATAATGATAATATAATTAATAAGGAGATGAGTAGTAATAAATTATAAAGTATGTATGTCCGGAGTTATAAGGCAAGCAAAGCAAGACAGCAGATCCAATGTTCCATTTCATTGCTTAGAACAGTTTAAAGATATAGAGATTAGCACAATCTTCCATAAGATTGATCAAGTAATTAGTACAACACCACCTTTTTTTTATTTAATCCTAACATTGAGTTTAAGAAATGAGTAACACTTTTACGCTTGAAATTTAGTATATGAATGTTAAATATCATAACTATAATATATTATTTGATGGGTAATTTGACTTTACTGATATAATAATTTTTTTTTTTATGACGAAAAAATTTCTGTATTTAGTCATTATTACGATATCCAGTCATATACGGAATTAAGTATTTATTCTTAAGATACATGTTCGCAGATCACATGGCACCCGTTCTGTGTCAATAAAAATATATATATAGGGATCACACGCCAGTAGTATTAAGTACAGGATAAAACTTTGATTGCCCCAAACTCTTACAAAAAATATAATCCTACAATTCGAACACGAAAGAGACGCTAAGCAACTATTCCATGTACTTAATCACTAGCCGTCTTATCATATCATGTTGATAATAATATAAAAAAATAATAATAATGTAAGACGTGACAATTATTAATTAACATATCATTAGATAGAAACAAAACTTTTATTCCAATATCTTATGTGTCTAATGTTATTATTAAGATCTTCAATCCTTAAATAATGAAAAATATAATTGTAGTAAGAATTATTATTAAATCTTCTTTTATAAAAGAAAAGAAAAAACAATATTTCAAAATTATGAGAAAGGCTATTTGACTATTATGCAATTAGTGAAATTGATTAAATAATATATTATAATTGTCCTTATATGAAAATAAGAAGAAAATAATTTTATATTTAATTATTTTAGATGGATATATAATTCAATTACAAATCATGATATTTCAATAAAATTTAATTCATTTTTACCACTTAAATATACTAATTTAAGTAAGAAAAGAAAAGCATTTACCACTAATACTTTGGAATGATGGCT
>JAWDEX010000012.1:10181923-10201531 GCA_035221805.1 Trichilia hirta
ATGTATCAGTTTTATTTTATAATTGTTCAATGAAATGTTTAATAATTATTATTGCTATGAGTAACTTGCATCTATCGTTAGAGTTATTTATCAGATCATTTCTGGGCTTACTCTGTTTGTATGTAGGATTCTGCCTTGGTACCTCATTGCCAATCCTAAAATTTTGTTTATTATATTGTAACCAAGCCATTTTTCAGTTGCTGTGTGTTGTGTGAAGGATTGTATAGTACATTATAGTTAGCAATACCTTTTAAATTTTATCTATATGGGGCCAATTAGCTTTTGAATTAGTGCCTGATAGATTTTCTTCCTCTTAATCTTTTTGTGAATATTATCAGCTACAGATGGTAAAATTTTTGCATAAATTAATCTTGCGGAACCGTTATAAGATATCTAAAGTTAGGTTCCTCATTTCGATATTTGCTTATGATTTGCTTTATTTAAGTGAATTCCTCTTGTTCCATCCTTCAACTAAGCATCCTCATACTCATTTGGTTTCTTATCAAGTTTAAACAGTTTCTTTCTAATTTAATTATATTAATTTTTGTTGTCAGGGTTAGCTTGCGCTTTGTTGAGTTTTCCCTGAAGACGCTCATAGAAAGTGTGCAGAACTTCCCCACCCAATCCATGTGAAACATGAAATTTGGTAATAATATGGTCTCCTCTTTTTTTGTTTTTCCTCCTTTCTTACATTTATTGGTATTTTCACATATTACTGAATTTGGGATTCTCACAATTTTTTCATATCTTAGTTTGTAATTAATATTGATCTTCAATTTTTGTCAGTTGTTTCTGTTTTGTTATTTTCTTTTGTCAACTTCATCTTCCAAATTTAATATCATATTTTGAATTATTGCAATTGAATATTTTATGTAGTTTCAGATAGTGAACAAGTGTTTCCCCGTTCAACTTTAGGCCACAAGCCTGATTCTAAAACTTTTGAATACCATGAGAATGGACTGAAGTCAGAAAACTGTTTCATAAAAGAATATCAGAATGGAGCCTTGAGTGCTTTGAAAGCCAATGAGGGGGTTGCTGATCATTTGCCATGTACGACAAATGATGAAGATGTTTGGACTATGAGAAAGCTTTGTCGTTCTCAGAGTTTGGATTATTTAGCAAATGATAAAGAGAAAGAGGTCCAAGATTGGGAAGCACCTGATTCACATTCTTGTGGAGAAATGGAATCATTCAAGGAATCTGTTTTCTACATGGACAAAAGCGTTACAGAATGTGAACTGCCAGAGTTAATAGTTTGTTACAAAGAGAGCACATACCATGTCAAGGATATTTGCATTGACGAAGGAATTCCTTCCCAGAACAGGATCTTGTTTGAGAGTAATGTAGATGAGAAGGGTGTCTGTGCCTTCCTGCCTCCTGAACAAGATAGAAATGGTGAAGTGATAGAAGAAAAAAAGAGTTCTGTTGTGTCCCTTCCAGATGGACTGAAATCTTCGGCAGAAAATGATTCTGATGAGGATATTGTCAATCAATTTGATTCTTCACAGGAAAGTGATTCGGACAAGGATATTGTTGATCAATGTGATTCTAAGGATTTGATGCCAGCAGGGGAAGTAAAGGCTGAGGCAAGAGAAGAGACTAATAATGATGTCTCTAAAAGGTTGTTCTCATTTGAAGATCTACTTTCAATGCATAAGTTGACTGCAGAAAACTCTAATTCTGGATTTTACAATAATGATGGCACTGAAGCTGAAAACGAGTCTTGTCAGGTATGCATATCCTGGAAAAAACTTGTTTTGTACTTGCAAAAATTTCTTTGCATAACAGCATGAATTCACTACTGTTCTACGTCAAATTTTATGTAGAATCAATTCTTCTTATAATGTCATATTACTTTATAGTTTGAATGTAGGATTCAGGTAGTGATTTAAACAATTACCTTATAGTTAGGGAGCTATGTCACTATTGAAACTACCAGATGATAACACAAGTATTGTTTCAATAGTTGCACATAAATGATCTCAACGTAATGAACTTTTAAAATAACCAATAACTTAACATAACTGACGGGAACTTTATTTTTTGGGGAGCTATGATTCTACGCTCTAAAGCATTTGTTCATGCTAGTTGATATATGGAGTGATTGATAGTTCCGCAATTTGTTTTTCTAGAAATAGCCATTTCAAGTTGACAATGAAAGGTATTAGGTAGCTGCATACGGGAAAGAGGAAGAGAGAGAAAATGACGGAGACTTACAATTTGGGTGCAGGAATCTAGTGGAAAAGCAGCTTTGGCAAACCCTGCTCTGGCTTATGCAGCTGAAGGATCAATTGGTGTCACTGAAGAAGCAATCTCAGAAGGCTCTGATATTGTTTCTGCATCTGAAGAATCCGAAAATATTAGTGGGGAAGCAATCTTAGCAAACCATGATCTTGTTTCTGCTAGGGAAAAAGCGCATAATAACAGTGAAGAAACATCCTTGGGAAGCCTTGCTCTGGTTTCTGTGTCTGACGAATCAACAAAAACTGCCACTGCTGACATGTTACCTTATAATAGCAAGGTGGAGACTGGAAGCATCACATTTGATTTTGATGCTTCTGCTCTTGCAGCTAGAATCAAAAAGGAGCCTCTTCAGAGTGGTGATTCTGAATGTATTGAGACTTCTGGAACCTTCAGACTTGAAGATACTCCCCGTCAATCAATTTCAAGTCTGGTTCACAATGGTCTTGGGGAGTCCAGTTTCTCTGCCAGTGGTCCTTTATCTGGTCTGATAAGCTATTCAGGGCCGATAGCATATTCTGGCAACATCTCTCTTAGATCAGATAGCAGCACAACGAGTACCCGTTCTTTTGCATTCCCTATGTAACTTTCTATCTAGCAAATTCTTTAATCATCCCTTATGTGTAGTTATCGATTGAATCCATGACTAATGATTCCATATTGCATATTGCGTTAACAGATTGCAATCCGAGTGGAATAGCAGCCCAGTAAGAATGGCAAAAGCTGACCGGACACATTACCGGAAGCGCAAGTGTTGGGGCCATGGCCTTCTTTGCTGTAGATTCTGAATGCTCTTTCTATCAATAGATTCAAGTTCAAAAAAATATATACATCATCAAAATTTTATATCATAGTGCCTTCTTTTCTTTTTTTCTTCTTTTCTTCATCCTCAACTTCTATATGTTGTAGTACGGTTTTTCAAGTAATATAAATGTACACCCTGCTCCTCTTGATCTCAATTGGATTGTATTGTGCAGTAGTTTTAATGCATGTCACATAATTTTGGTCTCTCATTATGAGAGATAATAATCTAAATAGTCATTCCATTTATTTTTTTTCTTGGTTTAGTGCTTGTAAGACGGACATTAACCAACTTTTATCTATGTATAGATCGTCGTTCAAAATTAGACCATATCCAAATTTCCATGTGTATTATATTTGATTCTACAGATCTCCTACCTGCTTTTTGTGTTTCTGAAATATGTTATCAGTTCAAGATACCCTTGCTGGTTCTCCTCTAGTAATTGTTAAGAGATTTAAAGGGGTATCTGTAATTTCAGTAGTTCATCTTGAATCACTTCCTTGGACATTAACTGCAAATTTTATGGGGAAAGGTAAGTGACTCATTTTTGTGAATTGTGATTAAGTCTTCGTTTGATATTGTAGTGTTTAAGTATTTATTACTTTTAATTTTTAATGAAATTTATATTTTTACGTAAGTATTCAGTCAAAGCATGTTGTAGAACGAGATGTGATATATGTTCTAAAATATTTGGATAATATATATTACGAAGTTAAGGCTAGAAGTGATTAGAGTATAAATAAAATTTTAACTGTTTACTCGGAAATCGAATAGGGATGACAAAAAAACAATTGACTCATTTCAACTAATTTGGGAACAGTATATGTAAATACATTATGCTTAAATTTTTATTTTTGAATTACGATGCTTAAGGGCCAAACTTTAACTCAATATTCGAGTCATAGACATAATATATATAAACGAACAACAAAACAAAAATTGGAGGTTATATGATGCCGATGCCCTCAAAGTGGCTCGTCTCGTATATAAACTTTTTGAAATTGGAATTTGTAATGGGTTGAAGCCGCTGAGCCTCGTATATATAATTATTCCTGCTTCATCTATTGATTATGCCATTGGGTACTGTATGATTGAATATAATCAATTGCTTAATTACTTATATACTAACTCCAAGATTCGATCGAATAAGTGACCTGGCTAGAATTCCTTTCAGCTAAGAATTAGGAATTAAGTGAATCATAGGGTTCATTATCAAATATTTCCTTTCTCCTTTTCACCAAAACGAATGATTTAGGTGTTGCTGAATCTTAAAAGTTATTAGCATTTAGGGCTGACAATGATATGTACAGTCTAATGCAAACATTACTGTTAAAATATTAATATTAGAGAAATAGGGCCCTACGTACTACGATTACAATATATATATATACACACATATTATGTGACAAAGACAAACAACACTCGCATTGTGTGAATTGTTGAAGTATCCTATAAAGCAAAGTATAAATATAAGATTTTTGTGTACCTGCTTTGGAACTCTACAATTTTGTGTTATGTGTATGTTCTCTCTTTCTCACTCAAAGTATAGGGGCTTCCTTTTGTTGGTTGATATATATAAACTAATTCACACCCACATCCACAAAAGACCATAATCTCTTATGCAAAATCTTCTCTGATCAGTGAAAGGAATATATATGGAGATGATGATAGTGATTACTGTGCTTTGCATTAGCCTCTCTTTGTTGCAAACACCTACAGCTTGTACTGCTTCTTTGCAAATTCATTATGTGCAACTGCAACAATCTCATGAAAAAGGTAAACAATTAAGAACTTTTATCGCGTATACTTTCCGATCTCTTCCTCTCTTTCTGCATGATCATTAGCTAATGACTTTGTATTACTCATGAGTTCAGTTAATAATGGAGTTAATGATGATCAGCTTTCTCAGCTGCCAAGGAAGCTCAGATTCACTGCTGAAGTAACTGTAAGTATAATATTCACTTCACTCGTAACTTTAATATTTTTATTTTACATGACTAATTATAAATACCAGCGAGCATAGTGATTCTGAAACATGTATATTTGTTCCTCAATTATATTGTACGTTTCCGAAAACAGGTTAACAGACGTGGAGGTCAAGACACAACGACACAGAATTATCGGCTGAAGGAGGATGTTCCAACTGCAGGTAACCAGCGGCACAATATTAACAATCGAAGTAACTGATGAATCTATGCATGATGATTAAAGTTAAGTTATTTCTAAGTGGTTAATTAAGCATTAAATAACATTCATAAATTTTATTTTTTTCATCTGGTTCATTCATGAAATTTGCAGTTACCTTGTTATTTTTATCTTGATTTTAATATAATTTTAGTTCAATCCGGTCATAATATACTTATGTATGTAAATATTATTTGTACTGGCAATTTTAGTCAAAAATAGTGGCCATTTTCAATCTACAGCAATTAACCTAGGTTATTTACCAATCAACAACATACACAGCACCAATCAAATAGTATGGTATACACGTACTTACATAATTCAAAATTAATTAGAAATACAAAACTATATTCAATTAATAAACATTCTTATTATATTATATTATATTATTATTAAATAAAACATTCAAAATCAAACTTTATTAGCTAGTCCCTTGCTTTAATATCAATATATGAGGAGTAATTGTTGTTAGGTACTAGACTTCTCAACAAAGACCAGGGATTGAAACGCGGAAGTGGAAGCAATAAGAAAGTATCTGCTGGGACATGGCAACAATGGTTGGAAGGAGGAGACACGTCTCAATATTTTACAATGGATTATTCTCATGTTAAAAGACGACGACCTATTCATAACAAATCATTGCCGGTTGCTCCATAAATTATGTATGCATGTCCGGGAGATTTGCGATATCAAGCTTAGTCTAGAGGAGGATAACAACCAACTCAACAATACTTTGTTTTTCCTTTTGTATTACGATGGTTCAACCCAGTTTTGTTCTTGTCTTGTTTATAATGTATTAAGTTAGGGAAATGAAGGATCCTATCCTCCTTCTCTTCTCTTCTCTCTCTTGTCATGGCCGACAGAATTTTGATAAAAACTAATTTAGTTGTCACGAACTATGAGCTTCTAGGTTAACTATCTTATCCTATTATTATTATTATATATTATCAATGCAATATCAAGAAATTTCTCACTTTGTTTTTCTATATTTAAGTATTTGTTCATTAATTAATTAATCAATCAGTAGTCAGGACAAGTCCAATGGGGGCTACAAGCCCCAATATTTCGTAACCTGCTTTCACAAGCTTCTAACAAATTGTTGTGCTCAGCGAAACCCAATATTACGTTCTCTCTCTCTTTTTTCTTTTCTGGGATAAATATAATTTCATTTTTATGAAAGTGGGTACCATATTTCTTGATATATACACTAAACTAGCTGTATATCTTGCTGTACTCCCATGTTTTGGTTTGGCATGTGATCTTATATCTATTATCAATTAGGCTGTTGAATTGAATCGAGAAAATTAATATTCATTATTAATCATAGTTTTGTTTTTGCCTAATTTTCTTTTTGAACTCAAGTTTAGTACAAACTAGTTTGTATTAGTGAAAATTAATTAGAAAAAAATCTACTAATTCTAATCACTAAATTGATCAACAACGAGTAATGATTAAGTCTCTTAGAATAATCTCCACTTTGGATAACAGATTTCATAGGTTTTGATTATTGATTGATTATATGGTGTTAACCTACTTATGACAAAAGAAAGTTTATGAAAGAGAGATGATTTTGAGATACACATATTCTTAGACATGTAATGATAAGTTGAGCTCATCACTCTTAACCTAAATACAATATCAATAAGCAATCAAGAGAAGTAACTAAAAATAAGTGAATATTAGTGACACAGAAATTACTTGAATCCTATCATGATCTTTTTGTACTTAAGCTAAAACTTTCTCAGATGACCAATTTACTAAGGCTAGTTAAATTTCAAAAACCTATTCCAAACAAGTTTTACCTAGTTGATTTGTTGTACTTTCATGCTTCAAACACAATTTTTAAAAGTGGGTTAAAAAAATCAAACTTTACTTGTGTGATATTGCATTTGAGGTGAGTTGATCATTTGAATTAATTAACAAACCTTGTTGAGTTGGAATATATGTTAACTGAACATGGTACATTAGTCTCACTTATAGCTCAAATTACCATATTTTCTATTAATCTTTGTGTTTAGAGTTTAAATTAAGGGAAGGTTACCTTTAATAACATGTGTTGAATTATATTAAATTATAATATTTATTTTGAGTATAATATTTTATAATTTATAATCTTTCTATGCCTATTCTAATTAATAATAGGAGGTCTTTATCCGTATACTTATTTATAAATTATGAAAAAGGAATTTATCCCACATATAAGGGTGAAAATGAGAATACCCAATCTAAACAACATTATATCATAAGAAAAGACTTGAAACTTCAACCTCTACATTGGAGGCCAAGCTTCCAAGGACTAGGGATAATTGGTAAATTGTAATATATTATATTATATTCAATTCAATATAGTATCTAATTTACTGTTATATGAAATTTATAATTTAATGTTTTATATTGTATTATTTATATTTATTAATGTCATTTTTAATTAATAAGTAAAAAATAAAATTTCTCCCGACTACCGTTGGCCACTGCCATTTACTACTAGTCAGTTATGTCTATTCAAATTATAGTAGAGAAAGTTTTGGTTCTACATTTAACGCCGGGCAACCGTTGAATTAAGGCGCCTTACTTTAGGTCATAGGGAGTTTGAAATACTGAAAGCAGGCCTCACTTCTATTGAGGAAGGGCTGCTTTTTCTGTTTTTTTGTTTTCTTTTTTTGAAATTTGTAAAATGAGTTTATTTTTGCCACCTCAATATCAATGCAGCCTGCTTTTACCACTTCAGACTCATCATAGCTTGAGATGACGTACACTCTCTCTATTTTTTAATTGTATAAATAATTTTGTTAATAAAGTTTTTAAAAAACACCCATCCTTTAATTTATTTTTATTATAATGAACAAAAAAAAAAATACTTTTACTTGTAAACAAAAAAAAATGAAAACCAATTAATTATTAAACAAGAAAAAGAAAGTTATTTGAATAATTTTTTTTTAAATTTGCAAATATATATAATCTATGATATATTAACAAAAAAAGGCAAAGAATGATTCTTAAGTGATGCACAAATAAAAAAGCAAGTATTGATAAAAAAAAAAAAAAAAAAGGTTGAAAAAATGTACGTATTATGAAAAAATTATTTTAGAAAATGCAATATTTATCAATTAAATATAAGAATTGTGTTATAAAATTTTTAAAAATGAAAAAAGAAAATTTTTATGTAGTTTGATGAATATCATCTTCAATTTTGTGTAACCCACGTAACACGTTTATGCTGTTGAATTAACAGGAGCTAAGAATTAAACGACGTCGCATAAGCACAACATATCTGTCACCGAAGAAGCTAGTGCTACCAGTGGAAGCTCGTACCACAAGTAAAGAACTATACTCAAAAAATGGAGGATTTTTGGAAGAGAGCGAAAAACTTTGCCGAAGAAGCGGCGAAAAAATCGCAAACACTCACGTCATCTACGAAAATCGCTGATCTTGTGGTAGAAACGACGAAGAAGTCAAAAGAATTGGCGTTGGAGGCGTCTAAGAAAGCCGATGAGATCAAAACGGCGGCTTTTAAGCAGGCCGATCAGATCCCAATCAAGTCCTTCGCCGACATCATTCCACCTCAACTATCCTCGTCCTTATCATCCATTGCCAGCTCGGCTTCTTCTTCTGGAACTGCCGTCTCGGATTCGGAGCTCCTGAAGTTCGGCGTCACCGACGACTTGAGAGAATTTGTTAAAGGACTCACTTCTAGTACATTTCAGAACTTTCCTTTTCAAGGTAGGTAAAATTCACTCAATGCACTCAATTTTGTTTTTGATTTTGCTTTTCTGTTGAGAATTGTGTTGCTTGGTTGATGAGTGTGTAGATGAAGTGGAGACATCTGTTGCGCCCACCACGGCGTCAAATGTGAGAAAGGATCTGACTGAGTGGCAAGAGAGACATGCTACCCTCGTTCTCACCACCGTTAAGGTTAATGCCTTGTTAATACCAGTCAATTTTTATTTTTTTTATTTTAGGTGCTTCAAATGAAAGAAAGGAAATGTACTCTTGAAAAGTAATTGCCTGTAATTTTGAGAATATATATAGTTTGATATCTGTGTGCATCAAATATGGAATTTATCTTTGAAGTTATGACATGTCTTCATTGCAGGGAATCTCCAAGCTAAGATATGAATTATGTCCGCGAGTCATGAAAGAAAGGAAATTTTGGAAGATATATTTTACACTTGTGAGCACTCAAGTGGCTCCGTAAGTAGCTTCTCATTACTGCAAACTCTAATTTTGATGTGATTTACAGTGGTGGTGAGAATTTATATGAAGCATTTTAGTTTGTTAAGATTTGGAACTAAAAGTTGTGGTTGGTTGTTACATTGCATTAGATGTTATCAGTAGTAGAAGAGATTGAGGTTGGTAATTGATATCTTTGTCTGAGAATCTCTTTTAAAAAAATTGGACAATTTATTGTGGTACTGTATTTAAACAGAAAGAAAGTAAACCCAAATAAAATAACAAGTCATAATGTTTATTCTATCATATTCATGGGAAAAATAGGTTTCATGAATTGTTTGAATTTGCATTACACAAAATGAATGGTTATAGAGATGAATGGATATTTTTTAGATATTTAATTAAATGAACTTGTTGTATGATAGTAGAGTTAAAGAATTTGAATATACTTAGTATCTATTTGAAGCCAGTATTATCAATTCTTAGCATTGATAGCTGCTTAATCCTTCCCTATTGAAGTTGGTTTTGAATTTTTATAAATGCTAAATCAGAAAAAAGGAGTTTATAATTATTTGGATTATACTTTGATGGTTATGCATGATAAGCTTCAGAAACAGTGTCTAGATTTTTTTTGTCAAGTATTGCTTATGAAATAAAGATTCTTGTTAAATTAAAGAAAATTTCCCTCCTTTATTGCTGTCACCATGATCAGGTATGAGAAGCAGTACATGGAGGAGATGAAGCTCAAAGAAGAAAAGCAGATGGCAGATAATACAGTGAAACCAAATCCAATGGTTGGGAGCACTAATCAATCGGAAGTGACAGAGAAGAACTTGAAAAGTAAGACTTCAACTGCCTCATCGACTGAGCAGGACTTGGATACATTTCTTTTGGGAGATCTTGACGACAGTGAGGGGGGTGCAGGTATATACTTTAACCGTTTAGGTTCATGGTGACGATCCTGCCCATTTGGAATCTCATATGGTGTTTTCATCTGATTGCCGCATGGTTTTCATTATATACAAACTTTAATTGCCTGGTCTTGATTGCTATGATATTATCAAAATTTCAGTTTTTGTGCACTTTAAACACTTTTTAAGTACAAATAAAATAGCAGTCCGTAGGAAAGTTGAGCAGGTGTAACACCTCACAGAAACTGAAACGCTTGAGTGTTTCTGTTTTTTCAAAGCACTTAGACATCCTTGTTGCATGTTGGACACATACTAGGAAAGAGTCACTTTCTGATGACAGAACAATAGGAATGAGCTTCTATATTGAATGGACTTTATGGATGAACTCTAGAACACATTCTATGTTCTATATAATTAGCCAACATATTCCTGTGGGCTATGCTTAGACCCCATAAATAATCTGTTTATTGCTTGCTGTCATTGACGGGTGTAGTGTACTCATTGCAGTAAGTTAGCTATATTGTGTTTGTCAATTGCTGATACTTTCTTGATGAAGCAATTGATATTTTTTTTTCTGGAACAGACAATCAAACTTTACTTTCTTTGTAACAAACTTTTAAACGTGTAATGGGAAAGAACATCTGAATGAATTGTATTTGGCCGGTCATATCTATTTTCTTCGGTGTTCATTTTGGCAACTTCATACTCAAGCTGTTAAGTATTACTACGTTTGCTTCTCAGATGATGCAGATGGGAGCTGTGATGATGATTTTGACAAGATTGGCAATTCTGTGAGTTGGAATTATGTTGTGATTTCATTTACACGCTAATTACATGGCTCCAGTCATTATTTCCCTTGTTCTGTTCATTTTACTTTGTGAATGATAACAAAATATGCTTTGTGTGCAACATCTATTGCCAAAATGGTTGTGCCTGAATCTCTATGAGTTGTTTAAATATAATGGCTACTTGCAGGATGTTGAGGACAATAAGCATTCAGAGAATGCGGCAGCTTCTTAAAAGTTGGAATACTGCTAGTCCAAGGGATTACATGAAATAGAATAAAGAAATTTACTTGTGTAATTGATGGATGGCCACCAGACCGCGAAAAATGGAGCAGTTGCTGCATCTGAAAGTTTGCAAGGTGGAATTTGGATGGAGGTAGCCGGTCTGGTTGGTAGGATAATAATTTCAAATCTGCAATAGATGTTAATTGCTTTCTGTTATTCGCTGTGTTGATGTTATGCAGGTGACAAAACAATACCTATTTGTTAGCGTAGGGGATCCTGGAGCCTTTGTTTGCTTTGTACAGTTTATTGTATTTGTTGAATTCAAAATTTTTTATTGATTGTGGCCAAAAATCTCAGATGCTCTTTAGATTTTATTTTTTTTAGACAGTTTCCAACTATGAATCGATTTAATTTTCCTTGAGACAGTTTCTAATTATGAATGGATATGCACAATGTTAACAGCATGTTTGGTATAATTGATTTTCACTTAGACTTCAAAGTTACAAAAATTGTTTTGGTAGCATTAACTTTTAGTGGATTTGTTCATGTTTTAATTAATTTTTAATATTTAAAAATAGTTGTGTCAAAGTTGTAAAGGTATTTAGTAATGCAAGAATTTACTCATATTTTAATTAATACTTTAACTTTTTATCTTGCTAGCAAAAGTATCTATGTGATTCCTTAATACTAAGCTTGCTTTAATACTAATTATATGTAAATATGATTACAGTTGCTTTTTTGTTTTATAATTATTGTGAGATGAAAAGTAAAAATTGAAATATTTAAAGTTAGTTAAAATATAATGAATCTCACCAAAAATTGGCGTTATGAAATCCATTTATAATTTTATTTACCAAAGCAAATAGAAGTGAATTATATTAAATAAATTTTGCATTTAACATTTTAAATTTCATCACCTTCAAAATTGTAAACCACGAGTCAATTTCTTATTTCGTTTAAAAAATAAAATAATTTTAATTTCAATTATATATAAAGTACAATTGAAAACTTTCAACTAAATTCAAAATAAATTAAGATAATGGATAGGAAAATCAAAGTCACAGTTTAATTCTCTCCAATAGTTTACTTAACCTTTTCATTTATGAGTATAAAATTTCATTGAAGGATTATCTTATTAATAACTTCTCAATTATTCTTTCTATCCACCATGAATTTTGCTGGCACATTTGAATTAACAAATGATTATCCTATTTATTTTTAAAAAATATTACAAAAAATGATAATTTATATATATATATATATACACACACACACGTTCTTTGGCCTTTTTGTATTATTTTATTATTTTTTCCTTCATTTTTTTTTTTTTCTTAGAGAAAATATTTAAGTAGGTGTTCTGGTTCTGGTCATACTGCTTTTTGAGAGGGAGAGGGGGAGGGAGGCCTATAAAACTCTGGAAAATTAACGATGTTAACCATCTTTTCTCTTAATTTCACTAAATAATCGTACTTAAAATTTTTTTTTAAATTTAATTAAAAATATAATATTTAAATAAGTTTATCTACAGTTTTTATATACATAAAATAATTATAACACTCGATTTTTTCATTTTTATACTCTCCCTTTCTCTCAATTTCCTTAACTCTAACTCTCAGATATTGAGCTCATTTTTAACTGCATAATTCATATATATATCTATATAATTTAAATATTAAAAAATAATAAAATTCATTTAAAAATTACTAAAAAAGTAATTATAAAAAGCAAATCATTACTCTTAAACTTAATTAAAATTTTATTTTTAAAATAAATTTAAATAATCATTCTTGAAATCAATATAAATTATACCCTTCAAATCATTATAAATTATCACTTTAAAATTAATTTAAATTACATTCTTAAAATTAATTTAAATTATATTTTTAAAATTAATATAAAATATACTGTTAAAATTAGTATAAATTATTATCTTTAACATTAATTTAAATTATATTTTTAAAATTAATATAAATTAATTTCTTAAAATTACTATAAATTATTCTAAAAATTAATACAAAAGGACGTGAGAGAAAATGTATACAAATATTATATCCGTGATTAAATTTAAAAATTTATTTTAAATACGATTACTTTTAAAATTAAGGAGAAAAAGTTGACCATACGTCAATTTCCCTAAAACTCCCGTTTTAACCTGTTTCGATTTTCAGTCTTGATAGTACCCCAATGAGGCAAGAGCCACTGGGCTTCACTCCCCTTAAACTTGATTTTGCTCCGCACTTCTCAATTACTCTCCGCCATATCCTCTTCACTCTGTAGAGCAGGAGCACGCACGTTGTCTTCGCCCACAGACCAAATTCCTCCAGTCCCTAAGAAAGTTCTCACATGGCAAGGTCCCCATCATTGGATGAAAAATAAAAACCATCCTGATTTTATCAATTACCTAAACCAAGAGAACTCATATGCTCAAGCTATCATCGATAACGCTCAAAAACTGCAACATACTCTGTTTTCCGAGACGAAAAATTGAATACCCCACAAGATTTCAACTCTTCCCGAGCGCTGGGGACTGTGGTTGGTACATTCTTTATTCACCTCATTTTTTGGATAGTTTGTTGATTTATTTGTAAAGCTTAGATTTTCATTCATAAAAATTGGTGGACGCAATATTGGAGAAAATGTTGTATGTTCCTGGCATTGTGAACATGCTCCTAATATATCTACCATATTAGTTAATAGCATGTCAGATGATTCAGTTTTTTATTTCTTAGGCGAAAATTGTGTTTAAAATCAATAGGCTGTGGTTTGATTGTTACTTGCTAGGTTATGCTACCAATACATACCAGAGGGGTAGGAGTACCCGCTTCTTTGTCGGAGATTTGACACGGATAAAAGTGGTTGGCTGCAAACTGTTCTTAGTAATGTGAAAGGAGGATTTAGCAAGGAGGAGATTTTACTTGATGGGAACGAAATTGCTGAAAAATATTTTAAGTCATTTTATTACTTCTTCAGATTCCATAACAAATTCACCTTAAATTGCTTAGGTTATGTTTGGGTTTGAGGTTGTATTCCTTTGAAGCATAGAATCATGTGATGTGAAATATTAGTTGAAAAAGTGAGTAAGTCCCGTTAGAGGTTGGTGTTTATCAAATACATTTTCAGTTTTACTTCTCAAAGTTAAATGGGTGCCAGTAGTTAGTATTCTCATTCTTGTCAAGCCAAAGCCATGTGATGATCCTTCTTCATCGATATTTGGCTGGTATAGGGGACAAAAAGATGTACATCTTTTCATATGAGAAGCTATATAAATTGACGGTCTGAAAGTGCACTTACATACAGGGTGCTTATTATGTTCTTTTTTTTCCTTCTCAGTATCTCTTTTTATTTTTTATTTTTTTGACTCTTGTGCTGGTTGCTTTTATGATGGTTTGAATAAAATTACTTACTAAAATGATGGAATTTCATAAAGAAAGAAAAACTTAAATGGGTCATGAGGAAAGCAAAGTTCTCCATGCTTATTATAAGTTTATGTTAATGTATTGGAACCTTGGGCCCTTTGTAATGCTCCTTGCCATTGTGGCCACTGAATCTTATTTGCCATAGTTATTTTAATTGGCATTATTGCTTTTTCTAGGTTATGTTCATGTAGGTACTTTCCGTGTTTCACCAGACCACAATTTTCTTGCATACATACTTGATACTACGGGCAATGAATAGTTCATGCTTCAAATCAAGGACCTCAGAAATGGATGTATAGTTCCAAGGTTACCAGTTGATGGGGTTGTCAGCTTGGTATGGGCTCAAGATAGCAGGACTCTTTTCTATACAGTCCCAGATGACAATCAACAGCCTCATTGGCAAACTCATCGCTGTTTTGTCAAGCTTTTTGATGTGGAGATGGGATACTGTACCTTCTACCTTTTTATTTCTTTATCCTAGCAGTACTTCTGCACCAAACTCAGATCTGATTCTACAGATTATATGCAATATTTACTGAAAGTGATTCTCGCTTTTGCATGGTCATAACAAGTACCAAAGATGGCAAGTTTATGACTGTCAATTCAAACCCAAGGATTTCTTCTGAGGAAGGAATTTACCTATTTTATTCTTTCTGTCTTTGTTGGGTATGTGTTTTAATATTATAATTTTTTTTTTTTTTTTTTTTTTTTTTTTTTTTTTTTTTTTTTTTTTTTTTTTTTTACGTTTACACCGGGTTGGTTTAATTACAGGTTTATGTAATAGATGCTACCAAACTGTTGGGTAGAGTACATAAGCATGTTTTTGGAGTACAGTATTTTTTAGAACATCACTACAGATTATTCTATATTCTCACTAATGCTCCTTTAAGTGAAAATAAGGAATGGTTTGAATGGTTTGCTGGAGACTATTACATGGCCACATGTCAAGTAGAAGAATGTACTCAGCTAACTGGCAAGTATCTTTATTGCTCTAATTGGTGCTCTTTTTCTATTATGCATCATTTTTCCTCCTTTTGTGATATATTTCTGTTTTCTTTCCAGCATATCATTCTTCCACTTGAAGATATCAGCTTACAACATACGGACATTTTTAATGGGCATCTGGTGCTCTTTGTCTGTAAGGAAGGTCTCCCTTTGCTATGTTCCATCAATTTGCCAATCAAATTTGGTTGCAAGGTATTAAATATATTCTTTGTCATATTCTTACTTGCTCAAAAAATTATTTAAACCACCAAGTTACTATATTGGAGATAATTTCCCTTTTTGTTGCATCTCCTACCAAATGACATTGAAGACTGTCGTTCTTTTATTTATTATAATATAGCTCTCTATGCGGAGATTGTAAAAAAAGAAGTTTGAGGATTGTCATGTTACATTCATCATGTCTTATAACACACAAGTACAGATGATTTTCGCTTAAGAGAGGATGGATTTTCTTTTAAATGGGTATCTTACAGTATTTTCTTGTATTGTATATTATTATGCTTTATGAGGTAAGTGGCTTTTTTGGAATCAAGTAAATCTTCTCTTTAATATGTAAGCACTTATGATAAAAATGCAAAAGAACGTATATATGCTCTGAAGTGGAAGTAGCAGTTCCACTTACACAAGAAGATCTGTAAAAGAACTGGGAAAAAGAACACCACTTTCTTTGAAGTTGATCAGAATACATAGTTGAATTGATGTTGTCAGTTTCAGAAATTTCTGGTTTTCCCTTTCTGGTTGCCTTGGCACCAAAAGTATCTAGAGTTGTGATGCAGCTC
The DNA here is from genome assembly GCA_035221805.1 of Trichilia hirta. Classification (NCBI taxonomy): domain Eukaryota; kingdom Viridiplantae; phylum Streptophyta; class Magnoliopsida; order Sapindales; family Meliaceae; genus Trichilia; species Trichilia hirta. The sequence continues at coordinate 10,198,442 of JAWDEX010000012.1, forward strand.
TGTAGCAAGCTATCTAACGGGCGGTTTTATGCCCTATCTTGATATTGAACTAGCTAGTACTAGACGGGAATTCAAAGTGCAGATGATATATCTAATTTTCTGTCACTTTCTGTCAGTAATGACATGCAACAAGTAAAGGATATATACAAATACCTGATAGACTGAAACAAGAAAAATAAAACAGAGAGAGACAATATTTTGAATGTAATCCTTTGACTTCTCTTAACCAATTGATTGATAAATTCTGAGCTACTAATGGCAACTTCTTTCCTTTAGTCTGATGTTGGTAGTTTTCTCCCATCTTTTGTACAGGGAATATATATCAGATACAAAAGTCTAAAGTGGATGAAAGAGAAATAAGCAATAGTATTGCCAACTTTAGCTTTTACATATATAGACATATTTCTTGTTTGTTTTGACATGTCTGAATTGTTGTTATGCAGCTTCAGATGGGGCTCAAGAATCTTGACTCGTGGTTTTTTCCTCTTCCATCATCTTCTTGTAGTATCCTTCTTGGTTCAAACCATAAGTTCATGAACTCTGTCTGTCATGCAGTGCTCTCATCTCCAGTGGTGTTAGCATCGAATATGAATCTTTCACTTCCCCAACCACCCAGTTCCTGGCCTTTTGGTTGCATAAATTTAACAATTTCCCAACTTCTGACTCTGCATTAGATATATCAATTTCTACATCAGATTTTCTTAAGTTTCCCAGCCATTTCTTTTTGCTGATGTGATTGTGGACTATGACATGTCTATACAGACGCCTGATGTGATTGTGAAATATGCCATGTCTAGATACACATTCTCAATTGTGCAGCAAGAGGAATTGGGCGGTGGTTCTGGTAATGCTGGTTTCTCTTCATCTGCGCATGAGCTAGAAACCACTGAACTTATTGATGTAGGAATCTATGGCCTAAAACATACATAAATTTAAGTTCTAACACATATATTAACATATACGTATAAGGGTTTTGAAATTTTTACCTTTTCCAAGCTTTAAATTTGATAAAGATGAGTTAGAAACCTATCTAACATCTTCAATCTACACCCCAAATGCCTTAGAAGTCTTAAAGAAAACCTTTTTCTTTTAATTGAAAGCTTGAAAAATAAAAGATTTATATGTTTCCCTTTTGGCCGAATCATAAAGGTGGGAGAGATGATTATTTTTAATCATTTTTCTTTTATATTTATTTGATCATTATCAGCTTTTGTAAGCCAATTAAAATTAATACATAGGGTCCTATAGAATTATGCCATAATAATACATATTTGGACCAATAACTTCAATACACATTTAACCCTTTAAATGTTAAAACATTTGGACCAATCATATCAGGTCATGATTAATCTAATTAATCATTATATAATTCATGTTTATCAATTTTTGACCATTAGGAATTTAACATTTAATTTAAATTAATTAACATTTAATTAATTTAATAATTTTATAAAATCAATGGCAGCAATAACCAATTGGCCCATGAATAATTATCAAAATAACAATTAAGTATATGTAATTTGCTTTAAATTACATATTTATATAATTTTCATAATTCTTTAACTATTTAAAGAATTATATATATACAAAAAAATTCTTGACCTAAAAAATTATTTTTGAAGGTATTAGCCTTCTATGAATAATTTTCTCTCTCCCGTATAGCTTCTTAAGGCTTAAGAATATTGGTGTGATCATAAAGGTTTAAAGTGGGTTAGCCGTGAGTCATCTCTAAATATTTCAAAACTTAATAAGTATAGTTGGCATCTAGCAATACGTCAAAATCTTTAATCCACAATGAAGTAATTCTTCATCAAACTTTACTTGGATTGTATATACATGCAAGTAAAATTATTCTGTTGTCCAATTCTAATCAAATTAGAGTTCATGTAATATCAAGATGCTAAATTTGATAATTGACGAATCGTCGATTAATATGTCATAAATTCGCTCCAATGAACTCTTCATGTGACATTTATTTTACTTTAATCAAAGACTTAATTTTAGACATTTATCGACATTCGTTTAGGAAGTTGAACCTAGATCGAATCAGTGAAAACACTCAATCCTATCAAACGGGTTAATAGATCCTATTTTGACTATTATTCAAATTCTTATATGAACAATGCATGACCAAATCGATTTTATTATACAAGACATAATTAGTCATATATTTATACACCATATACACTGTGTATATTCATATAAAATTTGACTGTAATGTCTCAAGTCAAAGGACCACATCGCACAGTAGTAAAATCTTTTAATAAATCATTAACTACATATATACTATGTGATTTATCGTTCTTTGATCATGTTCGATAAATAGTTGTTTAACTATAAATCTATACTAATGCCCTTATGACATGACTCTCATCATTACCCTTACTAATACTATCTCATGATATTCATAGGTAGTATTCAGTATGCCTACTATATGATTTTAATGTCCAATCTATATCATTTTTGTATGGAACGTATTTGATAATTTATTTAACTATTAAATAAATTATCTGAACAATTCCCATACATACTTTATTATATAGCATAAATTAAAAAAGAAAGTATCATACATATGTGAATAAAGAACTCTTTTTTTTTTTTATGACATAAATATTACAATATTCACAAGTCCTAAAATTGACAATACAAATAATTTTTAGGGCATACACTAACAATCGACACACTAATATGAGTAATAATGAGGGTTTAAGACTAGTTGTTCTTGGAGTTTCCGCATCACACACAAGACTATGAGGACAGGTACCAAAATAATGGGTTGCAAGGATGGAAGATCTTCTCAAATATCTATGCTGTGAGAGAAAGGAAGTTGTATCTCATGATGGTGTGAAAGTTCCTCTCAATATCTTGTACTTTTCAGAAAACTTGACAGAGGTATCAGTCTTCTGGATTCTTAACAGCCTGCAGAGCGTATGGAGAAGTTCTAGATAAAAGTTGGTGCACAGACTGCATAAGTTTACTTGGTCGTGGTTGGATGGTGGCCTTTGCTAATGTTAGGTTGTTTAATGGATTATATATATACATACATACTGGTATACCAGTGAAAAGATCTTTCGGGTGGGACAAGGATAT
>JAWDEX010000012.1:10201631-10221435 GCA_035221805.1 Trichilia hirta
TCTCATTTAAAAAAATTATAAAGGGTTTTTATCATTCTCCTTAAAACTAATAGCAAAAATAGTCAAAGGAAACGATCAATTTTTCTCTCCACTTTTTGCGTTTTGTGTGAAGAGTGACCCAGTAACTTCAAATAAAATGCTATTGATAAATTAGCAATAGTCGAAGAATCAAATATTCAATCAAAATTCAAAATAGATTACCAAAAGTAAATGTACCACAAACGTACGCATAAAATACAGCCTTTTCAATCAAACATTATCTCTCACACCATCTTTTTCTTTCTATCTCCTTTCACAACAATGTCCTCAGTTAATCTCCCTTCACTCTCACTCCTACTTCTCATAACAACTACAGTTTCTGTCGCTGCCGCCGCTGAATTTCTAAGACTCCCACAAAATGAATTTCTAAGACTCCCACTTCTCTACCATTTCTACAGCCATCACCAACGCCGCTGCCCAACTCTCACATTTCTCATCACTTTTAGTGCTCCCTTGAGTTGCAGTCAGTACTTCATCACTCTCCATTTAGCCTTTTTAGCCCGTCACTTCATGTCATTTTCTCCTCGCCATTGTTTCTATTACAGGCCATTTGTCATGAGTAGTTTCTTGGCCCGCTGACATTCCAGGTGCTCCTACCTAAATTCAGCTTTTGCGTGCTATTTTAATATATTTCACTGGTTTCGCCCTCCCTTAGACTCCTTAAGAAGATGGCTCCAATTCCCGATGAATTAGGACAATGAGACATACTGTTATATTAGTACATGTATACGTACTAGTTTATGAGTTAATATGATTCTCCCTAGTCTACTCTTCTACCTAACGTGTTTTGACTACATTTAACAAAATACTCTTCCTTTTATCCGCCAAATTGTCCTAAAAATTTTTACTTTACCTACCACTCTCACTCAGTCCTAAAATTATTCGGTACTTGCACTTTAATTAAACAGTTGCACTACGTTTGCTGACGTAGTGCAGTCACAGAACATAAAACTCTCTATTTTTTAATCTAAACAATTGTAAAGTTTTTAAAAAACACCAATCCTTTAATTGATTTTTAGTGTAATGAACGAAAAATACTTTTACTAGTAAAATAAAAACAAACTAATTATTAAACAATAAAGAAAAAAAAGTATTGGAATAATTTATTTTTAAATTTTCGAATATATAATCTATTCATGTGATATATTAAGAAGAGACGACGAAGAATGATATTAAGTGAAAAAAAAAAGTAAAAAATGAAAGTATTATAAAAATTTATTTTAGAAAACTCAATATTTCATCAATTAAATAGAAGAATTGTGTAATAAAATTTTTAAAAATGAAAAAAGAAATTATCATCTTCAATTTTGTCCAACCCACGAACATGCTGTTGAATTAACAGGAGTTGTCAACTAAACGACGTCGCATAAGCATAACTTACGTCTCAGCAGAGAAGCTCCCGCTACTAGTAGAAGCTCATACTCCAAGTAAAGGGCAATGCTCAAGGAAAACAAAAGACCAAAAATGGAGGATTTTTGGAAGAGAGCGAAAAACTTTGCTGAAGAAACGGCGAAAAAATCACAAACACTCACATCGTCCACCAAAATAGCAGATCTAGTTGCAGAGATGACGAAGAAGTCAAAAGAATTGGCATTGGAGGCTTCTAAGAAAGCCGATGACATCAAAACGGTGGCTTTCAAGCAGGCCGATCAGATCCCAATCAAGTCCTTCGCGGACGTCATACCACCTCGGTTATCCTCTTCTTTATCATCCATTGCCAGCTCGGCGTTGACGGCGTCTTCTTCTGGCAACGCCTTCTCGGATTCGGAACTCCAGAAGTTCGGTGTCACCGACGACTTGAGAGAGTTTGTCAAAGGATTCACTTCTAGTACATTTCAGAACTTTCCTTTTCAAGGTAGGTAAAATTCAATCAATGCACTAAATTTTGTTTTTGATTTTGCTTCTTTGCTGAGAATTGTGTTGTTTGGTTGACGAGTTTGTAGATGAAGTGGAGTCGTCTGATGCGTCGACCACGGTGTCAAATGTGAGAAAGGATCTGACGGAGTGGCAAGAGAGACATGGCACCCTCGTTCTTACCACCGTTAAGGTTGATTGGCGGTTAATGTCAGTCAATTTTTATTTTTATTATTTTAGGTGCTTCAAATGAAAGAAAGGAAATGTACTCTTGAAAAGTAATTGCCTGTAATTTTCGGAAATGTATACGTATTAGTTTGATATCTGTGTATCAAATGTGGAATTTTTCTTTGAAGTTATGAAATGTCTCCATTGCAGGGAATCTCCAAGTTAAGATATGAATTATGTCCGCGTGTTATGAAAGAAAAGAAATTTTGGAAGATATATTTTACACTTGTGAGCACTCATGTGGCTCCGTAAGTAGCTTCTCATTTCAGCAAACTCTCTAATTTTGATGCTATTTACGGTGGTTGTGAGATTTTATTGTAGCATTTTGTTTGTCAAGATCTTGGAACTAAAAAGTTGTGGTTGGATGTTACGTTTCTTTAGATGTCATCAATAGTAGAAAAGATTGATGTTGATACTTGGTGTCATATTCTGAGAATCTCTTTTAAAAAAATGGCACAATGCACTGTGGTACCATATTGAAACAGAAAGAAAGACCCAAATAAATTAGCAAGTTATGTATTAGGGATGTTTCTTCTATCGTATTCATGGGAAAATAAGTTTCAGGAATTGTTTGAATTTGCACGACACAAAATGAATGGTTAAAAAGATGAATGGATATCTTTTTTAGATGTTTAAGACAATTAACGTGTTGTGTTATGGTAGAAGTAAAGAATTTTGAATGTACTTGGTATCTATTTGAAGTCGATATTATCAATTTTTTGCTTCGATAGCTGCTTAATCCTGCCCATTAAGGTGGGTTTTGAATTTTTATAAAATGCTTAATCAGAAAAAAAAGGGTTTATAATTATTTGGATTATAATTTGATGGTTATGCATAATAAACTTCAGAAACAGTACCTAGAGTTTTCTCAAGTATGCTATGAAATAAAGATCCTTGTTAAATTAATGAAAATTTCACTCCTTTCTTGCCGTTTCCATGATCAGGTATGAGAAGCAATATATGGAGGAGTTTAAGCTCAAAGAAGAAAAGCTGATGGCAGGTAATACAGTGAAGCCAAATCCAACAGTTGGGAATGCTAATAAATCAGAGGTGACAGAGAAGGACCCGAGAAGTAAGACTTCAACTGCCTCATCAACTGAGCAGGACTTGGACACATTTCTTTTGGGAGATCTTGAAGACAGTGATGGGGGTGCAGGTATATACTTTAACCATGTAGGTTCGTGGTGATGATCCTGCCTGCGTGGAATCTCATATGCAGTTTTCATCTGATTGCCGCATGATTTTCACTAAATACAAACTTTAATTGCCTGGTCATGGTTGCTATGATATTAACAATAATTCAGTTTCTGTCGACTTTAAACACTTTTAAGTACTACTGAAATAGCAGACCATAGGAAGTTGAGCAGAAAGTGAAATGCTTGAGTATTTCTGTTTCACAAAGCACTTAGACATCTTTGTTGCATTTTGGACGTATACTAGGGAAGAATCACTTTTTGACAACAGAACAATAGGAATGAGCTTTAGTAAACCGTAGGAAAGTTGAGCAGAGAGTGAAATGTTTTAGTGTTTCTGTTTCTACAAATCACTTAGACATCCTTGTTGCACGTTGGATGTATACTAGTGGAGAGTCACTTTCTGACAACAGAATGAGCTTCTATACTGAACGGACTTTACGGATGAACTCTTGAGCACATTCTATGTTCTATCTAATTAGCCAGCATATTCTGTTGGCTACACTCAGAACCCCTTGAATAATCTGTTTATTGCTTGCTGTCATTGACTGGTGTACTGTGCTCATTGCGGTAAGTTAGCTGTATTGTATTTGTCAATTGCCAATACTTTCCTGATGAAGCAATTGAGATTTTTTTCTGGAGCAGAATCAAATTTACTTTCTTTGTAACAAACTTTTACACATGTAATGGTAAAGAACATCTGAATGAATTGTATTTGGCCAGTCATATTGATTTTGGCCTGTCATATCTATTTTCTTTAGTGTTCATTTTGGCAACTTCATCCTCAAACTGTTAAGTATTACTACTTATGCTTTTCAGATGATGCAGATGGGAGCTGTGGTGATGATTTTGACGAGATTGGCAGTTCTGTAAGTTGGAATTATCTTGTGATTTCATACATATGCCAATTACATGGCTCTAGCCATTATTTCCCTTTTTGTTTCTGTTACATTTTCCTTTGTGAATAATTTGAGGTTTAACATCAATTTGGTAAAGAAATATGCTTAGTGAGCAATATCTGTTACCAAAATGGGAGTAAATGAATTGGTACGAATTGTTTGAAATTTTATGGCTACTTGCAGGATGTTGAGGATGACAAGAATTAAGAGCCGGAAGCTGCTTAAAAGGGCAGAATATTACTAGTCCAAGGAATTACATGAAATAAAATAAAATAAAGTTGGTTGTGTGTAATTGACGAAGGGTTACATGAAAAAAAAAAAGTAGTAGTTACTGCATCTGAAAGGTTGCAAGGTGGAATTTGGATGTAGGTATATGATCTGGTTGGTTGGATGATAATTTTAAATCTGCAATCGATGTTAATTGCTTTCTGTTCAATGTATTGTTGTGATGAAGGTAACACAATATAATACCCATTTGCTAGTGTAGGAGAGCCTGAAACTGGAATATTTATTTGCTTTGTACAGTCTACTGAATTTGATATCTTTAAATTAGGGGGGAGGGGATTCTTATTAATTCAAAATTTTTAATCGATTGTTTCCAGGAATCTCAGATGCTCTTTAGAATTGTATTTCCTTTGGACAGATTTAACTATGAATCGTTATGGACACTACTAATACTAAATGTTCAAGCTAACAACGTGGTGAATGAAGCGAATAGGAAATGAATCAAACGATTAATAGTGATATTATTGTTATTATTTGTTTTTTTAAGGAAAATCAGATTATTGGACTTCATAAAATGTGACCCCCCTTTGATCTATTTTTGAATTAAACTTATGGAGGGGCTTCTCTTCAACCATTTGCTTCGAAATCATAAACCACAAGACAATTCTATTATCAATTATGCTTTTGAACAAAAGATAAATTTTTTTAATTAAATTCAAAATAAATTAGAGGTAATATATTGAAAAATCAAACTCAAAGTTTAGCTGTAGTTTATACTTTGCCCTTGTTATAGTGACTATAAATTAATATGAGGAAAAAAAATCGCAATTAATATTTCTTTTCTTTCCATAATGAATGTTGCTGAATATTATTATTATGTTCAATACATTTGAATTGAGTAAAAAAAAAAAAAAAGAAAAGTAACAAATGATTAGCGTACTCACAAAATAATACAATAAGTAATTGTTTTTTCGCACATTTTGTATTTTTCTTCCTTTTCCGGGCTCTCCCGTTTTCTGAGGAGAAAGTTTAAGGCGCTCCATTAGTCCAATTTGTTATTTCGAGTTTTGATGGTTCCCAAATGACAGAAGAAACCTGAGATAGCGAGTTGTGATTGGAGTTGGATCGACGGAATTGCTGACGTGCGGTGCATAGCTGACGCTTTACATTTCCCTTCTTCGAGACCTATGAAACTTCCTTTTTACCTTGTACCGCTTTCCAGTCTCGACAGTTCAATTCAACAAGAGTCATGGCTCTTCACTCCCTCTTAAACTTGATTTTGCCGCGCACTTCTTACTTAATCCCCACCATATCCTTTTCACTCTGTAGAACAGAAGCACACACCTTGGCTTCACCCTCAGGACAAGTTCCTCCAGTTCCTAAGAAAGTTCCATTCCCTTCCTCCGTTCATGGATCCACATGTAAGATCACTTCCATTGGATGAAAAACAAAAACCATCCTGATTTTATCAATTACCTAAACCAAGAAAACTCCTACGCTAAAGCTGTCATGGCTGATACTCCAAACCTGCAACGTACGCTGTTTTCAGGGATGAAAAATCGAATTCCCGACAAGATTTCAACTACTCCCGAGCGCTGGGGACCTTGGTCTGTCCATTTTCTACTCACCCTTGGATTTATTCTTTTTTCTGGATGATATATTCATTTATTTGCAAAGCTTAGATTTTCATTCGTAGAAATTGGTGGACGCAATATTGGAGAAAATGTTGTATGTTACTGCCAGTGTGATCGTGAACGTAATATATTTACCATATTAGTTAATAACATGTCAGATGATTCAGTTTTTTATTTCTTTGGCGAAAATTGTGTTTGGAATCAATAGGCTGTGGTTAATTGTTACTTGCTAGGTTATACTACCAATAAATACCAGATGGGTAGGAATACCCGCTTCTTTGTCAGAGGTTCGACAGGGATAAAAGTGGTTGGCTGCTAACTGGTCTAAGGAATGTGAAAGGGAGATTTAGTAGGGAGGAGATTTTACTTGATTGGAACGAAATTGCTGAAACATATGGTAAGTTATTTTATTGCTTCTTCATAATCCATGACAAATCCACCTTAAATTGCTTACGGTATGTTTGGGATTGAGGTGGTATTGTTTTGAAGCTTAGAATCTTGTGATGCCAAATATTAGTCAAAAAAGTGAGCAAGTGCCATTAAAGGTTGATGTTTACCAAATACTTTTCAGTTTTAACCTCAAAGTTAAATGGAAGCCAGTAGTTATTGTTCTTGTTCTTGTCAAGCCAACGCTATGTGATGATCCTTCTTTATCGATATTTTGCTGGTATAGGAGGCAAAAAGATGTTCATCTTCTCATATGAGAAGTTATTTAAATTGATGGTATGAAAGTGCTTCATATTAGAGTTTGGACTTTTAACTGTTTGGTGGTTGCACTTACATATGAAGTGTTTATTGTGTTCCTTTTGTTTCTTCTCTTTCTCTCTTTTTTTTAAAATTTTTTTTTTTTAATTATTTTCCTTTCTGCTCTTGTGCTGGTTGCTTCGATGATGGTTTGAATAAAATTACCAAAATGATAGAATTTTGTGAATGAAGAAAAGCTTTAATAGGTCATGATGACAGCAAAATTCTACATGATTATTATAAGTCTTTGTTAAAGTAAAACCCTGGACCTTTGTAGTGCTCCTTGCTATTGTGCCACTCCATATTATTTTCCCTAAGGTTATTTTAACTGGCATTATTGCTTTTTCAAGGTTATGTTCACGCGGGTAATTGCCGAGTTTCACTGAACCACAATTCTCTTGCATATACACTTGATACTACAGGCAATGAACAGTTCATGCTTCAAATCAAGGACCTTAGAAGTGGATGTATATTTCCCAGGTTACCACTTGATGGGGTTGTCAGATTGGTATTTGCTCAAGATAGCAGGACTCTTTTCTATACAACCTTGGATAACATTCAACAACCTCACAGGCAAACTCATCACTGTTTTGTCAAGCTTTTTCTATGTGGAGATGGGATGCTTTCTCATCTACTTCTTTGTTCTTTATCCTGGCAGTGTCTTCTGCACAAAACTTGAATCTGATTGCACAGATAACATGCCGATATTTGCTGAAGGTGATTCCGGCTTTTATGTGGACATAACAAGTACCAAAGATGGCAAGTTTATAACTGTCAATTCATACTCAAGGACTTCTTCTGAGGAAGGAATTTACCTATTTTATTCTCTTTGTTGGGTATGTGTGTTAATATTATTATATTTTTTTGGAGCTTTACACCTGGTTGATTTAATTACAGGTTTATTTAATAGATGCTACCAACCCATTGGGTGGCTTGCAAAGAGTACATAAGCGTGTTTCTGGAGTACAGTATGTTTTAGAACATCACTACGGATTATTCTATATTCTCACAAATGTTCCTTTAAGTGAAAATAAGGAGTGGTCTGCTGGAGGCTATTACTTGGCTACATGTCAAGTAGAAGAAATGCATTCAGCTAACTGGCAGGTGTATTTATTGCTCTATTGGTGCTCTTTTTCTCCTTTTGTGGCATATTTCTGTTTTCTTTCCAGAATATCATTCTTCCAGGTGAAGACATCAGCTTACAAGATATGGACATTTTCAATGGACATCTGGTGCTCTTTGTCAGTAAGGAAGGTGTCCCTATGCTATGTTCCATCAATATACCAATCAAATTTGGTTGCAAGGTATTTATATATATGCTTTTTCACATTCTTACTTGCACAAAAAATCATCAAAACCACTGTGTTACTGTATTAGAGATAATTTCCCTTTTTGTTGCATCTTCTACCAATGACATTGAAGTTCATTTATTTATTAGAATATAGATCTCTAAGTTAAAGTTGTTAGAAAAAGGTTGAAAATTTTCATGTTACATTCATCATTCGTATAACACATTAAGTACAGATGATTTGGCTAAGAGAGGATGGATTTTCTTTTAAATGAGTATTTTACAGTATTTTCATTCGTTGTATATTATTATGCGTTATGATAAATTTTTGGAGTTGCATAAGGTTCTCTTCAATATATAAGCACCCGCATATAAAATGCAAGGAACTTCTATATGCTCTGAAACAGCAGTAGCAGTTCCACTTACATGAAAAGATCTGTAAGAGAACTGGGAAAACAACACAACTTTCTTTGAAGTCGAGCAGAATACATGGTGCAATTGATGTTGTCAGTTTCAGAAATTTCTGATTTCCCCATTCTGGTTACCTTGGCCACCAAAAGCATCTAGATTTTGTGATTCAGCTCTACAGCTAGCCATCTAATGGACGGGTTTATGCCCTATTTTTGATATTGAACTAGCTGGTACAAAATGGGAATTCAAAATGCAGTTGATATATCTAATTTTCTGTCAGTACTGACATGCGAAAGTAAAGGATATATAAAAATTTCTAATAAATGAAAGCAAAAAAAAAAAAAAATAGAGATGATTTTTTGAATGTAATCCTTGGACTTCTCTTGACCAATTGATTGATATATTCTGAGCTACTAATGGTCTTTTTGCCTTTGTTCTGATGTGGCATCGGCAGTTTTCCCCCTGCTTTGTATTCATCGGATACACAACAGTCTAAAAGTATGAAACAGAAATAAGAAATAATATTGCCACTTTTGTTTTTACATACACAAACATATTTCTTATTTGTTTTGACGAGTCTGGATTGTTGCTATGCAGCATCAGATGGATATCAATAATCTTAACCCATGGTTTTTTCTTCTGCCACCGTCTTCTTGTAGTATCATCCTGGCTCAAACCGTGATTTCATGAACTCTGTATATCGTGCAGTGATCTCATCTCCAGCAGTATTAGCATCTAATATGAAGCTCTCTCTTTCACTCTCCCAACCTCCCAGCTCCTTGTCTTTTGGTTTCATAAGTTTAACAATTTCTCAACATTTAACTCTGCATTGGACGTAGCAATTTTCCTCCTATCAGATTTCTTAAGTTCCTGGTTTCTATCTTTTGGAATGCAAACAGATGCCTGATATGATTGTCAACTATGACACGTCTAGACCGACATTCTCAATTTTGCAGCTAGAGGAATTAGAAAGTGCTTCTGGCAATGCTGGTTTCTATTCAGCTACGCATGAGCTAGAAACCACTGAACTTATTGACACACGAAACTACGAGGACAGCAAGTACCGAAATACTGGGTTGCAGGGATGGAAGATCTTCTCCAATACCTATTGCTGTGAGAGGAAAGAAGTTCCTCTCACTCTCTTGTACTCTCGAAAAGCCTGGCAGAGGGATCAGTCTCCTGTACTCTTGATAGCATATGGAGCATATCGAGAAGTTCTAGATAAAAGTTGGTGCACAGACTGCCTGAGTTTACTTGATCGTGGTTGGGTGGCTGCATTTGCTGATGTTAGATTGGTTAATGGGTTATATCCATCTATCTTTTACTACACTAAAGATCTTTCCATGGTATAGAGGTCAATAAGAAAATATTGAACTCTATGCCCATGGAAAGATCTTTTGGGTGGCAAAAGGAGATATTTTTAATAGTTTTACTGTTGCTTAAGTTTAAAGCCGTATCAACTAAAATGTTTGGTAAGAATAGGCTTTTACATCACAACTAATATTTATTAACCAATCATTCTCACGTGAATCCCATGTCATTAGGTTCTTGGGCCAAATATGTTATATAAAGGTTGGACTCTCTCAGGCTAGTTTTTCGAATTGAGTTCTACGTGTTCATGAAATGCATCAGTCAATATTGGGATTAGGTGTTTTGGTACTTTATTCATCTAGACAAGAGCCCATGGTGATGACCCACACTTGTGAGGGGGCCCATTTGCATCCTTGGCTTTCTCCACGTGGACAAGGGGCCTATAGTAATGACCCAATATATTTGGCTGGGTTCTTCAGCTAAATAAACAATACAAGGGGTTGGGCTCCCTTACTTGGCAAACACGGTTTTCATGTTAAGTTCTACCTACCTTTAAAACGCACCCATCACTTGGTTTTCCAAGTTGAGTTCTACCTATCTGTAAAATGCATCACATTCACTTATATTTGACAAATAGTAATTTTATTTTAAAGGCAACACCTTAAATTCAAGTATTTCGCAAGGTGTGTGGGGCTCATTTGCGAGGACACAGATACCTAAAAGAGTGGAGTTTTAATTCTACATCAGTTGGGTTTTTGGATCAAATATGCAATATAAGGGATTGGGCTCCTTACTTGGCAAGCTATTTTTTCAAGATAAGTTTTACCTACTCTTAAAACGCATCAAATTCATTTATATTTGATAAATAATGATTTTATTTTAAAGCTCGCAACACTTCAATTCTAAGTATTTCTTAGGTTGGTGTGAAAGTTGGCTTATATTTATTCATCATTTTTTTTTTTAAATATAAAATCTATTGTAGTCAAAATATAAAATCTAATATCAAGCAAAATTCTTTGTCTGTTTCGACAAATTGAAGTGGGTAGGCACTATTTTTTTTAAAGTGATTTTCAGTGCTATTTTGAGTCGGCAAAAGGTAAGAATGATTATAACTGTTGTGCTTTTTTCAATGTAATTGTAAGAGAGTTAATATAGAATTCTTTACTTGTACTCTTATGCCATTGAAGTTTTGATTCCTGCCTGTTGCCTGCATAGAATAAGATATTTCATCTGTTTAAATTATAAAATGTTGATAAGAGAATATTCCAAGTTTTAGGTCAAAATTGGGAGCAGGTTTTTGTTTGTATCGTACGTTATTTGATGATGAAGATGAAAGGAGCAAGTAGGCGAGTGATGTGAATGGAACCTTAATTAATTCGATGCAAACATCAACTCCCTTATTTTTTTCATAAATTTATGACAAATGAGTTAATGATTATGATGTCTGTCCATGCATATAATCAGAAGCACTTGCAAAGCGAGCCATAATCTTTTAAAAATTATGTATGTTGGGTAATATATATAATTTATGACCGCCGACTAGATCATGACATTTTTGTCTCTCAACGATAACAATCTACAATCACTTATTTATATACGTTTAATGTTTATATGAAATTTTCTTTTAAAATAAGAATTTATGTTAAATTTGGCCTACAATTAGGATTATAGAATTTGTTTTCTTTTCCTGCTTTGTGTCAAGTGAGTCCCACAATCATTACAACCTAGTTCTTTTCTCTCCATTCTAACTGTAACCGGTCATTGTACTTCTCAGCTCATAGTTCACCGTCTGCTTTAAAAATCTCATAGTGAAGCTTTAATGGAAGTTTACTGTAAGTTGATTCAAAGCCGCCATCATCTTCAATGGCTTCTAAGTTTTCATTCAGACAATCTGCTACAAGAATTTTTTGATTGTTTTAAGATCTGAGAACCCGCGAATCTTTTGTTCTTCAGATTTTCTCACTTTGCCAGTCTGAGATTGTATGTATTTACAAAGATGCATGGTATTATGCTAGAATAATAATATAATCAAACGACGGGGGCACAAGACAATATTAATGGGACAACGATGACGACAAGTTTTCAGCCAAATTTTGGGAGGGGAAGAGAGAAAAAAATGGTAGACTCTGTATCTGTTCTATAGATATATATTTTTAGAAGTAGTCAAATTTATATATATTTTAATAAATAATATTTTAAAAAAATAATCTTTTTGATATGACAATGATAATGTTATTTATTTCTTTGACTTTGGACATATATAAAATGAATTTCTCTGCAGATCTATTTGCAATTAGAATAACAAAATTAAATTTTGGGGATATGAAAATTTTATTTTCTTTGAAAAAAACACTCTTAAATCTCCGTGACATTTTATCAAATCAGTGATGTGCAACATTCTTCTTACCCATCTTACGAGACTTTCAAAATTGCCGGGAAACAACGGCTCTCTTAAACCCTGTCTCTTTAATTCCACCCTCAAATCATATTCTCTTAAACCCTAAACCTCCGTTTTTCCTCCACCATTTTCCATTTCTTTCATGGGAAACAGTAAAAAAGCTAATGAACAAGCACACATCCGCCTTTAGAACCTAAAACTCTCTTTTGGATGATCAAGAAGTGGATTCCTCTCCATTTCAAAGTCAGAAGACAGTTCCTCTGCCCAATCTCTTCCTCAATCTCCTCTAAATCCTCCGTCTCTACTGCTAGACTCTTCAGCGACGAAAATATCTCCATCAACTCTTCCGATCCAGATCCCGCAGACCCAGTTACTTTACGGTTTAATAAATATATTGATACTTTGAAACGAGTTAAGAGATTGGTGAGTTACAAGCTACCAAGTTAGATGAATTTTCACATTTATTAAAAATTGGTGAATTTGAAATTGATAGAGGGGCAAATCAAATTGGTACTTTGAAACGAGTTGGGGATACTAGTTGGAGCTCACATTTCTCTTCTATTTGCAGTTGCATAAATACATATGATTCGACTTGTTCTGTTTTGCAAAAAATTACAGTTGATGGGTCAAATTATTCTCAGGGGGGAGATAGCATAGTAGTTTACATTGAAAAAGAAATTGCAGAAAATTTTCGTTCTAAATTTTTTAATAAAATATTTTTTTTAAACGAGTATTATTTTAATCAATTTTCTTATTTGTAGTTCCATAATCTAATGATATATTTTTGATGTCTAGATGTAAAGTCACACATGACAGTGAGACTATGCTAAAAATTTTAGGGTTCTCTTTTTTCTTATATTTTCTAATTGTATACTTTATTTTCAAAATGTTATTTAAGTAGTTGATTGTTTATAATAATTGTCTATTTACGATAATTATATATAGAGAGAGTAAATATTATGAACTTTAGTTGTTGTTTATTTTGGCCCTCTCAAATTTTAATTCGAGCTCTGCTACTGTTCAGCATGTGACTTCTAAATTATATTTGGTGGCAGGAGCTAGAACTGTGTTGAGGTATGTTCATATTCTCATCTTATCCTTTGGTGCACATTTTGATAAAGGTCAAGTTCAGCTTTCTTTTCCATAATTTAGAATTTTGTACGTTCTTGTTTCGTGAGTATTCTTCAACTTGAAAATACAGGAATGAAATAATATTTATAATTTGCTAAAATGGCCAATGATCATAGCGTATGGGTTATGCCAGTTACGAAGGGGTTTTAGCATAGCATATAGACACCATCATTTTGGTAGTCCGAAAGCAGATTCGAAATTTCAGTCGGTGGGCGTGTTGTTTTTTAAATTTCAGTGGCAAATTTGTCTTTTCACCTTATACATGAGATTCATTACCTCAATTGATCGTGCATGACTTTTAGGAAGGAATAGGCTACTTTCCGGTAATGGTTGGGCAAAATTTTTTAGGGGGTATTTAAGTAATTTTCGGGAAATCAACTAACAGATGGGGAATGTTTCTAACTTTTTTATAAAGTTCCCTTCGAATTGACATTTTTCAAAACCTTAAGGAGGTTTCTGAAAATAACCATTAAAAGAAAATCTTAACGTCGTGATCCGAGTTAAGTGGTGGTTGATGACAGTTACAGATTGATTCTCCTTGATGTTGGAAATGGGATGTCGCCGATTCACGTCATGTTATAAGTAGTGACAGTTTTCTTTCGGGAATGACAAATAGCTTATGATTTGACAAGATAACATACACCCCTTATTTTATTTTTTTAGAACAACTATCTAAAATTTAAAGGCTGTGACAAATACCTCCCCTCCACAAGAAGTCTAAAAATTGAAGGCATATGCATCATTTTAACGAAATTGCACAGCTTCTCCCATCCCAATAGCATTTCGTCTTCCCTGAGAAATTAAATTCCCATAGATATAGAACCGAAGGCTTAAATCTATATGTGTAGCTGTCTCTTCCTAAGCGAGAGTGAACCAGGCAAAAGCTCTTGTTAACGTTCTTGTTAAGTGGCTTCTATGTAGTGGCATGAATTTTGACGGTGCTATATGATCCACCTGCAGTCGATTGACCAAATTAAGCACGTAACAAGTGATGATCAGGTAAAAACTTTCGTTACTGATCTATTATACTGCATATATATACATATATATAAATATGGGTAATAAGGGAAAATAGTTCTTGTTTCCTCTGGATAGTACAGAGGTCAGTTTTTTTAGAGCCTTGTTTATGGAACGGTATCAGACGGACATGTTACTTATTTGCAAGGAAATTCTGCCCGGACACACTTGTTAAGTTGTTGAATCTTTTCTCCAATTATACATTAAAAGTTTTGAAGGCCAAGCCACTGCAGATCATGTAATAGCCCCCCACTGATTGGGAGGAAGGGGGAAGATGTAGAGTTTGTTTAGATAAACTTGAGACGAGGATATCAGGCTTGAAATTCAAAAATTTTTCCCCTTGCATTTCTTTTCTCTCTTAAAATAAAATTTTATCACATAGTTATTTATTTTATATTTATTTGATTACTATAGTAATTGACATAAATATGAAAAATGTATAATATTTGATGCTGTGTGATTTTACAGACGATTGAATATGTTGAGATTACTTCACTGAGAACATTAATTATTTTTGGCTTATCACCAAGAAATGATATCATGGAAAAACAGACAATTTAGTATTTCTTATAATATGGACTAATTCAACTGTTCTTGGATTATTGAATAAAGGGCAGGGATAGTGAGCAATTAACTTAAGCTTGACGGAACTCCCGTAAGTTATTGGCGGCTTTGTGGATTTCTGGAATTATGAGTTCAATTTTCATATCACAGAAATCGATCTTTATTTCAGAAGTCATGAAAATGGATCGAGACCTTGGACATAAGTTTGAAATCCTTCCTGTGTTCATGGTTGTTTTGGACACGGCCAATCGGCCCAGCATGAAAATTAATTTCTCTCAAGACGGTTTGTTAGCACGGTTACTGTTCAGTGCCTTGCTAGGCCTGGCAGATACTTGGGTTGGTTAGTGGGCTGCCTCTAACGGGCAAAACTCGTTCAGTTTCTGGGCTAGGACTCGATCTCGGGCTGGCCCTAATGGATCGAATTTTAATTTAATTATTTAAAAACAAATTTATAGTTCATAATTTTATTAAAATTAATAAAATTATTATTATAAAAAAGTATTATAATTTAAAATAATATTTATATCAAACAAAAATTATTGACATTCATAAATAATAAATTACAATACTGATAATATAATAAGTTAAAAGTAATAATATATTTACAACAATAATATATAATTATATATATATAATTGTATTCTTATTACAATTTATATTTTATACCTTAACTTATAATTGTAATAAAGAGACATTTATATTAATTATTAACAAATCAAGTACATAATATATAATAGAATTATGATTATGAATACATAATATGATGATCAATTCAATTATACTTATAAATGACATAATAATGTAATATAAAGATATTTCTCAATGTGATTATTTAGATAATTAATAATTATAGAATAATATATTAATAATTAAATGATTGATTTTTCAAAAATTATAATTACAAATACATGTAACATATTAACATAATATAATTATAATGATTAAAATTAAATTTGTACTTAGTATTAGTAATTGGTGTAAATAATATTTTAGACTTTTAGTATTAATAATAAATTAATGTAACTTAAATATATAATTTAATATTTTATTTAAAATATACTTTAATTAATATGATATTTAAAATAGAATTCACGTTGATAAGTAACTAGTAGCTATACTTTTAGATTATAACTTTAGTAAAGTTTTTAAATACTAATATTAACTAATTCAATTTAGAATTATTATTACGTATAACATCTAAAATATTAATATTATATTTTAGTACTAAGTACTAACTAGTAACTACTATGGCTATACTAAACATAAAATTACAATAATATGTATGCAATAATGTAATAATGTAATTCTTATGATTTAAAAAATTAAGATAAGAATTTAAATTTTAAAATATAAATTATATTGTAAAAAATTAATAACAGTATTTTAATTTTAAATTTAATAATTAATAAGAAAATATTAGTTTGTGACCGTTAAATTGAAACTGATTAATTTGAAGGAAATCATTGGATTGAAATCTTAGAATTTGACTTTTTTTTGACCGTTGGATGATCACCCGGAGCTTTGGACAATTTCTAGTTGTTGGATTGATGCCATTATTGCCGCTTGGATTCACCTTGCTATTTGAAAAAATTTTGGTTGTTGAATTTAATTTATTTTTACGATTTGATCTTATGAATTAGACAATTTCTGTTTGTTGGATTGAAGAATTTTTGACCATTGGATTGACCTTGGGTTTGAACAAATTTTGTCCATCGAATTAAGCATGAGATTAGAAAAAATTCTGACCGTTGGATTGAAGCTTGGGGATTAGAACAAAATTTAGCCGTTGGATTGAAGTCTGGGAATTAGAGCAAACAAAATCTAGCCATTGGCCTAGGCTTTCCTTTTCCAACCCTAACCCTAATTTTGTTTTCGAAAATCTGTCTCTCTCTTTCTTATTTTTCTGTCTTGTTTGCACTGCTTTGTCTCTAGCCATAATATTTAAAAACCATACCAGATCTTTATTGGGCTTTGATGATTCACGAAGCGTTTATCCTATAACTAATTTTGATATTTTTCTTTTCTTAATATATTGAGAAATTGCTATAAATGATATTTGTGTTTTGTTTGATCATATCTACACCAATATTAACATGTTTTCATAAGTTTATGTTGTATTTATATGATATGTACGTATTTTGTTATTAATATTTTTCATTAATAATCGTATAATGGTTAAAATTGATCAATCTACTTTATTGTTATATTTTGATAAAATTTTTATATATTGATGACTTTTAACTTTATGTTATATCTGTTTTGTCTATCTAGTTTGGATATATTTTGTTGTTGATATTTTTTATCAATAATTGATCAATAAAGGTTGAAATGAATCGATTTATATAATTTCAACATTTCGAGCTTGGTTTTTAAATACTATATTTATCTGTTTTGACTTTGATTTATCCATTTTATATGTTGTTTTGAATCTTGAAAATATGATAATTTCTATTAGTGCAATGATTTTTGTTTGAACATTATTATTTTGTTGTTAATATTTATAAAATAGAAAATTATTAATGTGTGAAATGATCAAATTCAAATGATCTATTTTTGATAATTTCTATTAATAATCATGCAATGGTTCATATAAAGTTCACTAAATATGAGTCAATCCAACGATTAGAAATTGTGTAATTTAATCTATCTATTTTGATATAATTTTTTTAATATTATTATTTATTACTTACTAGTTATGCATTTGTAGAAATTGTGCAAAAGTTTTTATTCTATTATATAAATGTTGTTTATTTCATTTTTTAATATTGACTATTTTATATTATAAATATTGTCTATTACTTATTATTTATCATTTATGCATTTAACTAATTATTAAATTATTATTTGTTAATTAGGTTGTTAATTGTAATAAGCAGTTTATCAGCTGATATACCATGACTTATTCATATTTTTTGGAAATCGGGCTAACTTTGGTGACAATATCATGTACCCTTACTTAGTAGTTTTCTTTTTGTTATATAAATTTATTGATTATTCTACTTTTTTTAAATATTGAATATCTTTTATTATAAATGTTGTCTATCAAGCTATTTATACATTTAACTAATTATTAAATTATTCTTTTACTATTCTTTAATCTGTGGACCCATTGAGCTGCTTCTCCATTATCCTCTTTGAAAGAAATTCATTGTGGAGATAAAATCTCAAATAGGACTTAAGATTTATATCATTAAAAAATGATTGTTGCAAGCAACGATTGATGTTGGTTGCTGTTGTTGCTTTGATGAAATTACCTTCTAGATTCCTCCTCTTTGTTATACGTCTTTTGGTTGTATAAGTTTGTGTTGTTGCCATGAATTTCTTCCTTTTTCTCTTACACTAATTATTACTTTTGACTTTTAATTCTTTTTTTACGGGCGACATCAAATATTGATACAAAGAAATTCTCTTTCAATCTTTTAGTACTAAAACTATCCTTTGGCTTATTGTATTTAGATATACCTTGAAATCAAAGCAAACAATTACAGGTAAAAGCCAATGATTTGACGAAAATCCTTTGATGCATAAGTTAGGATTCTTTTTAATAGAAACTTTAGAAAAAATTATTGCAGCAATTCTATGACTTAAATTAAAATGTGTGTAACTAATTCTCTCATTTTTTTTTGTCTTTTATTTACTGTTCCATTCAACTATTGTCACATCTCTTATACCCACAATCTTTTTTCTAGAGATTATGGACTTACGAGCCTTTTTCACAGGATGTAATCACTAAACTAAGGATCCTTTGTTACTTTCAAAAAAAAGCTTTCAGCTTTAAACCTTTTAGAGGCTAAAATAACTATTACAAAGTGGTCTTAAGATCTTACATCACGTTTGAGACATTTTTTTGTTAATAAAAGAGAATTTAGAGTTCCACATCTTACCCAAGGCTCTTGTTACATTATAATTGAGACCTTCCCTAATGAGGAAGATCTCAGATATTATGTTAACTCTGGGATATTCACTGATGAATGAGGTTTTAAGGTTTCCTATACATTTGAGATCCTTGCTAACTAAGGTGGTTTCAGGATTTTTTATCTTGTTAGTATTATATACCCGATAATTATTCGTGTTATCAATTTTAGATATTTTATATTAAATTACTGTATGTAATATGTACTATACTTATTTATTAATAATTTTTTTTAATTATTGATATGCATATGTTACTTTCTTTTTTTAATCATGCTAATAATAGAACATGCATGTGAATATCTAGATACTTTAATTATTAAAGTTGTTACCTATAAAAACTATGTCGACCAGGCATCAATATCATATAATAAGTATACTGAATATATCTAATAAATATAATTGGATGATGTTAGCACCGGTAAAATGATAGTTATATTATTAAAATATTAGTGTGACTTAATAGTTAGAGAACTATTTTTTAAATATAACCAAAATTATGATAAATCACATAAAAGTATGTTGTTAATAATTTATCATATAATTGTACTAGTATGAGAAGTATTTTTTTGACCTGAGATATTATAGTCATTATTTAGTATAGATGTACATGATTTATATGGTGTATAAATATAAGATAAATTACGTCTCAAATATAAAAAGTCAATTTAGTTATATATTATTTATATTAAAATAATAATGATTATTAATACAAAATTCGTTGACTTAATATATAAGATTTTGAGATTTTATTAACTCAATCCAAATGCAAATTTTTATTTAAACATCCATTAGCACCTAAAACTTAAGTCTCTGGCAAGAACTAATGAAAAGTTAAATAAAAAAGTTTCATGTAATGAGTTTAGCACATGGGGGCCTTTAGTTGGAAATAAAATTAATTTTAAGATTTTGAAATTTGTGAATCTTGATTTAATTAAGATTAAACAAATGAAAAA
>JAWDEX010000012.1:10237823-10253329 GCA_035221805.1 Trichilia hirta
AAAACTCTAATCCCGATTCTCATTCGAATCATCGATCATATGTCAATATTATGCTGTGGTCACAGACTTATAATCAAGACATCATATCGATATTGGATTAAGAACTTGACTTGGACTGAGGTAATGGGAATTCTCAGCCCAATATGTCAAGCCAACGGATCCCATCTTGACTGTCAACCGAACACCTATACAAATAAAGCATACCCAAACTGGCTTCTTATACAAGGCGTGATTAGCCCTGCACGTATACACCATATGAAATATACCCATCTATATAGAGTCCGATTCTAGATATCTCAGGTCAAAGGATTACATCGCACACTATTATAATTTATCGACAAATTATTGACTACATGCATACCATGTGATTTATCGATATTCGATCATGTTTGATAAATAGTTCACTAACTATAAATTCATACTAATACTCTTATGTCAATACACATATTATCAGCTTACATATATTATCAAATAATATCATAAATTTAGTATGCCTACTATATGATAAAGTTGTCCATTCAATACCACATATGTAGAAAACGTATTTGATAATTTGTTTAATAATTTAAATATAATTATCTGAATAATTTATATATATTTATTATTCATAAAAGAAGTAGTTAATGTAGGTAAATAAAGAATTATTTTTTTATTAATAAATAAAAATTTATATAAAATTATAAATTTTAAAATCTATAATACTAATAATTTATAGGACATATTATAACAGTACGCAGACATAGATTGCTTCAGGTAAATTAACCTCACTTTATGAGCAGCAGAGAAATGTTTTCCTGCGGCAACCACGGCAGCTTCGGGCCCCGTAAGCACTGAAGCTTGTCGACAATTTTTATTTCCACCGAAGCAGGAAAAGTATGATATAAGGAAAGACGAGGCACTTATCTTTTTACCACAAAGTTGGTTGAAATTTGCTTTCTTATAGTTGTTGGTCTGTGTTGACTTTTTGTTCGTCGACCATACTTTTCCATTTTAACACCTGTCCCAATGTTGTGTGAATTGTGATCTCAGTAACACCATTCATTTAAAGTATTAATTGTAGTTAATTAAATATCGTTAACAATTATATTATATAAATATATAATAGTCTTCACAATAAATTATTAATTAATGACTAATACTAAAAAATGTTTATATATCAAAGACTAATGTAATATTATAATTATAATTACACATATGCCGTTTGATCATGTTGACTTAAACTGAAGTCGTTTAAAGTTTTATTCGGTTAAAAAACCGCGTCAAAATTTGAACCACTTCAATACTAATCACTGTTAAAAAGTCAAGGAATTGTTTCTCTAAATCCTTGGGCCTGAAGCAAAGGCAAAGTCACGAGTGAGGAAGCAACTGAGGGACTTAGGACCTGAGGTTACGGGGAAAGTACGAAGACGTTTCCTCGTAATGTTGAATCGTTAAGAAAGAGTAATAGGAAAATTAAAATTTTAACATTGGGCTTCTTCCCGTTGAAAAAGTTCCAAAATTGGGCTTTCTTCATGCCTCGCAAATTAAACCAACTGGGATGTTTTGACCAATCAGATATACTAAATGCATCAATTAAAAATTATAAGACATCCACTTCCATGTACTCGAAAACCAACCATTGTTTCCAAAGTTAAAATACATACTTGATGGGTGGACTTGAAGAGTCTTAGAAATGATATTTCTCTTGAGCACTCTAGCTCCTTTACGAAGAATGAGAAGATTTGGGAAACAAGATAGCTTTAATACGCGTAAATAAATATAGAATAACAAAGCGTTCTTCAATTATACATATCTCAATTTAACTACAACTTGACTCAGAATGAGGTGATTGGTCTCATGACTAGTCATATGGGAGGTCATGAGTTGGAGTTCTTCTCTTACTCAGTGTGGGAATATCTCCCACTATTTACTCTTATTAGTCAGGCATACTCCGTCTCTAATCTACCGTAGATTTTAGAGCAGAATTTGAATAATCTATATCTAAACTCTCGTTTTTAATAGGCACCTTCTCATATAATGTGAGTAAATTATACTGTAATAATGTAATATTTAAAAATTATACTTATATTATTTTGACTTTCTGGTGTTATTAATTAAATTCGTCTTACTCTTTTCCTTTTAACATTGAATAGTTTTTCTTCTTTATTTTGTAAGATTATTATCTGAGTTGACTGCAGAGGAAAATATTTAGGATCGTTTTTTTCAATTAGATGACAAATGGCAAATCTAATGTTGTGAATTTTGAGAAATAATATAAGATTAACGTGCCACTAATCTTTAATGGTACGTAGAGTTACATGATTATTGGAATAATTTTTTATTTTAAACAGTAATATTTATTAAATAATTTTATTACAACCATTGTACCTAAGATTCTTCGATTAAAATTTGAAATTCATGTGAATTGTGAATGAAGACATCCTTCAACTCGTCCAATGACCGCAGCAGCTGTCGTCTAGCAAAACAAGATCTCAAAATGTTACATACGGTGGGCTTTATTATATGAAAAATATATAGAAAAAGCAATTCAACGAAGCATGACTTATGTTATGAACGACGCAACTCCCAAATAACGGCTCCAGGGGCCGAAACAAGAGGCGGACCAAAAATCCTTGTGCACCGCCCACCGGTCCAAATCGCACTGATCCTATTCATTGTCTTGTGGATGTAGGGTTTGATTATCAGTTATCTGATTTACTAAATGACAAAAGCATGGACCGTACTACAAAAACTTGATGGCTTAATGGACTAAGGAGGAATCAAGTGGACCCAAACGCTGTACAAGCAACCAAAAATTTATCAACAATTCTACCCCTATTTCGTCAAACTATATCCTATACTTTACAATAAAAATTTGTATAAATTCTATATACAAATTAATATAAAATATAAATTAATTTAATTTAATTTTTTAAAAATAAATAATATAAAATAAAAGTAATTAATAATATTATATTGCGTTAATATATATATATATATATATAAGGTTTAGTTTGTAAAATTTTTTGTGAAATCTACAGAGGCGAAATCCACCTCTACCATTTTAAGTCCATTATAGCCCAAGTTATCATGTTCTTAATATTTAAATGCACCACAGTAACGCTGTTATGTAGCATATTCGATGCAAGTAATAATTTTTTTAAAGATAAATTAATATTTTAAAGTTAGAATAAGAGAAATTGATTAATTCTTTCTTTAACACCAAAACATCACATCAAATAGGTTATTTGGTTATAGGCTTAGGAACATGTTTTAAAAGAAGTCTAAAAATTCATAATATTTTATGAGTTAATTTCATAAAACAACAAAACTAGTTTTGTAATGACAAATACCCAATGCCCTGGAGTTTTAATGTAATGACAATAGGCTGTACAAAATTAATTTCAGACGAAAGTTATCAACCCTCAAAATAAGAACACGCACGCACAAAATAAAATTACACGCTCCTCCCTCCTCTGTTTTCCTCTCTGTCAAAGCTAAAATGGAAAAATCTATGCCAGTTAAAAACCCACATCCAGTTAAATTACACGATCTGCTTACGTTATCGGAAGGTTCTTACAACGACTGTGTCTCCCCCATCTCAGCTCCTTTGCTCCCACCAAGTAATTCTTCCAAATCCGTATTCTGAACCATCATCACGCCAAATCCCTTATTTCATCTTATCTGGAACAATGTAGCAAACTCTTTTTTATTCACCATCACTTTTAACATTCTACCTCCATCATTGTTAAAAACCCACCTCCATGTGCTAATCCCTCTGTCTCAAACCCAAAATTAAACTCCAACAATAACATTAAACCCACCATTGCCAATATCGATAACACCCAAAAATCAAATCAAAAGATGAATCCAGAATCAAACGGCCCCCACCACAGCCTCTTTCCCCGTGTTTACGTTAGCCATCGTATCCTGGATCCGATCACGACGTAGTCGTTTGTTATTTCTCCTTTTATGTTCTACCGTTCTACTTCCTATACTCTTCGCCTGTTTTCCTGTTCTCTGTGCTTATCGAAGTTTGTATCAGAATCTACCGGCGAACGAGGAGGAAATCCGTTGAAGAGGACAGACTCCCTTGATGTGAAGAAGGTTGCCGCAGACGTGGGTAGGAAGAAGATGAAGAGCGAGAAGCGGATTTGTTGCAAATATACTTGAAAGAGCAATTAATGCTTGTTAATCCGGGTATGATTGTGCAGACGCTGATGCTGATGCTGAAGATCAAGTGAGGGTTAAATAGTAATTCTACTCTTAAATGAGGAAATAATTGTATATATGGGTAAATGAAGTAGATTTTAAATTGCAGGGGTTGTTACAAGAGATAAAATAATGGGTATTTGTCATTTCATAAAACCGTAGCGTGTTTTATATTTTTCTTTTTCGTTATTTCCAATGATGATAGTTATGTATATTATATGATGAACAGATTAATTACTCACTTATCTTATTTATTCGTTGATTTATAATTTTAAAAACTTTAATTTATATTCTATTTAATTTTGATTTATTTTAATTACATTATATTTACTCACTTGGCATACAAATTTTTTTCACAATTACCCATATCTCTACTCTTTTTCTTTTTTTCTGTTTTTTAATATTTTGTGTGTCACCCTTAAGTTCTATGACCTCGCGGTATTTAAAAATATCATCTTGGTTCTTGGATCTAACACAATGAGCTTAGTGTTATTTTAATATAAAAATATTTAATTTATTACTTATTTATTTATTTGTATAAACCTCTATCAATCAGACAAATAATAAAAATACAGCTGTAACTTGTAAAACACAGAAAATGAGAAGCATTCGTTAAATAGATAAAATTCATAATTAAATTAAAACTATGAAATATAAATAAAAATAAATTTAAAGAATATATATAACAAAGATATAAATTATTATTTACAAAATAACTTAGTATAACAGTAATAATTAATAAAAATAAAAAATTATGATAATTCATAAAAATAAGTAATATAATCATAAATTTAGTATATATAAGTAATAAAAATTAATATTATCATGTTAATTTATTATATTACAGTAATTTATATTTTATATGTAATAATTCATATAAAATAATTATATTTTTTTTAAGCATTATTCAAAAAGAAAACCAATCGACCATCTTGTGCTTCCATTATTTAAGAACAAAAAAATCTTATTTTTATTTTCTTGTTTTGTCATGATACCAATGTATTTTCCCCATATCTATTTTCCGACTCCCTCACTGGGACCTGTCTCTTTGACGTGGCAGCATATTATTGCTTGGTCATTTGAGTTCGCTTCATGTGTACAAATACAATGTATCCGTGTCCGACGCCCTTCAAGGATCTAGCCCATGGATTCGGTTTTATCACCATGCTTCCAAGGCGTCTCCTCCATACCTAATAATACTAAATTACAATTTTTCTTTTTATATTTACTTATTATTTAACCAGAGATATTTATAAATTATAATCTACTTTTTTTTTCTGATTGGGATCCTGTGCATCAAATCTGCTTGCACCAATACCAACAGAAAACCGTTGCCTAAAAAATAAGAATAAAAAATAAATAATTATCTATCAATTTTTTTAATCTAAAATTCAATAATATTTGAAAAAATTGAAAATGATAAATAAAATTAAAATAGAGACAACGAACACGTGGCAGGATAATACCGACAAGTCAGATAACATAAATAAAGAGGATGCACGAGTCACCGTCACGTGGACAGTCGTGCTGGCATAGTTGACTGCATCATTTCTAACGAGACAAGTTGATCAAAAGAACATTATTAATGTCAATATTTTAAGGAAGAGCTAACATACATTTAGTGTACAGTGTAATTTCTACTTTTGAAGTATTTTAGTACTATTATAATATGGCTGTACAAAAATAAATAATACGGTACAGCATTACACCGTAGTAAAACCTATATTTTAATTTATTAATAAATATATTTAAAAAATTTAATGGATTAGCACTTGGACCAAAAATATCTGATCTTGACCGCTTGCACGTCAGTTATCCCAACGTCGCTGCCGTCTTGCACCTACTGCCTATTATTTTAATCGTTTATAATTGTTTAATTAGTTTCTTACATGACCAACAATTAAAAATTTCAAAAAAAAAAATTAAAATTAATTTAATTAAATGTATGGTTGGGTTTATGGGGCAATCAAGTTTCTTATCCTTTTTATCTTATCTTAAAATTAATGTTCAAACAACATACATGCTTAGGATTCAAAATTACTAAGAATATTATAAAGAGAGAATGAGAAGTATTTTTATATAATTTTATTAAATAATAATTATCTCTCTCTCATATAATTTTTTTAAATAATAATTTTGTATATTATAAATACAAACTTTATATAATATTATGTTATTAACAGGAAATTTTTTTCATCTATTTAACCAATCTATCATAAATCAATTGATATTAGTTTGATTATCTATCGAATAATTAATAATAGACTGATAAGTTGAGTGTATGAAAATTTTAATGTATGTTATTATCTTATATCATTTATTATTTAAGTTTATCACAATTTTTATCTACAAAATTAGTATAAAATTTTGTTTTTAAAGATTTAATCAAGTGATTTATATCAATTTAAATTATTTTTTAATTTATAAATTTAATTAAATAAAAATATTATTTTTAAAGAAAATGCATTAAAAACCCTTAAGTTAGTGTAACTGGACTGGCGATTACAGTTTCGCCTTTCAAGTCAAAAAGGAAAAGTCAAAAATGAAGAAAGAAAATTGATCCGACTGAATGGCGCTCCCTCCATTTTCTATTCATGATTTTTTCATTAAAAAATAAAGAACAGATTTCATTATCTGTCGCTTTTGATAAAAATAACCCACAAAAGTCTTGAATTGATATATTATAAAAAAATAAAAAAGAATGACAAGTTGCTCCTATAATTCTAGTAAATTATAAATATTTTTTTATTTTTTTAGATATTTTTTAAATTTAAAATTGATGATAAATATTTTTTATAATTTTAGAAATTTTTTTATATTTTTTATGACAAATACTTTTTTAAATTTAAAATTGTTGATAAATATTTATTATTAATTTAATTTTCTAGTTAATTATTTTTTTATAATGAAATAACTATTATTTGAGAAAAAATAATAACAGTTAAATAACAAAAATAGGACCCTAACTCAAATTAGAATAGTCATCAAAAGCCCTAACTTACAAATTAGGTGAAACTCTAAGCAATTATTAATTAATGGGTGAGAACTCTCACCTACGTGACTATCTTGACTACTACGTAGTTAAAGATTCATTAGTTAATAACACAATAATTTTTCAATCTTAACCATGTAATTAAGAATTTATTAGTTAATAATATAATAATTTTTCAATGTCAGAGTTTTACTGACATGATGTTACCCTAATTATATGATCAAAGGTTCTTTAATCAACAGTATCATAAATTTTAGAATCACTTCTTGCATTTTTTATAAAAAATATTTTTCTAAATTTGAAACTGTTGATAAATATTAATTATTAATTTAATTTTTTTAGTTAATTATTTTTTTATAATGTAATAATTATTATTTAAGAGAAAAATTATAACAGCTAAATGACGAGAAAAAGACCCGAACTCAAACCAAGATAGCCAATCAAAAGCCTTAACCAACATATTAGGGTGATGCTACTAGTAAATCAATCGACAAGAATCCTTGCCCACACGACTACCTTGACCACTTGATCAAGGAATCTTTAGTTAATAATACAATAATATTTCAAGGCTAGAGTCTTGTTAACGTGATGTAAATACCCTGATCATGTGATCAAGAGTTCTTTAATCGATGATATCGTAATTTTTTAAGGATAGAGTCTAGTCAATGTGTTAAATATTAACTCGGCATTAGGAATATTATTTGAATCTTATGATACGAATTCTCCATTAAAGTCCAAGAATTAAACTTGGGTAAGACGTCAGAATTTTTTAAATGAAACTAAAAATCACATGTGAAGGTATACTTTCAAGTTATATGAAGCGCATTATAGACTTCTCACAAGTGCAAAGGCAAAATAGTTACCTTAAACGTAATATTGAAATTATTGAGTTCATATTTTTTGATTTAAAGGTCTAATTACAAGTAATTTCATTTGAGTAGTCAAATTTATTTTTGCATGAAACTAACCCAAACTTGGTAAAGTATTGCTGTGAGTATGTGATTGTATGTAAACCATGAAACATAGCGAAAATAGTAAGCAGGGGGTATAAGCAGTATATGGATATATCTATTTTTCAACAAATTAAAGAAATTTAATTTTACAATCATTAACTTTTAATAATTAAGAGATGAAGAGCAATACTAATATTGTGATACTTTTGAGAAATCAAATACATTTGAACTTTTTTTACTTTTGGCTACTGTGAGAGAGAGAATAAGAGCACAGAGGAGAAAATTGAGAAATGGAAGAAGATTAAGAAAAAAACGTTATGCTTTCTTTTATAATTTTATATAAAATATTATTGAGAATTCCTGAATTAAAAATATTATTGAGACCCCTAAATTAAAAAATATCATTTAAGCCTTTAATTGAAAAATATTATTTACACCTTAATTTTTAAAAATCACAAATTGACTCTAAATTTTATTTAAATATCTAAATATTTATGAAACATTGTAATTTAATTTAAATCACAATAAGTTAAATTTTTCAAACTCTCTTTTCGTTAAACTATTTAATGTGTAAACTATTTACGATTTTTGGTCAAATAATATTTTTGAGAGTGCTAACTCTTTTGCGAATAATATTTACTTTTTTTAATGGTAATAATAATTTCATGTTTATGTTGTAACCTCTCAGGTTCACTATAATATTAGTCGTGAGCTAAAATCAATCTCATTGCTCACATTTCGAACCACTCGAATGCTCAACGATTATAATTGACATCTAGCAACGTGCTATAACTCTTAAATTATAATGAAAAAAAAAATCTTTAGTCAAATTTTCATTCTCAACTATATAAGTAGATAAACCATTTCAAGTGCTTGAGAAAATTAATGACAATACTTATAAATTTGACTTACCAAAAATGTATGATATTTCTATCATGTTCAACATAAAGAACCTCTCTCCGTACTTAGAGGATTTTGAAGCTACTAATTTGAGATTAAATCAAAATCAACCTGAGAAAAATGATGTGCATCATGAACCTCTGACACGTGTAAAGACAAAAGAGTTAAAATCTAAACTTGCTCGCTTAAACCTTACACATAATATTAAAATTAATAAGGTCTTATTTTTTGATTTTGAGGCGTAATTGCAGCCCAAGTTATTTTTACATAGAACTAACCCAAGCCTAGTAAACACATGTACCTAAAATTATTTGAAAGTAGGTTGGACACTTAATTTATGTGAGAGAGAAAGAGTCTATAATACATATAAAAATGGCCAAATCATGTGTTAGGTTCAATGTATCTCATGGAAATGCAACAAAGAAGGTAAATATAAAGAATTGATTAGTTGAAAATCAATACGGTTAATTACCACCAATTAACATTTAATTTTGATTGTTGAATAATTTGTTTCCTTATTTATCTCATATTAATTAGGATTCACTAGATTTTTTTTTTTTATATTTAATTCTAGTCATTTATAATTGCAAACTCTCTCTATAAAAAAGGGTTTTATAGATGTATTAAGATATTATAAATAAAAAATTAATTTTTTTGTCAAAGTAATTTCTCTTTCAATATTAATTTTTTTTAAAAGAATTAATTAAGTGTTTTATTGTTTCTTAGTGTTAAAGGAGCATAGCTATTATGGATTGAATTCACGTTGTGGCATCGTATATTTATGGACGTTGAATTTTTTTTCTTGGTATACATATATTTAATCTTTATTTTAGGTACATGCCAAGATTTGAAAGACACAATAGTTACACTTATAAAAAGAAGTTAAATGTAATAAAAAAGTAATTGATTGATGATTGGCAGTTGGCCACTATTGCCTTTCTTATTTAATTTCCACCATCATCGCTATATAAAAAAGCATATGACAATTTAGAAATATAAAACCACGTATTTTTCCTTTCTTTCTTCCTTATTTACTTCTTATTATTTTGTAAAATCTTAATTTAAGTATTAGAGTTTTTTTTATCAAGCAACCCACAATCAATCTGAAACTTTTTTTGTATTTGTGAGTTTTTTGAGTACAGTGATCATTGAATCATTGTTGTGCAATACTCGAAGTCACCCTCACTGCATAACCTCACCACATCTTGATCTTAACAATACTTACATAAATTTCGCGCATTAACAACTATTATACCACTAATTTTATAAGAGTGTGAATTGAATAAAATTATGTAAAATATATGAAATTTAATTAAATTTTATAATTTGTAGAATAGAAAAAAATTCATAAATTAAAATTTGTTAAAAATTTATAAATTTAAATTATATAAAATTTAATTATAAAATTTATAATTTGAAGAACATGGAAAATTTATAAACTATATTTTTAATTTACATTATAAAAAATGCCAAAATAGAAAAATAATAATTTTAAAAGGTGAGTTCTATAAATCTTTTCATATTTAATGTCAAAATAAGAAAATTACCATAAATTATATATTTTAAAAATTAGCTTAATTAGTTTTTTTAATTTACTCTTTTTTTTATTTTGACATTCTTTAAGATATAAATTTTGCTAAGTAAGTTTTATTTAGCATTTTTGAATTTTAATTTATGAATATATAATTTATAATAATTTTTTATTTTGACCTTAAATATTAAACAATTTATGGAACTTACCTATTAAAATTATTGTTTTCCTATTTTGGCATTCTTTAAAATATAAATAAAAAAATATAATTTATGAATTTTTTACATTCTTCAAATGATAAATTTTACGTTCATTAAATTATAAATTTTATTACTTAATTTTTTTTTGTATTTTATACAATCTTTTTAATATATATATATATTAATTCATACTTTTATAAAGTAAAAATATAATAGTTATTACACTAAAAAATAATAATTAAATAAAAAAATTAAATTGCGAAGGGTATTTTTTGTCAGCCTTGATGGAGTATCCATCACGAAAGAAAATATGGAGAATATATATAAAATTATAAAAATATTTGTTATTAATTTTAAATTAAAAAAATATTTGTTAAAAATAATGTAAAACAATATTTTTAAAATTATATAGAATATTTATGTAATTTAAAACTTGAAACATATTTGTCGAGAAAAAAATATATAGCAT
Source organism: Trichilia hirta (assembly GCA_035221805.1). Lineage (NCBI taxonomy): Eukaryota > Viridiplantae > Streptophyta > Magnoliopsida > Sapindales > Meliaceae > Trichilia > Trichilia hirta. The sequence continues at coordinate 10,249,060 of JAWDEX010000012.1, forward strand.
ATATTTATAGTTTTTTAAATAATGCTACACACATTTGACGTCTTACGCAATCCGTAAAATGATTATTGAAAAGAAAATAATGCTACACGCATTTTACATCTTACGCAATCACATGTAAATAAATAAAATAAAAAAAAAACATTAATGCAAAAGATAATTAATTATTTAATCTCTTATTTTTAATATAAAAAATATATTTTATATATTTTTTTTCGAAACAAACAGTTTTAAGATATCATGGACAGGGGACATAATTCTGCATTAGCAGTAATATTTGACTATATGTTAACCGAGAGAGGTGAGAAATCATTAACCCGTAATAATTTTTAATGTTATGCTTTCATAAGAAAGCTAATGAACACATTAAAAGTAATGAATTACCTAGCGGATCAATTGATGTTACAAGTAACATAACATTGGTTTATTTGATTTAAATTATATATCAAAGTAATTATGAAGATGCAATATGACCGCAAACCCTAATTCTGTATTAGAATGAGTTGAGTGTCGCTTTCGATATTTCATGGGGTCATGGCATGTTAGTAGGCCAAACTCAAAAAACAACAACAAAAGATAATCATATACAGTAATAATTACAAACTATAATATGATAAAAGATATTTTCTTTTATAGAAAATGAAATATAAATCAATTTCACAAAGTTTTATCCAATTAAAACTACATATTTAAGTGAAAAATTGACAATGGCCATCATGATCCGTTAATTGCTAGTTATTTTAGGTATATTTAGAATTAAAAATGTTACAATTTTATAATTATAATTATTTTACAGCAGTTGTAAAATTGATTGGAATTTGAGTAGGAATAGTATAAATATGTTAACAAATATATTAAATATAAAATATATTTAATTATAATCATTTAACTCTAGTTTATCCATTTTAATTTAATATTTTAATTCTTGATATAATTATTAAACGGATAGAGTTTATGTTATTGTAAACTATATTATATTTTATTTTTATTATACAAATATGATATAATAATTTAAACTACCATCCTTTAAAAATATAAAGAAAAGATAAAATTTACAATAAAAAGCTAAAAATTTTAAATATAAAATTAAAAAATATAATAAAAGAGTAAAAATAAATAAATAATAAAATAAATGGGTGTACGGTACATAAGTATTTACCATAATCTTGTGCTTATTTATTTTTCATTAAAAATATTTTTATTTTTAAACATTATTTTCATAAACAATGTTATTCGTGTTATGGTAAATAGGATGCTAATCATTAATTTAATATTTAAACTTTATTCATACAAAATATTATGCAATTCTATTGCAATGGCCACTAAGGGGACAAAAGATCTTATCAGATGAGTTGCATCTGATTGTATTAATTAATTAATTAATTAAACTATGTTTAAACAAATGAAACACCCACATGCAAATGGAATCGACTTGAGTGGGGTCCGTAATACTTTCCCCAAAACCAAAAACATTAAAGGGCAATTTTACCGTATATAAATTAACATAATAATAAATTAATATAATTTATTTTATCATTAAGATGTAGCCTAATGGATTAGAATTGGGTAAAATGAGTTAAAAAAATTAATATAATTTTATTATTATCACTTATCATATAAATATTTTAAAATTTTTAAAAAAATATAATAAATTGTTATTTAAAAAATTAATATAATTTTATTATTATTATTATTATTATTATTATTATTATTCATCACTTAATTTTCAAATTTTTTTTTAATAATAATAATAATAATAATAATAATAATAATAATAATAATAATAATTGTATTATTATTATTATTTTGAAATATCAAGAATTCAACTATTAAAACCAGTGTTTTCAAAAATTCACAAAGAGAAACCATCCCATATATGTACTAACATCCAATTACTAAAAAGGCTTCCATCTGAACTGTTAGATTTGACCATCAGACATCTGTTTATGACCCCTATCCGTTTGTCAGGGTCGGTCTTGATTCTTTCTGAAAATAAATAGCAAATTAGATTCAATCAGTCAATTTCAGAACTTGAAATGTATCAATAGTTCAACCCAGAGGAAAATACAATTTTCAATGGGCCCACCAGTAATTCTACCCTTATTTACACCTACTAGCCACTAGGCGATAGGACAAAACCACAGTACTGATAAATACAAATCAAGGGAAGTTTCGTACATAGAAAAATTTCAGTACTGAGAGGGCAGTTTTGGTATTTGAACACAACACTGTAAATAAATGAAAATCCCCATTCGCTGGTACTACCTGCATAGCACGTCATTACCCAATCCATAATCTCCAAGTCATCGTTCCCAATTGAACGGCTCAAATTCCCTTACCGCTCACTGAATCCAGTGGCTAGAATGTCGTGTTCTAGAGCCTTCGATTTACAACATTCACAATCATGACTGAAGAGAGAAGAGAGGGAGAGTCGAGTCCTTGGTCTAACCATGGTTAGTTGTTTAACCAGAGTTGACGCGCTCAGTTAAATTTACGTCTCGCCAGGGAAGGTTTTTATGTGTGGCTTTGGGGCGAGAATTCGCTGAGCCAACTCGGAATGGTTCGTTGCCGCCTTTAAACTTCTGTATTTGCTTTTTCTTTCTTTCTTTCTTTGATTCAGTAGTCTTGTTGGATGCGCTCATTTGTTCTAAATTAAACAAGTTCTGTGATTTGTTTTTGGAGAAGTTCGAGATTGTCTGGTCTCCGTTTAGATCTCGGAACCTAGTTTGATGTTCAGTGTCTGGACTTGAGTTTGATTCTTATAAAGTTGTTTAAATACGTATTGTTATTAGTTAAATTAATTTAGTTGATTATTCAAGCGTTTTTTTTAATCCCTTCTTAAACCGTCATTATAATTAGTTGCAGTTAAAATCTTGCGTGGAAGTTTTTTCAATTAATTGCAATAATGCCTTAATGCTGAAGAGTATGTTCATTTAGGTTCTTTGAATGTTGTAGAATGCGTAAAATCTAGGTCCATACCCATTCAATCCCTCAAGAGCTCTATTTTATTAATTATTTCCTTTTTGAACTTTCCTTAAATGAGAAGGAATCAATGGATTTATTAATTATGGCTTATAACAAGTAACTGTCTTTTAGCTTAATAATTTTTGTAATTTTATTTGCAATTATCCTGGTTATATAACCATTATTTAGTAAATATAGAATACTCAGATTCAATTGGCGTTTCTATTTCAGATATTTCAGATTGTTGACTCCTGATAGCCGGATTTCCGATTATGGCGTGGTTAATGTAGCGTCAAGTGTTAAGTTTGCTGCTCTCCTTGGTTTCGGTTGAATGCTTTCAGCTTCTCAGAGTCGTGGGTTGGTATTGCTTTTGATTCAGTCGATTGATGATTGTTTATATCAAGGATCAATTAGTATCTGGTTCGGGGCTTGTTTCCGCCTCATTGGGAGGGAAGGAAGAAACTCTCTTCCGCGGCCGCCTTTGTTGCCGGCCTAGAAGTCTGTTGGTTTCTCTTTCCATTACATGTCTCGTAAATTAGACAGCCCAGTTCAGACTCAGATGGCAGTGGCAGTCTTCAAAACCCCACTCAGTGGGGAATACCACGGGAACAAGAGAACGGAAGGGAAACAACCTGCCGGGAGGAGGCGGGTTTTTGTTCAGACTGAGACTGGTTGTGTCTTGGGGATGGAGTTAGATCGAGGAGACAATGCTCATACCGTGAAAAGAAGGTTGCAGCTTGCTCTCAATGTGCCTACTGAGGAGAGTTCGCTGACTTTTGGGGATATGGTGTTGAAGAATGATCTTAGTGCGGTTAGAAATGATTCCCCGCTACTTTTGACACGAAATTATATGCATAGGAGCTCGTCAACTCCCTGCCTTTCGCCAAGAGGGAATGATCTCCAGCAAGGAGATAAGAGTGGTCCTATTGAGATATTAGGACAATCGGATTGTTTTGCTAGTACAAAAAAATTGGTGAAGGACATTGTGAAGGCAATTAAGATAGGTGTTGATCCAGTACCTGTTCATAGTGGGCTTGGAGGTGCTTACTATTTCAGGAACAGCAGAGGTGAGAATTTAGCAATTGTGAAACCAACGGATGAAGAGCCTTTTGCACCTAACAATCCCAAGGGCTTTGTTGGCAAAGCTCTTGGACAACCAGGATTTAAACGTTCCGTGCGGGTTGGGGAAACAGGGATCAGAGAGGTTGCCGCTTACCTTCTTGACTATGATCACTTTGCAAATGTGCCTCCCACTGCCCTGGTGAAGATCACTCATTCAATCTTCAATGTCAATGATGGGGTGAATGGG
>JAWDEX010000012.1:10253518-10271572 GCA_035221805.1 Trichilia hirta
GATTGTGTTGGGAGCTTTGGGCAGGTTGAACTCATTCCAATTGATCATGGTCTGTGCTTGCCAGAAACTTTAGAGGATCCTTACTTTGAGTGGATTCATTGGCCTCAGGCTTCAATACCATTTTCAGACGATGAACTTGAGTACATTGGCAATCTTGATCCACTTCGCGACTGTGAAATGCTGCGAAGGGAGCTTCCCATGATTCGGGAGGCTTGTCTTCGTGTCTTGGTTCTCTGCACAATTTTCCTCAAGGAGGCTGCTGAATTTGGTCTGTGTCTTTCAGAAATTGGTGAGATGATGAGTAGGGAATTTCGTGCTGGTGATGAGGAACCCAGTGAACTTGAGGTTATTTGCATTGAAGCGAGGAGATTGGTAAAGGAGAGGGAAGATGTGTCACCGAAAGCTGATCTTGAAGATGAGGAGTTTCAATTTGACATAGACTGTGAGGATACAGAATTTGAGTTTACACCAAAAATGGCAGCTGATGAGTATGTGACCAAGGCACCTTTTCAACTCGGAATTGGATTTGGCAATGTTCGCTATCCACTTTCAATACTGGAGGAAAGCATTGAGGAGGTAGAGGAAAGTGAAGGAGAGGAAGATCAAGAAAGATTTGCTAACTTGCCAGCTCTGGAAAGGATCCCATCCATTTCAAAACTTTCCATGTTGCTCAAGAACACGAGTTTGGGAGACAAGAACCAAAAATACCAGAAATTCCCCAGTTTGAAGCAAGAAAATGGCTATCTTTCTAATACATCTTCTGGTCATAGGAGTGCAAATGAGCAGCTTCCTGCAAGCGCAAGCTTTGTCAAACTATCAGACATGGGTGAGGAGGAATGGGTGTTGTTTTTGGACAAGTTTCAGGACCGTCTCTACCCAGCATTTGCCCAACGGAAATCTGTTACTGTAGGTCAGAGGCAGAGACAGAGGCTTGGTACTTCATGCCAATTTTGAGATTGTGATACCAAATATAGTGGTTTGGGAGTGGGCAATAAGACAGGTTTGTGGGCGTTAGAAAAAAGGATTGTTAGGATAGGTTTGGTTATTGGGTTTTCTCCTTGGAAGGTGTAGTAGTTGGGATCGACAATAGTAGCTGCTGCCGTAAATATTCTTGGCATCAGCTAAGTGGAGAGCGGCGTAGAGTAGTTTGTATTTTGTTTAACATTTGTACTTTTTTTTTTGCTTACTTTTTGCTCCATATGGTTTGCTTGATAAATAATTTGTAGAATGTTCTTCTCAAAATACTTTATGTAAATACTGACCTTTGTGCTTTTTTCGTCCGGTTGTTTTCTAATTTATATATCTGTAAGATAGGGCTTGTGGACTGAGATATCGATTTGTTGTTTCAAGAGATGGAATGAACGGTGTATTGCTTGACTAACTAGAGGCATATCAAAGTTGATTGTTAAACCATCAAGTTTTAGTTTTGCAGAGTCAAAGTAGGTACACTTTTCTGATGCATTTGTTAGTGTTTAATCTCAGTTAAAGTGTGGGAAGTTCGTTTTCTGATCTCATTTGTCTGCATTTTACTCTGAGATTATGAAGTTACTGCATTTGCAAATTGGGAACAGTTGGGATGTTGGCTGTGCCGCATGTTTGGGAAGACTAGGAACTTCTCGGGAAACAAACGGAAATCCTCCAAACTAAATCTTGTCCAGAGAATAGGTAGTGCCTATGAAACCAGTGTGTTTATTGTAATATTCTTGAATCTGGGGAAGAAAGTTAGGCAAATGTTGGTCTTCGCCGTTTCCTTGTCGAGTAATTTCACAACATTTGATTATTCCTTGCTATTGTAATCTTTCACTGTACTAAAACATCTGGTTGCCACCCACCGATTTCTTGGTTTACTAATTATTTTCTCCCTTCCGGATTATCACCAAGTGTTTTTAATATTTTCTTTTAGTTCCATACTGACAACAACAAAAGTTTTTTTTTTTGTCATGTTTGCCATTCAAATCAACTATTAGGGATTACAAAGAAATGAAGTGTTGTCGATGGTTGGTAACAAAGGATAAGCAAAACAAATCGGCAAAAGATATTACTCTAAGCAAACATAAAGGATGTTGTGTTAGGGTCCATTAACAGTTGGATTCCGTTCTGTGTTGTCCATATTCAAGAATCGAAGCCTTTTTAACAATTAAGCGCGGTCGAGTCTGTACTATGTTTATTCTATAGTTCGTTTTGCTTTGCCTTTCTCTAACCCCAGGATCGGTCGGCATCTGATGTTTACTGTTGTTGCTGTTGTGGAGGATTTAGCAACTTCTTGGGTTTTGCTATTTTGGGAAACAATGGAAATTATGTTGTTGTACCTTCTTTTAATTATTATTTTTTAATTGTGAGAAATAAATATTAATTTTTATTTAAAATCATTAACCTTTCTAATTATATTTGATATTAAATAATTAATTTTATTTCACAGTAATTATAATTTTTAAGTCACAACATTTGGATTTTACATGTATCAAAATATAAGTTTAGATTGAAACAGCATAACTTGCTTGAAACAAAATATTCTGTTGAATCCTTGCTTGAAGATGGACAATAATAATGGTATGTTTTCCATTAGGGTTGAGTTTAATGTGTCATAGTCACATTTCCAATCCATAGACCTCAGCTCAGAGGATACACATTAAGTGTTTGGTATAAGTCTTCATTCAATAGAGTACCATATCATTGATTTCAACTGACGAGCAAGTAGCAAAAACATAAAATTATAATTGATGTTTTAAGAAATTCAATTGTTAAACGCGGCAATCCAATCTATCTACGGGTATTTGGGGTCCATTGGGCGTATTTATTTTCACATGGATTATAATTCAAGACAAAATGACGAAGCAAAAAGACAAGATAAGAAGCGGGACTGGGAATGCAGTGAGGATTTGTCTGCTTGTTTTATATCTTAGTTCTTTCTTCACATGTTAGAATCAAATTAATGTAGTTACATTTGGACAAGTTTTGGTAAAGACACCTGAACAATTGCGAAAATATACGTTGATGTCTAACTTTTTGTAGGATAAAAAATCTAACTTATCACGTAAATTTTATTCTTTCGTAATTTGCTAGAACTAGTACAGGTTCACTTTGGGTTGAAATTTTAACAGTATGCTAGTTATATCTAAAATCTAAATAAAGAAAATTAGAAATAAAGTTGACTTTTCGATGTATAAATTTTAATGCTTAAGTCAAATATAAGTTTGAAGTAAAAGAAAGAAAGTAATATGATATAAATAGTAAATATCATAGTGTTTAAAGAATTTGTCCCAACGAAAAATATCAAGTCGAAAATTCTCTCTAAGAGTGGAGTTCCGAGAGTTGAAGCCTCAAAAGTTCAAAAAAAAAAATTTCTTCGAGTTGTGAATATTGTATTTATAATGATCTTGATACGTATAATCATTAGAAAATAGGAGTTCGATTTGATAGGAAATAACATATCTAGACAGTCAATAGGTTATTTCACTATCATGTCTTATCGGACAACGGTGAACAATAAATGACTATCGTACAGGAGGTATGTCACACTAAACCTTTAATGTGATGGGACATTCTATCAAGTTTTAAAAGATACATATTGCTTGTCTTTTAGATCTCCTATTTTGATAGTTGAGGTTGGGATTGGCTCAAAATTTCAAGGCCATGAGTTTGTATGTGGACTCGTAGTTTTGGGTCATCCGAATTTGGTTCATTAGTAAACTTTGCTTCTCCAAGTACGGAGGTGAAAAAGGGTGGCCTTAAAAAAGTTTCTCAATATGAATCCTCTAAATTTTTGCTATTGCAGAGTAACAGTAAAAATTTGCTTGTTTTCTCCTTTTTTGACATGAATTTTTATGCTTGACTTAATTTGAATTATTTGTACAAAATGTGAACTGCCAATAAACGCATTTATTATAGTTACATCGTTTTAAAGCTTATCGTTTATAAAAAATATAACCGTTTGCTAGTGCCTTTTTGTGTTTCATAATGTTACAATGTGTAACAACGAGAGTAACTGTATTTATGTTTACAAGATATTTTAAGGCTTTTCATCATTTTTTGGTAATGTAGGGCAATTCAAACCTTTGTATTACGGTTCTGGGGATTCATTGTCTCGTTTTATTGTTCTTTAAGTTGGCTATAAATATCTACAAATCTCTTCATTTAGCCCTTGTTTCATATAATAACATTCTGTGCATTATAATATTTCTTGAGCCTTGTCTTCACTCAGACTTTAACTTTCTTCAATCTTATTTCTTCTAACAATTTCGGTTTATGAGATTTGGTTCCTTTTCTTCATTGTTTATTACTTTATTTTGCATCTGGTTCTTGTTTGTTATGACAAACAGGTGCTGAGGGAAAGTTAAGTAGAGTTAATCAAACTAGGATGAAAGTGCCTAGTGATTTAGTAACCAAAAATAGAGTCACAGTGCGGGAACTGGGAAGTTTAATATTCGATTAAAGAGTTTTCAGAGTTAACCATAGCGTTCTTGAGATAGCACTATTTGTTCTCAACAAAAATTATGTTGTAGATTTTGAAATTGACTATCTAATTCAGTGTTATATACCTATAGAAAATGAGTGCTAGTAGTAAAAGTGTTGACATAATATCTAGATGTCAGTCAGCTTGAGATATAGTGGTAAACCTATAGTCTAGCTCTTCATCCCCAAGACCAAGTAATGATAGGTCTCTACAATAGAATTAGTCCCTCCTCTCAAACTTAGGACTAAGTATAAGACAAATTTATTTCTTTCAATTGTTAACACCTAAGATATCATGGTATACCAAAAAGCCTATAAGTTGGATAAGTTAGTGATGATGAGAGCACTACTGGACAATAAATTATCGAGTCAACCCTTTTTAAGAGAGATCATATTTAATGAGGAGTTATTCTTACTTGGGGTGAGATTGATGCTATAATCATTCTTAATTACCTTAATGACACATTTTTAGATCCTATTGTACCAACTGGCCCTTAACAGTTGAAAAATTTTAGTTGGGTTATACGTGCTATAACAAAAATACTCTGGCGATCTACCCAGCATTCCAGAGGTAGTGTAAAAGAAAATTGTTGAGACCTCTACGAATCTCTTGACTAATAGCAATGCTAATAGGCATTCCCTCTATCAATAAGACAGATAGAGTCCTCATCCTTCTCTGTCTATAACTTTCTAGAGAAATAACTACAGTTGTTTTTAACTATTCTCACTACAAATTGTGTCCAAAACTTTCTTGAAGTTGGCTAAAGGTTTTTTATACATTTTTTTATGAACAACGTCAACTGTTGATGCCTAAATCTTTTTAGGGTAGAAAACCTAGCTCATCACATGGATTCTATTCCTTCGTAGCTTGCTGGAGCTAGCAAGGGTTTGCCTTGGATTGAAATTTTAACAATATGTCAGTTGTACATGAAATCCAAAGAAAGAAAGCTAGCACTAAAATCGACTTTTCGATATATAAACTTTAATACTTAAGTTAAGCATAAGATCAAAGTAAAGGATGGAAAATAATATGATATGAATAGTAAAGATTAAAGTGTTTAAAGAATTTGTATCAACGCAGAGTATCGAGTCAAGAATTCTCCTTAGGAGTGGAGTTCTGAGAGTTAAAGCTCCCAAAGTCCTGAAAAGTTCAGAAAGGTCATTTTTTCTGATTGTGAATGTTGTATTTATAATAATCTTGACACGTGCGATTATCGGAGAACAGAAATTCAATTTGACAGGAGACGATATATCTAAATAGCTAACAAGTCATTTCACCATCATTAACTATCAGATTAGGATAGGCAATAAATGTCTATTGTACAATTGGTATGACACACTAAATTTTTAGTGTTATAAGATATTTTATCAAGTTTTAAAAAGTACATATTGCTCGTCCTTCATATCTTCTATTTTTAATAACTGAGAGCTAGGATTGACTCAAATTTCAAGGCCATGGGCTTGTACGTGAACTCACAGTTTTAATTTGCCTGAATCTAGTCCGTTAATAAATTTTACTTCTACATTAAAATAGAAAAAAGTGACCTCAAAAAAATTTCTTTATGATATATATAAAAAATATATATTTATTACACGGAGTTTTGCTTGGTCTTTGTTTTGATTAGGAATTCTAAGTGTTTTAAGTTTGGTATAATTTCTTATAAGATTGAATCCTATTCTATCCTATCCATTTGTGAGAGAATAAGTAAGGAAGACGAAAGCTGAAAGCATGTGCTCAGAAGATGCGTGAAGCAGGGAAACATAAACTCAAATTCAAGAAACATTTATATACCCACAACTTAAAATAAGTAAAAAAAATATATTAATAAAGGAAAAACCTGCTATAGGATTTAAGAAAACAGAAACAAATGAAGCAATAAATATAAGAAATATCATGGATTAAAGCAGCAAAACAGGTACATTTTTCGAGTAATCTGAAGTTTGCTCAGCGGCATTTTCCGCAAGCTGTCTTCGGTATAGGAGAAGCCGAAGTTGTCAATGTATTATGTTTACCTTTCAGTCCTTAGCATCATTAGATGGGCTTTTATTTTTAGCCCCGTTCACATAAAATTGGACCTACATGGGCCCAATTATCAATCAACCATGTGACTTTTTTAGTTGCTACGAGAAATCAAGTAAGACATGGCCTAATCCAAAAGAGTTAGCCCAAATGGAGTTTAGTTAGTTTAGTAGAAAGACAAGGTACAATAAGGAGTTTAGTTAATTTTTTTTAAAAAATGTGTAAAAACTTTTTTAATGCAGTTTTTTTTTTAAAAAATCACTTAATTTATTTTTAAAATTAATAAAAAAATCAAGAAGACTATTAAGAGGATGACATTTACAAAAGAATAACTTATATAAAAACAAGAATAAATATAAAAATCAATAATTAATTACCTGAATTAAATGGATTATTTAACTTGATTTTGTTTAACTTTTTATATATTGTCGGTTTAAATTTTAATTTGATAAAATAAAAACTAACTATAAATGATTTAATTTTAATTTAATAATATATAAATCATATTGAATTATTATTTTAATTTTAAATAATTTTTTAGTTAAAATTATTTTTTAAATATATACCAATGAATTTTCTTTTCGCTTGATACTTTTTAGTTTGAATAATTTTGCAAAAAGATGATTCAATTATATATAACAATTTATTCATATTTAGGGTCATTAAAGTGATTAAGGTTAAGGTAATAGTAATACTAAATTTTTATTCTAAGTAATGTATTTAATTTTAATATATAAAAAATTCTTAATGACAAGTCAGCATGTATTCTTATGTTTGCTAAGCAAAATCTTATCCGTATAAAAAAAGATGTGATGTGTTTACGTACTTATCATATATTCGTGGCTACTATATGTACAATAATTGATATAGATTACTAGGATTTATTATTGTAATAGTAATTAGATCATTAATTATGGTTGCTCTACAAAAAGAATGAGTCAAAATCAAATACACATTACGATCATTCCATTTGCAGATTGCATATCACATCGCACAAGAAAAAAACTTGGTCATTTTGTTTCATTCTGTGTTTACAAATCAACCTAATTATGCAACGTTTGCATAAATTATAAGATTATTAATTAATTTACAATAATAAGCATATTCCACAAATTTTTGCCGAGGGAAAACAAAAAACAAAAAAACAAATTGTTGAAAAGGGTTAGCAGAAAGTGTGTTTTAAGTTAGATATGTCTCCAAGGTCTTTCAGCAAGGCTTACACATTCACTGTACCTATAACAATCAACAAGATGATCGATGGTTAGACCAGCTGCTTGCATGAATGAATACACGATTACCGGTCCGACAAACCGGAATCCACGTTTCAATAAATCCCTGCTGATGGCTTCAGCTTTTGGAGTTCTTAGAGGAACATTTCTTGGGTATCTGAGTTTGTTGATCACTGGTTTGTAATTCACATATCCCCACATATAGCTGCTGAAGGATCCGAATTCATTCACAATCTGCAGCAGTTCGATAAATTATAATTATGTTATATTACCAAATTCCATGTTAGAAAAAATAGTTAAGTCAAAGCGAAGATTTGCACAAAAAACTTGCCTTCATTATGCATTTGGCATTGTCTAATATGCACCTTACTCTGCTCTCTGCTAACATTATCGCTTTATCCGAGGATATTTCTGAGATCTCTTTCTCTCCCATTTTAGCAACAATCTTGGGATCAAATCCAGCAAAAGCTTCTCTATTTCATCCAACCAGTTATAAATTCAGTGAAATTGGTGACATTTCAAGTATTTGAATCCATGTCAATTGATTAGTATCAGTACCTGACGAGTTCCTTTCTTTTCAAGATTTCAGTCCAGTTGTAGTCCATCAACATACCAGACAATGCAAGCAGCTCGAACAATTGACTGTGTTTCATTAGTCAAAATTTATCCAGTTAATCTATAAAATAAACTGGATTAATGAATTGAAACTTACTTGTCATCATAAACAGGAACTCCCCAGCAGTCATCATGAAATGCAACGTAAACTTTATCTGTATTAAAACCGAACGTCAATGTCTACTCTTTCGTCATGTCAAAAATTTGGTTGATACATATAGCTATCCATGTACTTAAAAACGAAAATATATTTAAAGTTAATATGCAATACAGTTGGAGCAGGAATACATCATAATCTAAATATTAATGAGTGTAGAATAGACTAATTAATCAGTTGTAACAACTCCCATTATATTTAATACCAATGATGATGAAAAAGAATACGAGTATGGATTTTATTTCATGTTATTGAACTCAGTCAGTCTCAAACACTCCATATATAGTTATCGAAGCTTGTAATTTGCTTCTTTATTAAGTATGGGGTCCCCTAAATTCCTTCTTATCGATTGAATAAACACAGAAAAGATTCTAAAACCTAACCACTCCAACAATGTCAAAGACTAAATATTAAGAATGAATTTCCACAAAAAATCTCAATGTAATTATCTTCTGCAATTTGATAAGAAGGTGGTGATATAGATTGCTTTAGCTTACCACTATTCTTTGTAATCCAGTTGCACCTCTTCAATTCCCCAAAGTTAGAATCCTGATTCTGTTGTTGTTGTTGGTGGTGGTGGTGCTGCTGCTGTGGTTGAACGACAGTTTTAGCCGCGTTGATTTCTCTTCTTTCAGGCTCCGAAATCAAACGCAGAGCTAATGAAATTTTCTGCTCCAATAGGGGAGAAGAAGTAGAATTATCTGTAAGAGAGGAGTCGTTTGAATTCTGTGATAAAGACAACGATAATGATGAGAAAGATAATGAAGAATTGCTTCTATGAAGCCCAATAGGATAAATTTTCTTCAGGTGTTTAGACAATAAACTTTGAGTTGGCTTCTCTTTCTCCTTAGGACTTGTGTTCTTCTCCAGAATATGCCTTCGAACATTTGCTTTAGACATGCCGGAGAAGATAAGCAAAGCAAAGCAAAGTTGTTCTCTTAAATTGGTTAGATGGAAAGGATAATATATTGATTTGCGATCAATAGAGTTTGGGGTTTTAAAATATAGGGGACCTTCAGAAGTCATAGCTAAGTTGGTGAAATGTGAATTTCACCATGGAATGATATTTGCTCCTTGGGTTTTAAGCAAAACCAATAATGTATTTGGACCTTTTATTTTATATGAAAGATTCTCACCAATTTTCTTAATGAATAGTTGAGTCATCACATTTACATATTGTACTTAATTTTATTCATATGCTCTGTTGCATGAGAGGATTTGAACTTCCAAAATTTTTATATATGGAAATATGTGTGAGAGAAATTTATTTATTGATTTTCCATTTTTATAACAAGATATCTAAATTTTTTTGTATCTATTTATCTGTCTATTTTAAATTTAAATTTTATACACATTTTAAAGTTAATGTGATATAAATTGATTAATTTACTTCTTACTTAAATAGCAAGATACTAAACTAACTTGATTATCTCTTCAAACTTGTGTACGATATGTAAGACTAAATAATATTTGATAATTTATTAAGAATGCTATATATTAAAGAATCCTTTGAAATAAGTAAAATTCTTTGTCTATTTCAACAAATTGAAGTGGGTAGGTCCTATTTTTATTTTATTATCTTTTAAAAATTATTTTCAGTGTTAATGTCAGTCTGGAAATGGTATGAATGTGTGAAATGATTAGAACATGTAGTTGTAGTGTTTTTCTCACTGCAATTGTAAAAGAGTTGAGATGGAATAATTCTTAACTTGTACTCTTATGCCATTGAAGTTTTGATTCCTACCTGTTGCCTGTATAGACAAAGAAATTTCATCTTTTGAATTATAAAAATTTTGATGATAGAGGATTCAAGTTTTAGGTCAAAATTGGGGGCAGGGTTTTGTTTGTATCGGAAGTCATTTGATGATGAAGATGAAAGGAGCAAGTAGGCGAGGGATGTGTGTGTGCCCTCTTAAATGGATGCAAACATCAAGTCATATTGAAAATTGGATAGCAGCTTTCATTTATTTTTATAAAATTATGACCAATGAACTAATGATTATGATGTCTGTGCTTTGCATATAATAAGCAGCAATTGTAAACTACATAATTTGACATATCACGTACTTTATCTTTACTAATATTCCCAAATTCTTATTTCAAATGACATAATTATTTATTAATAATTAATAGGTATAATAAAGAATATTAATAATTATAAATATTTATTATTACCGTCTCACTTATAACGTTATTTACAATGAAAATTTCATATAAAATTTTATTATTATTAAATAAAATAAATATAAAAATTCTTTTATATTTATTGAATATGGTCTTTTATACAATTTTTTTTTTTTCTTTTGCTGTATTATAAATTATAACATCTCTATCCTCGCTCTTCTCATTACATCTTCTACAAATTTCGCCACTTTAAGGATTCTATGTTGGTGCAAATGAGGTTAATGACTTGGTTTTGTGACTTTGCATTCCAAAACATATAGAATCCTATAAGATTTTATTTTCTAGTGAAAAGATATAATAAAGAAATTATTAACACTCAAAATATTGTGGCTTCACAAAATTGACCACCACTAGATATTGACATTTTCTCTCTTAAACACAACAATCTACAATCACTTATTTATATGTTTCTAATTTTTTTATTTGAAATTTTCTTTTAAAATAAAAATTAATGTTAAATTTGTCCTAAAACTAGTAGGGTAATAGAATTTATTTTCTTTTCCTACTTTGGGCCATGTTTTCCTCTCCATTCTTTCTCTCAGCTCATAGTTCAGCGTCTGCTTTAAAAATCCCATTGTGAAGCTCCAATGGAAGTTTATTGTAAATTGGTTCAAAACAGCCATCATCCTCAATGGCTTCTAAGTTTTCATTCAGACAATCTGCAACAAGAATTTTTTTGGTTTTGTCAAGATTTAAAAACCCATGAATCCTTTGCTCTTTAGATTTTCTCGCTTTGCGAGTCTGTGATTGTGCTTGTATTATAAAGATGTATGGGTTAGTGCGATCGTGCTAGAACAGTAATAACCAAAGGACAAAATATCACTGGGAAAATGATAAAGACAAGTTCTCAGCGTGGCAAGACTTTGTGAGGGGGACAGAAAAAAATTAAAATTTTGGGGATATGAAAATTTCATTTTCTTTGAGAAAAAAAATAAATAAATAAATAAAAACACTCCTAAATCTCTGCGACATTTTATCAAACCGGTGGTACGCAACATTCTTCTTACGTATCTTACTAGACTTTCAAAATTGTCAGGAAACTAACGGCTCCCTTAAACCCTAGTCTCTTTAATTCCTCCCTTAAATCATATTCTCTTAAACCCTAAACTCTCTGTTTTTCTCTACCATTGTCTATTTTTTTCCAGGAAACAAAAGAAAAACTAAAAAACAAGCAAACATCCACACTTAGACCCTAAAACTCTCTTTTAGATGATCAAGAAATGGATTCCTCTCCATTTCAAAGTCAAAAGACAGTTCCTCTCCCCATTCTCGTCCTCAATCTTCTCTAAATCCTCCGTCTCTGCTGCTAAACTCTCCGGCGATGAAGATACTTCCGTCAACGCTCATGATCCAGACCTCACTTACCCAGTTCACGAAATCATTACCAGTTTCATAAGTCTGGGGTTTAATAAATTTATTGACGTGGATTACTCAAAAAGTTTTATTTTAAGGCTGAGTGAGCCTCAGATTGATCAGGTTATTTATTGCCTAAGGGTTGACGTGCAAATAGTGGAAGCTACAAGAAGCAGTCCAATTACTAGAGGATTTGTATGTTAATGGTGTAACCCCTGACCAAATCACCTATAACACCATCATTCAGTGTTTCTGCAAATGTAAAGAGCTAAGAAAAGCTTTTCAGTTAACCAGATATTGTTACATAATCTCAAGGCTACAGCTTAGACATATAATATTCTCATTGATGGCCTACGCTTAAAGGTGATTTAAAGGATTTGGATAGTCTACTGGTTTCTCTTCAGGAACGTAATATCAGTTTGACAAAGGTTGCTTATACCACGATAATCAAAGCACATTGTGCCAAGGGTAATGTACAAAGAGCAATGGTGTTTTTCGGTTAAATGGTGGAGAAGGGGTTTGAAATTTCAATTACAGATCATAGTTCTGTGATTAATAGATTGAGCAAAAGGTATTTGATTACTGAAGCAAAATTTTATTTTCTCTACAATGTTGTTTTATGGCTTTCATCCTGACCAAGAAATTAGTGCCATGATGCTTAATGCTTTTCGTCGAGGTGGTGATGTCGGTTCAGTTTTTGAATTGGCTGCTGAGATGATTAAATGTGGCCCTGTTCCTGATAAATGCATGAAATGACAACTCTTATGCATCTCATCCTTGGAAAGAGCTGCTCAAGGTATTCTATCTTACCATTCCTCATGGTCATTATACGAGGTCTTTTTAAGAGTGTTTGTGTATGTTATTAAGCATAAGTGCATGCTCTGTGTGAAAGCTTGCATGATATCTCCAGAAGAGAGGATTAATTGTGTTGCCTTAAATAACTGATCAACAAGAGAACGTCATCTTTTTCTTTCCACTTCTCAATATCTTTAATGGCAGCTTTCGTCTTCCACCTGTGTAGTAAAATCACTCAAATTGGATATCGTTGAAGTATTCATGAGTATTAGGGAAGATCAATTTTGCAACGTGACTGGCATTCTTCCTGAGACATGAGGCAAAATTGCTAATTGGAGCTATGTATTGTCTGATATGTTCAACCAACGATAATCTGCAATATTGTTTCTTGGAATGAGCAGTGAACTTCTTAACAGTGATGGTGGACAATTAGAAAAGGAGTATAGAAAAATTTTTGACTGAGTTCTTTGTGGGAATATTATGCTAGGTACAACTTGTGGATGAAGAATCAGAAAAGTTTTTTTAAGAACTATGCAAGACATTATTGCTTTGGAACTTCAGTTCTGCATAAGGGATTTCAGGATACTTGTTGAAGTCCAATTTTTCTTTGATTCATATTGGTAGCAATGACAATCTCAACCATCCTCTAGTAATGACAATCTCAACCATCCTCTCCAGATTGTTTTCTTACAATGGTACATGGGCAGGTAACTCTCAACTGTTAAATTAATTACTCTGAACGAATTGACAACCACAATAAGTAATGGGATTATTGCACTTTCCTTCATGTGCTAAAAAATACATACTTGCTGTATTTGTTTCTTGTAGGTTCCAGGCGGATGGTCATCTTCAAAAGTCCAGCACTTGATTGTTTCGTGTAAACGGTCACACGAAACCAAAGCTTAGTAGTAGATGCTCGGAGGAAATAAATAATTTTGGTCTCCCTATTCACTACTCAGGTTAAAGCTTCCTGTTATGCTAAAAAAATAGCTTGTGATGCTCAAGGTTGAGAGCGTAGTCTCAGTGAGCAATTATAATTCTACTTTGACTTGGTGTAAGGAAGTACTCTGTTTTGTTTGATGAAGTTCATGACTGAATTGCATGTACCTGGGTGGTGGGCAAATACTTTCACTCCTTTTTCACTTTGTAATTTCTCTCTTCTATCTTTGTCTTCGGGGTCGATGCACACAAAAAAATTGATGGGTGCTCGGAGAAAGTGAAATTCAGCTGTGTGAGCCATTTCAGGTATTTATTATAGGTATTATTTTAATTCCCTTAACCCTACTGAATCAGTTATTAAATGTTGAGGAACGTTGCGTAAATTGAGGCTTGTACTTTCGTATGAATACGTTCCAACTGAACATGTTTTGGGTTTTAATTAATTGCCAAGTATAAGTGAACGAGTAAAGTTATGTTATTCAAGCAATTGTTTGTATTTTGATTTGCTAAACATTGTAAAAAGTAAAAATTTAACAGTCATATGTATATTAATTTCATTTCATCAGAAAATTGCTTCATTTAATTTATTAAAGGCAGGGATTACAAATATTGGCTCCTAATATTTGGGATGTGAATGTATGGCCCAACTCACCCTATGTCAATGGCTTATGAAAGTTTCCTCAATTCCTGAGCAAGCTTACCCGAATCACTGATGGAGCTTTCGCTTCCAATTTCGTCACCCTTCACAGCGTCCAAAGCCTTCTCTCTCAACTCCTTGGCTCTCTTCTTCACTTCTCCGAATTCACTCCCTAATGACATTCCAACTCATCCGAGTAAGGCACAGTATCACCACCCTCCCACACCCTCACTCCCAAACCCTCCACTAAAAGTCTTACATTCACAAATTGACCAGCCTCCATCGACCAACACAATATCAAGACTCCTCCCATCAGCCCTACAAGCACAGAATTCCAACCACAATGACTCCAGAATCCACACACAACTTGGTGACTCAGAATGGATACTTGTGAGGCCCAATCCTTGAAAAACAGTCCCCTATTCGACAATCAGTCCTCAAACAGTCCCCTATACAGTGACAAAATTTTTATTTCATTTATGTTACTCTAGATTTTCTTCGAGTTTTGGGTGAAAATTGGAGAGTTGCCAATTTAGCACCAAATCAAAAGACTTGGCAATGGGTTCAAGGTACTTTAGCTTTCTTGGATTGATTTCGTTTTATCGAACCCCTGATAACAATCGCCCAGCGCAGCTGAAGCTCGTTTTCAGCGAGAATGCATGCTTGCATTCTCTTGTTAAGTGTCTTGAATTGTTGTAAGACTTGTCACTTTGGGTAGTAGTTATCATTTATGGGTGATTTGATTGTGATTTCGAAAGTTTGTATACTTGAATTAATTTGTTATTGGGGTGCTTGCGGTTAAAATCTTGGATTCAATGAGGCTTTACAAAGGAATTTTTTTGAATATTTATGACATTTAATTATGTAAATATTCATTATTACTATATGCAAATAGAGAGTCAACTTTCGCGTATTATAAGGTGGATAACTATAAATATTTTAATTTTACGAAAATCAAAACTAAAAAATATATATTTTAGAAAATTAATCAATAAAATTTTATAAATTAAAATTAAAAAAAATAATAAATAATTCTTATAATTTCAATCAGTTACAAAAAATGTGTGGGTAGTAAGACTTTATTTAAGCATGTCTAACGCCATTTTTTAGTGCACAATTTTAATACATGTCAAATCATATTTTGTTTTCTATAATTTAGAATGTTGGATTTTTTGTTTTGTGAGTCTTCTTCAACTTGAAAATACAGGGATCAAATAATACATTATAATTTGCTAAAACAGTCAATGATAATAGCGTATCAGTTAAGCTAGCTCACATGGATTTAGCATATAGGTTGTCAGCTCAATAGATGGACTTAAAGTCTAGTGTGACACTGCCATTTAGGTTGTCCAAAAGCAGAGGAATATGATACTTGGTTTTCAATGGCCATGTTCTAAATTTGAGTTGGTGTGAATGTTGTTTTTTATATTTCAATTGCTTTATACATGGATTGGATTTATTAGATTAATTGATTGTGTATGATTTGTAGGAATACGTTACTTTCTGTCAATTAATATAATATAGTTGTGCAAGATTTTTATAGGGTATTTAAGTAATTTTAGGGGTCGGCGTTACTCTATTAATGGTTCATGGGAAGTTTATGATATTTTTATAAAATTTCTCTCAAATTGCTACTTTCCCAAACTTTAAGGATGTTTCTGAAAATAGCCCTTAAAAAAAATCTGAACGACCTGATTTGAGTTGAGGGGTGCTTGATGACGGACTGATTCACACAGATTGTGGAAATATGATGTCACCGATTACACGTCGTGTTATAAGTTGTGATGCCTAAGAACTCTATTTATTTAAAAAATAAAAATTTAAATCTTTAAGAAATTAAATAATAATAATTTTATTAAGTAAAAATAAACATTTATTTTCATCATTTCCTCCATTATTTTTTAATATTATGCGAATCGCAAAATTTAAAATTTAATTATAGTAATAAAATTAAATTACTTGCATCAAAAGATATTTATTTGATAAATTAATAATATATAACTTAAACAATAACTCTATTATTTAAATATTTATAAATTATATACATGGATATGGGGTATATATATATATATATATATTATTTGTAATTTAATACACTAAAAATTTATTTTCTTTTGTTTTTTTAGTATTTTCTGTACTCAAGGATCTTATGCCCCGTTTATTTTTGAAAATTTTATCATAATATTTTATATTGTATTATATTCATACAGTACACTAACATAAATTTAGAAGTAAAAGTCACTTGTTTGTCTTGGTGACATGGCCATTATATAAATATCATATGACTTCAGACTTCGAGTCAAAAATCTTTCGTTTGTTCTTAATCACACATTTATAACAAATTACATATTAACATATTAAAATAGAAATATTTACTTGTAATTCTATAAAGTAAGGACAGGAGCTTATGTAATAAATAAGATAAATAATTTAAATCGTAATAAAGGAAATTCATGTTTCATTTATTTACAGAGTAAAATAACTTTTTAAAACTTAATTTTAAAATTTTTTAAAAAAAATCATATATAATTTACTTACCTTAAGCTAAAAGTTCTAAAATAATTCCATTAACTTGTGAAAAATTTAGATGATTGCACCAGGATTGTAGGTGTTTGAATATGGATTGTTATGTTGTTGATAACTCTAATCAAAGTTGGCTTGCTCTAAATTATTGTTGAACAGATTTCCTAATTGGCAATTGATCCTTATATAATTTTTTATATAAAATTCATAAAATGATGTTAGTTGTTTGAATAGAATTGACATTGACACTGTTAATTTTCCCTGATAATATCATTACTTGACTAGCAAAGACTGATAGCCAATTAATCTCATAAACTCTTTAAATCTATTGCTATATTCCTCAATTTGTTAGTCATTGGTAGTTATTTGCTGTCATTTTCTCTACTAATTTATAGTCTTCTTTAGGTTATTTTTTTCATTAGAGTTCCTTCAATTGTTGCAACAGTCATTGAACGTGTCGTAGGCTATAACCCATTGTAAAATATTTAAACTTAAATCCAAACTAGAAGTTCATGATGTGGGCATCTTCAAAGTAGTTCTTTATATCTCTCTTATGCTTTGAAAAGTAACTCTATGTCTAATTGTATGAAGGTAGTGAAATCATTCTGCATTTTTACAGTCTTGGTTGGAGGAAAAAACTTTACTAAAACTTTCTTGCCAAGTTATCCCATGTGGTTATGGTTAACGGTGAAAGAGAATTTAACTATATTTTTACCTTGTCATGTAGGAAGAATAGGAAGAGTTTTAATCGAATAGCATATCAAAAACTCCTTGGCGCTTAAAAGTATCACATATCTCTAAAAAATTTACTATGTGAACATTTGGATCATCATAAGATAATCCTTTAAAATTAATCATTGTGGCTAATATTTGTAAGATAACGGGCTTGATCTCAAAATTTTTGGCTTGAATGGTAGTGTTGACATCGTCCAAAATTTAAATGTAAAAAATAGAGTCACCATTTATCCAAATAATGGTAGAATAGATCACCTAAAAAGTTTAGATTCCAAGTTTGGGGGGTTGATTAAGTGTAGGGAAGGTGTTAGGCAACCTACAACTTCTATAAAAATGATTACCAAAAATATTGATCTTGAATCTTAATTTTTAAAAATTTACCCTTATTTATAATTTTTACTAAAAGAAGGGAGAA
>JAWDEX010000012.1:10283967-10295707 GCA_035221805.1 Trichilia hirta
TGCATATTTATAGATAAAACAATAATCATTATACAAGTGAAAATAAATAAAATATATTTATATAGTAAAAGATAAAACAATAATGACATTTATATAGGTAAGCTAACCATTAATAAATAATAAAATAACAAAATAAAAATGGTAATATATATATATATAGTAACTGGACTGATTTCTTCCTTCAAAAATAGCTTGAACATTTTTTATGGATCAGAGATAGACTTTTCTTTTAATTTATATATATACAGTAACTGGACTGATGTCTTCCTTTAAAAATAGCTTGAACATTTTTTATGAATCAGAGATAGAGTTTTCTTTTAATTTTCTTAGAAATTAGCAAACAGGATCATTTACAATGAAATTTTCAATAGTATAGCACTTGTGCCCATTTTGAAATAGTTTCATAATTTCAAAAGCTCATGTTGAACTAATCTACAGAAATATGTCTCAAGAGTCAATAGAATATTATCTGAAGACTCCTTACTCGATCTATTTTTAATGAATTGAATTTTGTCCTCACGATTATTAGAAAGATATCTCAAAGAGTGACATTACTAATTATAATTTTATCTCGCACACCTGTGATAAACTTATAATTTTTTTACTTGTTATTTCTTAAGGTTAGAACTTTACCTAAATTAGGCATATGAGAAATAAAAAGATTAGTAAATTATCTACCTAGTTAAATTTTTACTTCAATCAACCATCTCATATCTTGAAAAATACTGTTGTTTATAAATATCTTTAATGTTGTCACTCTAATTTTAGATACTTTTACTAGACTATTTATAAGAAGAGCAGAAAATTGCTCATATCATTTTAACAAAACTTCATTCATATTTAGCTATATCGAACTAAAATCTCACAGATTATCGTTATTAGTTACTTATCAATTATTAGCTATTTATCCATCAAAATTATACTATAAAATAAATAAATGATTATTAATATAATTTTTAATAGTTAAAATTTTTTCGATTCAATTTTATAAATAAAGAAAAATAATTTCATATTTTTATAGTAGAGAAAAAGATAAAATAATAATAATATATATATATATATATAATAGCTTGACTATTAAATAAAAAAATAAAAAAAATAGTAAACGCCCACATTATTAATAAATATTTTAGAATTACTCTAATGGTTAGTTTAAAATTAAATAATAATACATAGATATACTACTATCAAAATTCAGCATCTCGAGATGAGATACAAATTTATTAAATAAATTTAACAAAATAATTTAAAAATTAAGTTCCATATCATTATCATAAATTTGACACATTGAACTTTATTTATTAAATATAGAT
This sequence comes from Trichilia hirta, assembly GCA_035221805.1. Taxonomy (NCBI): domain Eukaryota; kingdom Viridiplantae; phylum Streptophyta; class Magnoliopsida; order Sapindales; family Meliaceae; genus Trichilia; species Trichilia hirta. Next base: position 10,285,281 of record JAWDEX010000012.1, read on the forward strand.
AAAATTTATATAGGACAAAATTGGGTTATGACACCAACTAAAAATTTTAATTTGGATTGAGTTAATGGTACTTTAAATTTTTATTGTATCAAGTCAACGAATTTTATTTGATAGTCATTTGCTTTTTGATATAAACAATAAATGATCAAATTGGCTTTTGTGTATAAGATATAATTAGTCTTGTATTTATATACTATATAAACTATATAAATTTATACCGATTAACAATCATGATGTCTAATACCTAAGGAGTAATTAATATAACTATATAATCATATAATGAATCATTGATAATATACTATCGTATGATTCATTATAACTTTGATCACGTTCGAATAACAGTTATTTAACTATTGTTTCACACTAATATCATAATGATATAACCATCATATTACTCACACTAATATTATCTCATAATATTCACTAAAAATATTTAGTGTGTCTACATTACAATATCAATGCTCAACCAATATTACATATGTAAAAAATAATTTACTTAATCTAATTATCTTGAATGATTCATATGCATATTCTATCACTAGTATAATTAGATAGAAGAAGAAACATACGCACATAAATAGAAATAATTTTTTTATTAATAAAATATGTATAATATATATCAAAATATTAACTCAACACATTATGCCTAAAATCGACGATACGAATAGTTTTAGGATATGTAACACCAATATTTAATGGATTATATATGTAGAATTGGACCCAAGTTATTAATAAGACCTCCTAGGACTTGGGTCTAAATTACTAGGAATAAAACCTTGAAACTAGGCACCATATAGGCAAGGTAGCTGGAGCGATTGTGGGAGCACCCTTTGACAGTTTACTATTAGGCGACTAAACAGGATAATATCAGTTTGGACCTGAGCTGCACTTTATATACATGAATAGAAATAATTTTTTTATTAATAAAATATGTACAGTATATATCAAAATATTAACTCAATACAGTATGCCCAAAATTAACATACACACATGAACAGAAATAATTTCTTTATTAATAAAATATGTACAATATATATCAAAATATTAACTCAATATAATATGCCCAAAATTGATAATATAAATAGTTTTAAGATATATAACACGAATATTTACTAGATTATATATGTAGAATTGGACCCAAGTTGTTAATAAGACCTCCTAAGACTTGGGTCTAAATTGCTAGGAATAAAACCTTGAAACTAGGCACTATATAGGGGAGGCATATAGAGCGATTGTGGGAGTATCACCTGACAGTCTACTGTTAGGCGACTAAAGAGAATAATATTGGTTTGGACCTGAGCTGCAGTTTACACTATAATGCCTAAAGAATGTCTTTTGAAATGGGCGTTGATCCATTGTCAATAGCAAAATCTTACATCCTTAAGTATTAGGCCAAAACGAACAACATTATTAATAATATTAGATCAAGTATTACAAAAATTATATGAAAAATTTGTGCGAGATCTTAATTAAATAAAAGAGAAAAAAAAAAAGTTAGAACATTGTTTAAAAAAGACAAAATTATTTGAAGAAGTAAAAAAATAAAAAATAAAAATTGGACACTAACCTTTGTAATTCACTTTTATATGATTTATTTTCATAATTGCATGTGACAATCATTTATTATCCGAGTAGGATGAAAATTCCAGAGAAAATTTGAATGTGAAGGGGTATATTTTGTTTTCCATGTAAGGATATACAATTGCATTTTAATATTGATTTGTGATATGAGCTAGCCCTAAATAAATAAACAAGCTCACACGGTCAAATAAATCAGCACAATTAGGCCCCAAAAATAAAATATTCCTATAAAATAAATGTGTTGAAGTGCTACATTTAAAAATATCCAGATATGCTAACTGGAAATAAATATTTGAGAGGGCTTTGAATATTATGGGGATTTTAAGATATCAAAAAGGGTTTGGGCAAACTTTGTAAAATGATGGAGGATTACTAATGAGATCAAGGTAGACTAAAATTAATTGGACATTCGTGATGGTATTTGGAAGATTGTCACTTGAATGGGATATTTAGGGGGTGGCCTCAACAGCAAATCCAATGGGTGAGAATTTGAGGCTGAGGATAATTGATGTCAGAACGAGAAATGCTAAGATAGCGTGCTATTCTTTTGTTGATCACTTGGCAAAGTCTTCCATAAGACAATAAAAAGTAGTCACGAACCGAGCACTCTGGCTAGATATATACTCACACGAGGTGTCTATCTGTAAGAAAGATCTACCAAGTCGGAAAAAGTAGGCTAAATAAAAGTCTTTGGAAATAATTCTTAGTCGAAATATCGAGATATGCAAATTGGGAAGTAAATATTTGAGAGAACTTTAAGTCTATACAATCAAAAAGGCCGGCACAAATAGTCAAAGATCATCGCTTGATGAGATCGAAACAGAAACAGGTCAAAATCAATTGACGATTTGTGATTGTATTTGGAAGACTAACACTGGCACTTAGGGTGCCTTACGGGTAAATCTATTATGTCAGAATCTTAGGCCCCTGACATAGGAGAGTTGTATATTTTTGTTTTCCATGTAAGGACGAATGATATTCAAGTCGAAAAAAAATAAAAGGGATGACAACGTTCAAACGAATAGTGGGAAAAACATATTGTAGCTCATATGCCAAGGACTTGAAACGTTACAAGAAAAACCATCGACGGTATCTCACATGTAGGCAACCCATGTACACAACGTTTAAATGCGAGTTTAATTACCTCTTCTTCTGTGTCAACAAAAAGAATTGAAGAGGCAACTCTCAGTGTAGTCATACAATGGTGAAACTTCAGTTCTCTCCTGTCCACACGACAACTCGATCCATCACATCCTCAAACAATGAAGTATATAAATTTGCAAAAGAAAAGAAAAAGCCTACTCTCGGTAAACTTTCGAGTAATAACAGTTTTTGGCTTTGGGAAACGTTGGTAATTGAAGGGAATTGAACACACGTCGCAGTTAGTGATAGTTTTGGCAAAGCAATCATACTACGATCGATGTCCTCACATGCTCGACTTATTAGTCCAATTCCTTTCTTGGCTATTTCACGCACAAACAAGATTATATCAATTGAACATTTTGTTGGGTTCTTCCAATGGTACCTTCATCTCAACTTTACACAATTTCATGCAATTTTTGGTCACGGAGACACAAATTCATTGAATAACTCTTAATCTTCAGAAATGGAAAACTAATGGAAGTCAATAAACAATAAGAAAGAAAGACTAACTAGCTCGTGCTTAACAATGGAGACTGGAGATTACATAGTTGTAATCATAAATTATTCTAATTTACATCAGTTATTCTTAGGTGGGTGGTGCCTAGGTGCACGATAATCTGCATTGAAAGCCACAAATTCCTTCTCGTCCCCTTCTTCAGAAAATTTTCTGACATTATTTTTCTTGTTACATTCAGCATCTGATTTCATCACCTTCTTCGCTTGGCTTTCACATTTCCCATCGTATTGATTTCCATTTGAGATTGAGGTCCGTCCCATGTTAGCAACAACTATTTTCATCTTTTCAGGCTTGACGAAGATCATCCTTCCACCCATTAATGTTCGGTCTACTGCAACTACACGCTCGTCGACACCAACTCCCTGGAAGGGTCAAAAACTTTCAACTCAACCTGATAAAGAACAATTTATATGAATAATTTGATAAATAACGTTACCATTTTGGTTGAGTGAAGAGATTCAACTTCAATATCTGCATTCAGATCCAAGAAGAAGCGAAATTTATTTACTAATAAGTATGAACTCAAGCAGCTACCTCTCAGCAAATATAATTAAAGAAGGTACCACAGGGAGAAGTATGTGTAAGTGATACCTCTGTGAACATTGGTTTTGGAAAGGCATGCAGTAGTCAGCAGAAATACGATAAGGCAGCTAGTAGTAAGCCTCAATGGCGCCATGATCTGTATCCTAAGGTATGTCCGTAGAAAGCAGAAGAGAAAACTATATATGAAAGAACAAAAAGCGGCTTTATAGGTCGAGTTCAAACACAGGTCAAGTATTGATTTTAGCACCTATATAACCATTTGCTCGACTCAAATGGAAGGATATATATATATATACATACATATATCCAGCATCCTCTTTTAAGGAAAAGACGAGTGTCTCTCTCTCTCTCTCTCTCTCTCTCTAATGTAAATATTAGTGTTGTATATAATAATAAACAAGTGCCTAAACCCTCGAGTCAGCCCATGTGTTGATCGTATCGATTGAAAAGAAAATATCGAAGCAAATTTAATCGAAGAAACAAAGGTTTGATTAATGGTCCCAACAGAGACACACAGTAACACCTATTGGTATAAGAAAAGTGTACAAAGCCAGGGGCTGTGGTGGTGCATGGTAATTCATGCAATAACGTGAAATGGAAGAAACCTATGTTTTGCGCCTGTCTGCCGCCATGCAATCAACGAGAAGAGCCTTTTCTTGGTTGGCTAATTAGTTAAAACAAAGCTAGGGAGGTAACCAAGAAACATATAAATTATATATATTTGGTGGGTTACTGTTGCCGGTACACATATATGAACATGAATTTAGAGCAATTCTAGAGGCAGCCAGCATTGAATCTCTTAAAAACTGTGAATTAGGTTTGGTTTTTAGCTTAGGAATTAGAAGATCGACGGGTTAGTTGTTAGTCCTGTTCACATAAATTTAGTGGGGGTCCATGGAAGACTGAGCTTATGTGAACAATAAATCTCCGCAAAATTCTTCCACGGTCGGAAATTGTGCAATTTACCACCGCCTACAACAAAAATCATAGAATTAACTATTAAAGAAAGGAAAATGAAAGAGAAATTACCTTATTTCTCTTTAAATGTATTTTAGATTGTTTGTTGCCCGAGCATTTGGCTGAGGCATCCGTATTTTTCTTATATATGTACAACCATGCCGCTAATTATAGGTATTGAGGGTGCCGAACAAATTCTTTGAATCTTTTCTTCGCTCGAGTGCCAAGAAACTTGATTTTGTACAAGGAAACAAAAGGTTGGTATTGGTACTACAATTACAATTCGTATTCTTTGTGTCAGGATCGTGTTCTGACGGTCAATTTCTCTTTGGGCCTAGGGGTTGATCCAGAACTCTGTGCCAGTGGGGAACATTATGTTTGAAAAGGCCTAGCAATTGGGTATTGCTATTGTTTGGGCTACGACGAGATCAAGGGATTTGTTTTCTTATTACTGTTTTAACATATAACAACTTGCTCTAGTTTAACATGTTCTGAATGCGAGAGTGGAATTATTTTTATAACAGGTCAGGAAATAAAAGCTTGCTAACAATTCTACTCTGAATTCCAGAAAGAAGAAGAAAGTGTCTCTTTCCAATTGAACGAAGCATGTCTCTGGTTCTAATGGTGTTGATTGAGTATTATTAATAAGTTGCTCCTTCACTACTGCACGCTTGGGCTCCATAGTAATTGTTGCTAAAATGGAGCCATCCGACTATCAGAGACCACTGATCCACAAAGACATTTGCCATTTGAAAGACTGCAATTGCTTTCACCCATGCATATGCATGATTAACATTCTTCAATTATTCTTGCGTTCAAGATTGTGTTGTTTTTAACTAGCTTAGTTTTGAGCAACAGCTATGGAAACTAGCCAAGAGAAATCGGAAACTTGTTAAAAAGTCAATAGAAAAGATAAAGAGTACTTATAAGTAATGATGAAGATGTTCCCATGGCTCCATTTTCTTATTTTTTCTTCTGGTCCTTGGTCCCATCCTATTCATCATGACTGACGTCCACCTTTTATTTATTCTGTCCACTAAAGGCTGTGTATCACACCAGGAGGAAGAGTCATGAAATGAAAGCAACTTTCATGATTGGAACTGTACAACAACAACAGGTATGAGGAAGAAAACTATGTCATCATTGTTTTACAGGTTTTGAGATTGGGCTATAGCAATATGGCATGGACAGTCACATCATTTGTTTTAATATTGATGTATTACCAAATGGTATATATTTGACTATTTATGATTAGGAGCAAGTTGAGAATGCTAGTAAAATTTTATGTGATATAAGTGAAAGAATAATGTTAAAAATATAATTTTTTATACAAATATATGTGTATAATTTAATATAACATAATGTATTAACTTTTACTTGGTTTTAATTATTTATTATTATTAATTATATTAATTTTATATATTTAATACTAATTTTATTATATCATATTAATTATATACACGAATTTATATTATATCTCTAACATTACTTTAAGTCGAAAATAATCATATATTTTTAAATAATTTATAATTTTTTATCAGATATGAGAAAAAAAATGAATACTAATCAAATCGTACTGGACCAAATTAAATTAAAATTATCAGTTCCATTTTAAGTTTTGATCAGTTTATTTTAGTTTTATATTTTAAAAACTGACCATTGTTAGCTCCATTTCGGTTTTAAGTTATATAAGTCGACAAATCTAACCAAATTAAATAGATATTAATTAAAGTTTTTTGCATTTTAAAAATGATATATTAATTTATTGTTAGCATAGTATATATCATTTATATTATTTTTAATATTAAAAATCTTATTTTTACTAAAAAAAAATATGTAAGTTAATATATTAAAAAATTAAAAATTAATAAAAATTATAATTTTTGGCCTCAGATTGAATTGACTTTTAGGCATAAAACAAACTGACCAATCGCTTTTTATCGGTTCAATTTTAGTTTAGTTATAATACAATGTCGGTTCGGTTTTGATTTTAAATTTTAAAAATAGATTTATTTGTTTTAATTTTTGATTTAGGAGAAAATCAAACCCAATGGACCGTACCCACCTCAATTTTTCATAATAAATAAATAAATGAAAACGTTAAAAAAAAAAAAAAAAAAGAGTATACTAACTCATAAATTGTTGGTGAATTTCACTATATATCAACAATTACATCAATTAAGATGAAGAAATGTTAAAACATAGGTTTGAGTATAATTAATAATTTAATTAATTGTATTGCTTCCAATTGAATACACAAAAGGAAGGCTATAAATTATTATTGTTATTTTTGGATTGAGGATTGACTATTCTAGTGAAAAGATATTTGTGTATCTAACCAGTAAATAATGTCGTGAACTTACTAAACAAGATGGCCAAAGTTATAATTTTCTTTTTTCATTTTTCTTTTTAACCAATGGCCCACGAGATTATATATAACAGACGCATGTCATGGCTCTACCATAAAATTGAAATTCAAAAAATTTAGAAACATCTCAAATTCGACTGAATTACAAGCAATAAAATCAGATCGCCGTTAGTTGTAATTAACCAATTAGATGCCGATAATCACTCTCATACCAATTAACCGACAAAAATTCCTTTCTTACTTTGTCCTTTCCATGTTCTCTCTCCTTCGCTCCCTCAAAACCATAAACCCAATAGAGCTCCATCTAATTCTTCTTCTCAAGCAAAACAGAAAAACACCAAAACCCAGATTCCATAAGTTTCATACATACCATAATCTGTGTTTGTCCCTCTCTCTTTCTCTCTGTACAAAGAAAAGGAAGTCAGCAAAGCCTGTATAGAAATAGGCTAAGACTCTTACCATGCAATCCTTATCAACTTTTCATACCGAAAACTAGTATTCAATCTACTGCTTTGAGTGGTTTCTTCCATCGAAATGGGAACTGCAACATCATCCATGGCGGCCAAGTTTGCTTTCTTCCCACCGAACCCTCCATCTTATAACATAATTGCGGATGAAGCAACTGGGAAACTGAGGATGTCGGACGTTCATCAGAGAGATGGGGAGGACGTGTTGAAGCTGAGCACGAAGAAAGGAAATGAGATAGTTGCTTTGTACGTGAAGAATCCATCAGCTTCGTTGACTGTGCTGTATTCACATGGAAATGCTACTGATCTTGGACAGATGCATGCCATTTTCACAGAGCTCAGTGTTCACCTTAACGTTAATCTAATGGGGTAAGTGATCTAAAAATGTCCTTGTCTTAGAGTAACAACAATAATAGGAGGGTGATTAATAATTGTGTTAATTCTCAGGTACGATTATTCTGGTTATGGACATTCTTCTGGAAAGGTATAAACAAATATTCCTGTCTTTTCAGTCTGGTGAGATTTACAGTTAAAATGCATCAACTCAAGCGAAGCACACTTGAGCACGTGTGATTGGACATAACATAGAATAAACTTTGACTAATTTGGTACTAAATCAAAATCCCATGTGAATTACGTGCAAGAAGATTGAAATTGTGGTGTTTGAATTATTCTTTGTGATCATTATTTTATATTTATATGCTGATTAATCTGAGATATGAATGTGTGCCAATTAGCCTAGCGAGCAGGATACGTATGCAGACATAGAAGCTGCATACAAATGCCTTGAAGAGACTTATGGAGTAAAGGAGGAAGACATTATATTATATGGGCAGTCAGTTGGAAGTGGGCCTGCACTGGAATTGGCTGTCCGTTTGCCTCGATTGAGAGCTGTCATTCTTCACAGTCCAATCCTCTCTGGACTTCGTGTTATGTATCCTGTTAAACGAACGTTTTGGTTTGACATTTACAAGGTTCCGATTCCAGCATTCATTCTCATTTTAACTGGAAATACTATTACGTAACAAAAGCTATTTGATGATATTTAACACATGAAACTATGCTCTTTGTTCTTCGTTAAATTATTGGGACTGTTGCTACTGACACTCTTGTTCTGCTGCAGAATGTTGATAAAATTCCACTAGTTGAGTGCCCAATTCTGGTGATTCATGTGAGTGACTGTTGTCTTAGAACCATAGATATCAAGTTCATTTATTGAGTCAGGCTGAAACTCAAATTGGATTTCTCTGCTTTTTCTGTAAGTTGGAGTTGAATTGATATTGAAGCTCTGAGAATGGACCGGAGTCTTGTTATGATATTTTTGGGACCAATTTGATACCTGAAGCTAAATTTTTTCAGATTGAATGTTGGTGAATTTCATTGTTATACCTCATATCCGGTTTAATAATTGCTGTGTTACATTGGTACTGTTTTGGTTCTTGCAGGGGACTGAAGACGAAGTTGTGGATTTTTCTCATGGTAAGCAGCTATGGGAGCTGTCTAAAGAGAAGTATGAACCATTGTGGCTTAAAGGAGGAAACCACTGCAATTTGGAACTCTACCCTGAATACTTGAGACATCTCAAGAAGTTCATATCAGCCATTGAGAAGCTACCCCGTCTTATAAATGTTTCAGAACGAAGTACAGACCAACAAGACTTTTCCCTCAACACAACCCCAGACCAGAAACTGGAGAAGTCGATGCCAAGCGCAGACTACAGAGAGAAGGCTAGACATAGTACCGGACAGAGAGAAATTTCCAGGCTAAGTACAGACAGTAGAGAGAGATCAAGAAACAGCACAGACAAAAGAGATAAGTCCAGAAAGAGTGTGGATCGCCCGGGAAAAACAAGGAACAGCATAGATAACCCTGAGAGAGCAAGGAACAGCTTTGATCGGTTAGTTGTATTCTCTTAGAATTTCTATTTATTTCACCTCTTGAAAGCCTACATCTGTATGCGAATTTCTTACTGTTTGCATTGCAGATTTGGAGACATGGTGAGATCAGTTGGATTGTGTAATGTTGATTGTTTAAAGCAAACAGCTGCAGAGGTCTGATTCAATTGTGAAAACTAGTGTTACTGTTGATTGAGGGAAACAAGACAGTTATTTTACTGGGCATATCTGCTTTGGATTTTACAATTCCAAGCTAGAATTCATCTGCTGCTGAGCCAGACGATGTGGGTTTAAGTTATATGTATAGGTGTTGCAGATATATTAACGGTTCAATATTAGCGTTGCATAGTCTTCCAGACATTGTTGTTTCGCGGTTTGCTCTAGTTTCTTCTTGGCTTGATGATTAAAGCAGACTCATTGTCTTTAAATAAAATGAGCATCCTCTTATTTTAACTTTCCTAGAAATAAAGATCATATTAGAAATGAAGGAGAATTTTTTCCTTTTAATTACACTTTCTAAATTTTACCCACCAAAATTTGTTCATAAGATATAAACAGTTGAAATAATTTAATAATGAATTTTATGATTATGTAAAACAATTAAAAGACCCTCCAAAGCATTGCAATTGTTAATGTTACGAGGAGTATGGACAGACAATCAACAATACAATTTCTAGTTCTGTACAATGTCAAATAATTAGAGAAAAATTTTAAATATATATATATATATATATATACACGCGCGCGCGCGCGCACACACACACACACGATGATCTCCAAATTTTTTAATTACGGAAGATTTAGCACACTACATAAATTTATTGCTGCGGCCGACGTAAAAATTTTTCGGGAATTACCTGAAATCACAGAAAAACGAGTTAAGAGTGAAGCCGGCTTTTCGACAAATAAACTCCAACGCTCAAGTCAGTGAAATAGTGCAGGGTCAAATAAAAAGG
>JAWDEX010000012.1:10313645-10335829 GCA_035221805.1 Trichilia hirta
AAGTGGAAAGTTAAGGCTGCTAAAAGGGAAAATAGCGAGAGGCATTCTCAGCGTTGTCATGTAGAGCCAAAACTTGCTGTAAGAATCATTGACACCTGGTAAAATCTACTTATTGCTGTTGCATATTCTCCAATGTTGAATAGTAATTTTTTATTTATTGGGGATCAGTGGCTAGAAAGATGAAGGATGAGTAGGGCTTCTACTACCCCGACAACCTTGAGGTTGTGCATATCCCATGCACCCATATCTGAATCATCTTGGCTCTGATCTATGCCAAGAGATCTTGGAGTTTGCAAAGGGACGCCCTCTTGGGAAGTCAGGCTTGTGTTGGCTGAAGATACATCCGGCAAATTCATATGCTGGTGGTGTGTACAAGTCATCTTATGATGGTCGGATAGCTTTCACTGAAAATCATTTGGATGATATTTTTGATTCTGCAGACAGACCTCTTGAAATTAGGCGGTCATGGTTTAGTGCAGAAGATCCTTTCCAATGCTTGGCAACACGTATTAATCTCTCAGAAGCATTGAGAAGCTCCTCTCCAGGTAATACTATTTCGCATATTCCTGTTCACATGGTCTTTTCTGTTTTCAATTGACAAGGTTGCAAATATTGACCTGAGAGTATTCGCGATAATATTCTACTTCATTACTTAAATATTCTCTCTGTTGGTATATTTCTTTTTTATTTTTTTGGTTTGTGGGGTTTTGAGTGATTTTTTCCCTTGAAAAAATATGAATATGAAAGATGAAGTCTTAATTTTTCTGTTCTACAAAGGAAGCAGAAGGTCGAAATTCTGCATTTCAAAAATGTAACATTGTCAATTTATCTAGTTTTTCTGCATGAGCCTCTCTCTTTTGGTGAATTGTGGTCTTCATCACTGTGTTGGAACCTGGTAACGTTTGTATTTTGACGACATATGTATGGCGGATGAAGATAAAATATTTTGATGATATTGAACAGATTTTAATGGTTTCCCTTATTTTATTGCCATGTCATTGTTTTCCTGTATTTTATGATGTTAAAACCCACCTGGTTCATCCTTTTAATGTGTCATAATTTTATTAGTTGGATTTTTACTATCCATGAAAATTAAGTTTGCCTTTTCTTGTTTGTTTATCTCCAAGGATGGTTCTAGCAATGGCTTACAACATTACGCTGCCCTAGGAAGGGAACTATGGAACTTCCTCTTGTTTGTTTGTTAAGGACGAGTCAATGTTTTGAGTTGCAGACCCTGGAAGTATAATATAAGTTCTTACTCGCTTGAGTTATTCTGTGGCATTACTTATAGTTGAGATAAACCTGCAGATGTTTACTCAGGAATTGCTAGCCAGTTAGCAGTACTTTCTCCTTCCCATCTCTCCTCCTCCACCCCCCACCCCCCACGCCTCCCTCTCACTGGTTAATCCATCCGATTGAGTTTGTTATTGCACTCCAGATTTCTTGAGATCATGTGCATGGATGCTGAGAAAGATCCTGCTAAAGATGCAAATGCATAGTATGCAAAGCTTTTAATCAATCAGGTATTTATTTTTTCTTATGGTTGTTGAATTGTAATACCTATTGTTTCCACATGAAACTACAACATTTTGAATTCATCTGTTAGAAATCTGTTTTTAATCCTTCAAATTGATGATACAGCTAACCCACGTAGTTTGTATGTGAACTAGAAAGCTTGTGTTTCCATTATTGAAACTTTCATTAGCCAGCTATAGATTGTACTCCTAATTGTTTAAATTTACATTGGACATGCTTAGGTGGACAGAAAATTGGTGAAGCAGACAGGGATGACGTCAGTCTATGGTGTCACTTCTATTGGTGCTCACGACCAAATCAAGAAGAGGTTAATGGAACACTGTGCTATTGAAGACGTTGCAAAACTATTTGGAGCATCTTGCCATTCTGCAAAAGGAAGGAAATGAGACTATTGTCCGCATATAACATTGTCTGAGCTGATCTCTCTCTCTCTCTCTCTCTCTCTCTCTCTCTCTCTCTCTCTCGTTCAGGGCATCAGCAGACCACATTAACTGCCTTGGGAGAAATGTTTAAAGCAAGAACTATCATGATTTGGCTTGGTGATTGTGCAAAGGTATGCCATCTATTCTTGTTATCTATTTTATAAGTGTTTTTTTATGTGAATGCTGTACTCATCTATAGTTGAGAAGCTTAACACACAGATGGCGGACAGAAGTGAACCTAATGTTTGATGAGTTCACCTGAGGGGATTTGTCCAAATGAAGTCATGATTTTATTGTTTTATTTATAAACTTTGTGTTCCTTTAGAGTTCCACTATGATCTAATGATATTGTTTGAAAATTTGAACTAGGTCAGTTTATTATGGAATGCGTTTGGCTGTTCTCACTTGATTGATTAATGCAAAGGAGCTGGATTAGATCATTTTATTCATGGGATGGGGCTGGCTTTAATGTCTGAATGTATATGTTACTAGTGTTGGCATGCTATTATTGTCTTGTTGTAGTGAAATACTGGAAAATCATTTAGGTAATAGATCTGTTGTGCTTATGGATTCCTATATGTCTGGATGTCTCAGTTAAGGACCAAACAATAGTATTAAGCTCTAACAGGCCCCTTTACGTGCGAGACTGATATACTGAACAACCTTGTCACATGGACAAAGTGAAACAAAAATAGAAGATAAAAAGAAGCCAAGTAGAATAGATGTAGAAGAAGACAAAAAGCAAATACAAATGCAAATCACATGGGGAAATTGAACTCAAGACCTCTTAGTCAAATTGGCTCTAATACCTGTTAAGATACCATTTGACTGTACAGTTTAAGCTATAGTAGATAAGAGCCCAAACAATACTATTAAGCTAGAACAATGGCGACCCATTTTAACATTTAAGTGTTTCTAGTAAATCTCTTAATATGAAGTTTTGGAGCTTTTGACAACTTGTGGCATTTGGAGAACAAGCTTAAATTTAGGATGTTGTAATCTTCGAATGGTTTCTTCCTGACCAGGGAAACATTACATTTTCAATCTTGGATTATTTTGAGGTCTTAGAAATTTAGATTGTTGATTGCTGCCCATGCACATGTGTGCACCCTCTTTTTGGATGTTATTTATCATTCACAAAAGGGAAATGACATGGTTATTTCAAAACTTTCTTCTTCACTTGGATGCCCTTGAAACTCCATGTAGATATCCTCAAAAAATTCTGGACAAAATGATTCACAGAAATAGCTATTCCATTTCTGCTCACCCGTGTCTTGCACATATTTTTTCATTTTTTTATTTACTTGTGTTATGTTGAAATTGCTGTGCTCAACTGTATCACTTCATATCTCAGTATCATTTCCATTAGTGTTCAGGTGGTTTTATAGTGTTCCTGACAGCTAAATTTGAATATAAATAGGTCATAGCTTCAGAGAATCAGGCCGTACAGTGGACAACTCCTCTTGGACTTCCTGTTGTACAACCTTACCGGCAGCTAGGAAGGCCTCTTGTAATGTTCTCAGTGAACTTTGATGTTGAATATGTTTAATTTTGCTGTTATACCGTTTTGAATCTAAGCCACTAATATTGCAATTTGTTGTTGACAGTTTGTTGAAAGAAATGCAGATTGAAACTTCCCTTCAGACATTGGCACTGCAGAGGGAAACTGGTAAGGTCTTTTCTTCATTTTCATCTTCCTTCACAGTTTTGCCTTATTAATCTGTCTTCGAAAACTGTAAAGAGCAATATTTACCAAAGTCAAGAGCATCTGTCTCACTAAAATGGAAAGCTTAGGCTTGAGTGGGAGTATAAAATTTCTTCATTACTGTTCTTTCTATTTTTTAGGATTAGTCTAGTGGTTTTATATACTCTTAATCTGCAGTTTTATGGTCTTCCTTTCTCTTTTAAAAGTAATATTTGTAAGCAATGTAACTTGTATACATTATATAATTTATCCTATTCTTTGGAGATTATTTTAGATCATGGGTAAACGACAGAGAACAGTTTTTCCCTCAAATTTTGTTCACTCTCTTGACATGATGATGACTGCTGTTGCCTGCAAAAGGGCAGGCTTGAGTTTTGCTGGTACTTCGTGAATTCTTTTGTGTATTCTTCAATTATATTTTATGCATGTGTTTGTCTTAACCATGTGAGGGGATGCTTAATATTTGTGCCAATGTTTGATTTCAGGGGTCCATGATTCATACTGGACACATGCATGTGATGTTGATGAAATGAATATGATACTCAGAGAAAAGTTTGTTGAACTCTATAACCAGCCAATACTCGAGAATGTAAGTTTCTTTACTTGTGTATTGCTCTATCATACAGGGAGAAGATAGCTATTGAGGGATTTAAATTTTTTTTTTTTTTTCTTAAATTTGAAGTGAAGAATTGCTGGAGTGTCATCCTGTTATTTGCTTATCAGTGCAAACTGGAAATGCATATTATCATTTGCAACAACGTCCTTCATGATTTTTTTCTCAAACTTCATACTTGCAATGGGGATTAGGCTTTGGTAAATATGTCCACTGAAATTATCTTAAGTGCTCTCACGAAATATGTCGGAGATTTATCCAATTTAGTTGAGAACATGCATAAATGCAATTAATAAGAATCTGCAAGGTCTATAGAACAGTATTATTCTTTCATTATGTAAATGTGAATGTGGAAATGAGATGCGTTGCTGTTAACGAAAAAAGCTTCTAAACATTGAATCAGCTCCATTTTGGTTTATTGCCTACCTTTATTGATGGTTGCTTTTGTTCTTGCAGTTGTTGGAGGGCTTTCAGAAGTCCTTCCCTCAATTAAACTTTCCGCCATTACCAGAACGGGGAGACTTTGATCTCGGAGATGTTCTAAATTCTCCTTATTTCTTCAACTAGTCTGAACCACATGCTTCTCTTTACGGCTTCTCCTTTGAAATTGTTTGCCACCTGTCATTCAGCTACATGATTATAGCAGTGACATGATGATGGCAGTGTATTTCTTTCCTTCATGTTCACGGTAAGTGGAAGGCACGTTCCTCGTATCCAATTGGAATCGGGTAACGAAAAAACAATAATATAAGGGGGCGCTGCTGTCATATCCTCAAATACTTTTGTACATAACTCAAAATAAGATGACAACGAGCTTGAGCTGAAGGTATCGTACAAGTTTTCTATGAAATATGAAATTGTATGTTATGGAACTGCTGTATGCTACATTATGTAGCATTCGACAAAAGATCCCCTCAAAAAGTAGTTAAGATTTTAAGCAAGTTGTGTTGATGTAAGCTGTCTAGAGCACAAGGAAATTGAAGTTTCGTTGATTGGGCAACACTTGAGGATGTGATTCGGGCAGTCTGTAAAATTGAAGGCTGTATTGATCATAGTAGGCTTCCGCGCTTTGCAGATGATGAGAGCTACTGATTTCGTGAGTTTGCGGCTTCACAAAACCAGTGAGGATGATAATTCTTTGTATCATTTCATTTGTCGAATGTGTTCAATCATAGTAAATATAAACGGTGAGTAAATTTTTTTCAATTATTTCCAATATGAAACTTGTAATAAGTGTTTATAAGATTATCAGATATAATGAAGTACCACAATTTTGGCATAGCCTAGAATTGAAGTATGTAAAATTATTTCGGGGGTAATACTCTCACCCTGCATTTTTTTAATGGCACCCCCATTTAGTCAATTAAATCCCGTAAAAATTAAAAATTATAATATGTTATAAATTCATTTATGTATTAACAAATGAACCCTGATATAAATTAAATTAACATATTTTATTTTAGTCAATTATGTCTGTAATATATTTAATTGCATATTTTTTGTGTTTTGCTTAAGATATTTTAATTCAAGAAAAGTGTTTAAGGTAAGTAAATTCATGGTATAATTTTTTTTTTTTTTAAAAGAATTTATGTATTAATTCAATTAATATTTACTTTTTAATTTATAAAGTTTTGATTATTAAAAAATTTTATAGATGGGCTATAATTGTAAAAAATTAAAAAATATAATAACCTATTATTGAAAAAAAGTATCGTTCGTATTATTTTTTTAATTATTATAAAGTACTGCCGATGAACTGCTTCCTGAACCAGAGGCTGAACTTATTCTATTTTTGCTAAATCTGATGTAATATTAACAAATATTAAGTGGAAGTGTTATTTTAATTTATAATAGGATTGTCTTTGTCATTGTGTAAATGAGTTTCTCAAATATTATAATTTTTTAATTTTTGTGGTTAATTTGTAAATTACATTGGGTGGTATTACAAAAAATGTGTTCCTGACTTGGGCCCATATTTAGATCATTTAACAGCCCACAATCTTTGGTGAAGCAATCATATTGGGCCAACCCAAGCCCATCACAATCATCCCAGTTTATTATTTATGCTACCGCTTTATATAGTTACCTGCACTATTTATTTAACATTAATACTATTTTTCAAGGTCTCTAATCGTATAAAATAATCATTTGCAAACGATATGGATGGGATAAATCAACCACTAAAAGTCAATGGAAAGATCAAATTTCTTCATGGTTAAATATGTAAGTATATAAATTTTAATACCATTATTTTTACGTGTAAATTAAGACATATGTTTCTGGTCTCGTCCAGAAAAATGAATCGAAAATTAAATAGGAGGGTTCAAATACAACACTATATATGACCAAATTAGGTAAAATATATTGAATTCAATCCTTTAGGCCTAGACTTTTAATTAGGCTACATATGAAAATAATTTAATTATTTTTAATATTACGATTTATTATTATTATTATTATTATTATTATTATTAAAACACTACCTTGAAAACTAAGTAAATAAATATTGTTAAAGCACTATCTTAAAATTTAAGTTTAGATTTAGGACAGTTAGGAGTCTATCCATGCACTTATATATAAATTGAAAAAAATTCTCATAAATTAGCAGAACTGAACCAACCAACTCACCTTAGACTTCAAGAAGCATGATCATTATCTTTCTTTGGTAAAATGGCTGTAGCACTTGAGACTCATGCATATGATCATTCATGAATTTCAAGACCCAACTATTAGTGTCAGTCATCCAATATTCGGCATTGACATAGCACAGGACCATATTCTGATGTCAAGCCACTCAATACTGATGTTATCGAAGAACGGTGAACAGAGTTGAGAGATCCACTGACCGGTATATAAAAAAGAATGACGAGGCTTCTTCTGATATATAAAAAAGAAACCTGAAACCAATTCTTTGGTAAACAGGACTGAATTTTTGAATGACCTTGCTCCCGCCTAAGCTGACCGAGTCTAAGTCTCCTGTGAAGAGTTTCTTCTCTTGTCAAATTAATTACCAACTCAAAAGCAACACAAATGCATATTCCAACCTGTAAACCATGACATATTCAACAACAAGCCCTTTATCTTTCCAAATGTCTTCTCCAACTGCGCTAGGAATAACGTAGTACTCCACTTTTCTATGGGTCTGTTACTCCTTCCAAGGTCATTGAGAGAAGAAGCTCTTACTGCTAAATGTCAGTATGAGATTTCCCATCGTTTCTTTTTCTTTCTTACTTCTGTTTCCAAACTTCTTTCTACTTCTTTCGTTCTTTCATTACAATTAAACTAAATTTCGTGGGCAGAGAAAGATTCTATTAAGAGTAAACTGGTTTGAACGACTATCATCAAGAATTCTTTCAATCTGTATTTATCTTGTAGAAAGATACAATCATGTGTCAACTAAGTTTTCATAATAAGCACATTATCTTTGGAACCTTGCAATTTGTTGAAAAGATTTCAATTTAAAAGAAAAAACATTCTTTCTAGCTAATGGGAATTTTTGTATATAATTCTAGCTCCATCCTCAGACCTCTACCCCATTCAACGTAGAAGTTTCCAAGGAAAACGCTAATATATACGACACCCTGCAATATTGGGTAAATGTACAAGCTTCGGCAGCCAAAGCACAAATCCGAACATAAACAGATCAATGACATTGCCAGTGGCTTAGGACATTCAGTCACTGTATGATGCTTTTGAAGGATTCTAAGCTAAATACACGGAAGAACAATTGTACATCTTCAAACATCTCATACTTTGTTTGAACATATAATATATATTGAAATCAAGTTGGGGAAAGGATTTTATCTATTCTTAGCAACTTGATTTAATAAAAAATAGCTTCAAACACCCGAAATCTCTTCAGTTTGGATCATTCTCATATTCTCGGAAGCTTGGCCAAAAAATGGAGGGAGGAAAAAGCCTGCAACTTTTGATTTTAGCCCAAAACTGAATTCTTAACCCTTGAGAAGTCTTTATATATTAGGACCTAATTTTGCAATAATTAAATTATTTAAGAATTTCTTAAATAAATATTTATTTAGCTTTTGGTCATTTTCTTAATAATTAAAGAAACTTATTCTTAGATTAAAAGTAATAATCAAATTTTACAAGGATATCCTAATGAGTTATGAACTATATGTATATGAATTATCACATTCATACAAGATCTTATTATGATATCTTAGGTTAAAGAATTATATTGTACATTAGTATAATTTTACGATAAATTATTGATTATGTACTTAACTTATAATTTATTATTCTTTAGTTATATTTAAAAAATAATTCTCTAATCATTAATACATATTAATGCTCTTATGTCATTACTTTCATTGTTACTCGCACTAATATTATTTTATGATATTCACTAGAGACATTCAATATGCCTACTAATTGATATTGTTGTTCAATCAATACTACTTGTGTAGGTAACATTTTTCATATTTTATTAAATGATTAAATAAATTATGTGGACAATTCACACAATATTTTATTCAATTACATGATATAATAAAAAAAGCAACTTATGTATGTGAATAAAAAACTCTTTTTTTTGTTATTGATAAAAATATAATATAAGGATATATACCTTAAAATTAATAATACAAATAATTTTTAGGGTATATGTTAGCAGTGTCTTACTTGTACAAAATTTATTCGCTGTTGTATCTTATACTCATCTTCTCAAATGAAGGTTTAGTTGCTTTAGTGTAACCGTTTTAGTCAACAAGTCAACTACATTATTCGTTGAAGATATCTTTTCTATAATTATCTCTCTAGGTCTAATGAATTTTCTCAAAATATAATATTTATGCTAAATATGTTTAGACTTTTGGTGTGCTTTTGATTTTTTTGCAAGTGTAATAGTTTTAGTATTGTTATAGAATATAGTTATCAGACAAGTTATGCTTGGAATCATATTTAGTTCAGATACAAACTTGTACATTCAAACAATCTCTTTTGTTGCTTTTAAAATAGCAATATATTTCGATTTTGTAATAGAGTTCACTATCATCATCATTTTGTGACCTTTTCAAGTGATAACACTTTCGTTATAAACTAGAATGACTTTAAATGTAGATTTTCTATCAACCATATCTAACTAAAAGTTAAAATATGAGCATTCCTGAATATTTAACTTTGAACATTGATAACTTAAAATTAAATTTTTAGTTGTTCTTAACTACTTAAAGATTGATTTCATGGTAGACCCATATTTTTTCTCTAGAGTGGCTTGATATTTGTTTATAACACTTATAGCATATACTATATCAAATTATTTACAAAGTATCGCGTATATCAACCTACCAATAACTAAAGCATAAGACACATTATATATTCATTGTCACTCTTTATCAGTTTTAGAATCTATATCTTTAGAAAGACGAAGACTGTATGTGAAGGGTAAGAGACCTCTTTTAAAGTTTTTTATATAAAACCTTTTCAACATTCTCACAATGTACAACTTTTGAAATGATCTAATTATTATTTTTATTTTATATTTATAGATACAAAATTTCAAGAATATAGGTTGCTTCTCCTAAATCTTTTATCAAGAAGGTTCTTGATAATCAAATTTTAACTTCAGTTATTATACCAATATCATTGTCCACTAGTATATATGTCATTTACATATAATATAAAAAAATATAATGGCATGATCTTTAACCTATTTGTAAACATAGAATTCATTCAAAAGTTTCACAAAATCAAATAATTTGATGACTTTATAAAATCGAATATTTCAGCTCCTTAAAGTTTACTTTAATTTATAAATAGATTAATAAAACTTATATACCTTATTTCTATCTATAACAGAGATAAAACTTATTAGCTGTTTCATATAAATATTTTTCTCAAAAAATCTATTAAGGAACGTAATCTTGACATTTAAACGCCAAATTATGGAATGTTATTATAACTAATATTATCTAGATGAACTTAATCATAGCTAAAAACAAAAAAAATTTCTTATAATCTAACCCTTATTTTTGAATATACATTTTTACTACTTATTAAGCTTTATAGGTCTCTATCTTACTATCCTTACCAATTTTTCTTTTAAAAATATATTTATAACTAATAAAAACTCTTCTTTTTGATGGATTGACAAATTTCAAAACTTGGTTAACATATATGATTTTTATCTCAAATTCTATCACTTCTAGCCATTTGTTTAAATCTCTATTTAGGATAACTTTTTATAACTTCTTGAATCATTACCATGATCAACTTCTCCTATTAGGTATAAATCAAAATCCTGCTTATGGAGAATTTCGTATCATTCTAGAGATTTTGATACTCTAAAAAATCTTCAAGCTCAAATCGGTAATGAAATTTACTAACTGGCATTCTAATTTCAGTATTGTCCATTTGAGACTTTGAGTACTTATCCTTAAAACTCAATAATTCTTCCTTTATCACCTTCTTTCGAGAACTTATTCTCTAACAAGTGTACATTTCAACTGATCAAAACTCTTTGATTAGATAGAAAGTAAAATAATATCTTAAATAATCTTTATAATATTCTATAAACCAACTCTTTATTGATTTAATATTTAACTTATCAATGTTAACTAATTTAATATGAGCTAGATAACTTCAAATTTTATATAATTAAGATTGAATATTTTTCACTATATTTTATATGAAATCTTTTAAACTACTTTAGACTGGACATTTTTTAGGATATACATAGTAGTTTGTAAGACATATTCTAACAAAAATATTAACAAGTTAGTGAAACTTATAATTGATTGTACTATATCTAATATGATACAATTTTTTTTTCTCTTATACTATTAAGCTAAGGTGTATAAGAAGAAGTGAACTAAAAAATTATTTTATTATCCTTTAAGAAATTTTGAAACTCTATACTCAAGTATTCTCTCACACGATTTGATTGTAGAGTTTTAACACACTTTTTAGTCTATTTCTCTACTTTATTCTTGAATTCTTAAAACTTTTTAAAGAATTTAAATTTATATTTTATCAAATATATATACCCATATTGTAACATATTATCGATAAAGGTAATGAAATATTCAAATCTTCTTCTACCTTTAGTGCCAAATGGTCTATATACACTTATATATATGAGTTTTAATAGTTGTTTAACCCTCTCACCTTTACATTTAAAAAAGGAGATTTGATTATTGTTTTTAAAAAATATAATTCACATATTAGATAGAGTTTAGATACCAATGAACTTAAAATCTTACTTTCTCTGAACTGAATCGATCTTCTTTTTCTAGTATGACATAATCTATGATGTCATAGATATCTAGTGTTTATGTCACTGTAAACTTTTTTATTCATAATGGACTTACCAAAACCACTATTGTTCAATTTAAGGACATATAAATCTTTTATATTTACTACTTTATCAACTATATATTTCTTAAATATATCAAATATTTATTTTCATTAAACTGTACATTATAATCGTCTTTACATAATTCAAAAATAAAAATAATATTTCAAGTAGCCCTAGTAAAATACAAAACTAAATTCTAAAATATGTCTAGTAAACTATCTAAGCTGGTAAGCTCTTTTAACTTTTGTAATAACTATTACTCTATTAGTCATGTTTAAAAAAGCTTGTCTCTCGACAACACTAAACTATTTGGTATTGCTTGTAGAAATACATGCACATGAGATGTAACTGTTAGATCTACTATTCAAAAATGATAATAAAAAATAATACTTAATGCATAATTAATTATATTACATCTATACATATTTTCTTTAGCCTTTTTAAGACTATTAAAGTACAAAAGATAATTTTTCTTCCAATATTATTTCTTTCCATAATAAAAACACTTTCTTTTAGTTTTTACCTTTTTAATCTTAGAAGAAATTTTCTTAAAGTTTTTTCTTTTGGGTCTAACTTTTTGATCTTTTATGTTGTAGCTTTTGTAGCTTTTTGTTAATCCTACTAGCTAAGGTAACATGGACATCCTTATATCTTTTCTCTTTATTATTCTATCTATAGAGTTCCTTAAGTTCATTGAGCAATTCAAAGAGAATTGCTCAATCCTATTTAAGTTATAATTAGTTATAAATAATTTATAATTAGAAGAAAGGAATTATGCAATCAAATTCTCTTTGAAGTTTTCATGTATAACCACTCCATAAATATTTAGTTTCCCAATTTCATTGATCATTTTAATAACATAATCATTAGGTGATAATCCTTTCCTAAGCCTCGTACTAAAAAAGAAATTACACAACTCATACTTTATCACTCTTGAGTTCTTATTATGTGATGCTTATAGAGCAAAGAGGATATCATAAATACTTAAAATATTTTATGTTTAGTTTAGAGTTTTCTATTCACTGAAGCTAACATATAGCTTCGAACTCTCCTCTTATCCTCAAATCACTTTTTGAACACTTCACACTCAACTTGTGAAGCATTCGCATCTATGTCGAGTGATTAAACTAACTTTAAGATATAAGTAGTTTTTTCAAGATTAAGAATAATTCTTAAATTGCTGGGCCGGTCCTTAAAATTTGCTTCCGTCAAAATATTAATGTCCATTGTTCATAGAACATTATTTGCCTTTTTTTAATTGTTTTATCACAAATTTGAGAAATTAAAAAGAAATAGAGCAATATTTGTTAGTGATTTGTAATAATAAATCAAACAATTTAACTTATGTAACTCAAACAATCTGAATTGTACGCATTAAATATTTTGCGTGTAATATAAAAGTCAAAATATATTAACTCTTACTATTTAATTTAAATCTAAAACTTCTTCTTTAAGGGTTCAAATGTTTCATTAGATTTAAAAATTTAGTGGGAAATCAATTTATTATCAAAATCAATCAACCTCAAAAAATAGAATTTTAGTCAATCAATTTTTAATAAGTAAAAAATACTTTTTCTTGTACATTAACATGTAAATTTTGATTTATTGTCCTTATTCTAATTTCGAATACTTCATATAATAGAAATTTTGATACTCTAGACTAGTTAAATTTGAACTATTACACTTTTTTAAGACATTGCTTTTATCTCATTCTCACATCATGATCTTAGTCAAGATGAAAATATGAATTAGATAACCTAATTCGATGACATAAATATCATATCTGTCACATAATAAAAATTCTGGAATATCAAAATTTATGTCAAAACTTTTTTGTTATTCTATTATGAGATGCATAGATTTAATAATTTAATTAAAAAGTCATAAATATTTGTATGTAAATCATAAATGTGTTGGACACATATTATAGACATGAAAACTATTAAGCCAGTGATTTTTAAAAAATGCACATTTATATTAAACCATTTAATATTTTATTAATATTCATTCATCTTATAAACAAATATTAAAACTTACAAATATACATATGTATATCACATATGCATATGTATACGATTATTACAAGCATTTTTTTTTTCTTCATGTTTTAACAATTTTATAATTGTTTATACAAGTTCAACATTTTGACATTTTAAAGAAGAAAATCATATTACTTGTTTAATCTCAATGTTCTTTTATGCTTGCATGATTTATTATTTTTGTCTTATAAAAATTTTTAGAGCTTGTTTGAGTTAGTTTTCTTCTCTTACAAGAATTGTTTGTTTTTTTGTTTATTTATTTATTTAAGAAGATTAACTAGTTGAATCAAAAACTATATTGTTAATTGATCAAACAAAGCCTACTGATAACTTATATTGTTTATTTTACATGTTTGACATAATTATTTGTCTAACCAATATAACTAATAAAAATTACTAAACTCAATTGAAAAATCAAATTTGTCAAACACCAATCCTAATATTTTAATTACACACACATCAAAGATGTACTAATGAATATATTCAAATGTGTATTTTAAATGCATGCATGTACATCAAACATATATATATATATATATATATTTGATGTATATATATATTAATGCAGTTAATCAAATTAAACATGTATCAAAATTATATAGGCATTTAATCATATTAAACACATATCTAATACAATCATTATTGCATTAAACAAGTATAAATAATTATTCAACACATGAATAATCAAAATCACAATTTTGATTCAACAAACAAACTTGACTAAATTGATGATAAAATTGAACAACCCTTTTGATTAAACTTTCAATTTCAACCACCAAAGCATACATATATGTTAATCTCATTGCATATACATATCAAACTCATCAACAATTGATAAATTTTTATGTTTAACACATTTAACCATATAAAATCAAGATGAAAAATTATTTTTCATAACCAACTCAACATGGTCAAAATCAATAGAATATGGATCCAAAACATTTTTATCCATTACTTTAATTTTTTCATTAATGAAACACAAATATGATTGCATTTCATGCAATTAACAATCAAGAATTCAAGATTTCATATTGAATATATGTCATCTCATTAGATGATAAAACCATATACAAAAAACTCAATCACAAAATTAAAAGCTCGCTTGATTTATTTAATTAAATCTAGATAGCAAAACACTTTCCGACTAAATTCTTATATGGTCAAATTTGACGTGGTATTGTTTTCTTTCGATTCCAATCAACACAAGCAAATTAACACATCTAATTTAATCCTAGCATTCTTTAATACTATTTGAAGAATTTTAAGCTAAATACATACAAGAACAATTGTAAAATTTCAAGTATCTAATGCTTTATTTGAATATATATCAAAGTATATGTTAAAATCAAGTTAAGAAAGAATTTTACGTACTTTTGACAACTTGATTTGATGAACAATAACTTCAAACACATGAAATCTTTTCAATTTGCACCATCCTCGTGCCCTTAGAAGCTTGGCCAAAAAATGGAAGGAGGAAAAAGTTTGCAATCTTTGATCTTAGTCAAAAATTAAATTCTTAACACTTAAGAAGCCTTTATATACTTGGACTTAGTTTTGCAATTATCAAATTATGAAAGAATTTCCTAAATAAATACTTATTTAGTTTTTGGTTCTTTTGTTAATCATTAAGAAATTATGATGAAGAGATTCTTCATCAAACCTTATATTAATTATATGTACCACATAAGCTATATTCTTTTATGATCTAATCTTAATTAAATAAAAATTTATAGAATATCAACCTTAAACTTGATATATTTGTAAATTATCAATTGATATGTCTTAACTTTATTATTACGAAACTCTTTTGTATGATATTAAAGTATTTTGGATAAAACTTTGATTTTAAACATTTATTGATATTTATTTGAGAATTCAAACTCCAATAGAGTTAATAAAATCTCCTATTCTAATTAATCAAAGGATCTTATCTTGACCATTATCCAAATTTTTATATGAACAGCGTACAACTGAGTCAATTTTATAGTACAATATACAACTAGCTCAGTGCTTATATACCATAAAAATTATATGCATTCATACAAAATTTAACTACGATGTTTTCGATCAAAAAATTATATCACATATTAGTACAATCTTATAATAAATCAATGACTACATACTTATTATATGATTTATCGTTTTTTAATCATATTTAAAAAATAATTCTTTAACTATTAATTCATATAACGCTCTTTGTGACACGACTCTCATTATTACTCATACTAACATTATCTTATTATATTCATTAAAAATATTCAATATGCCTATTAACCTATATTGTTGGCCAATTAATATCACTTAAATAGGGAACGTTTTTAATAATTTTAGTGACCAAATAAATTATTTAGATAATTCATATACACTCCATTCAATTACATGACATAACAAAGTAATTTATATATGTGAATAAAGAATTTTTTTTTTTATTATTGATAAAAATATAATATAGGATCATACGTCCCTAAACAGAAAATACAAATAATTTCTAAAATTTACACTAACAACTTTCGTCTATCCACTAACCAAAGAAATTATGGATGATCCAATGACCTTAGAAAGTAGAGTTACCTATGAAAGAAACACAATAAAGGAGTGGTTATGCAGAGGAAATGTTTTGCCCGACATCAGGGAAAAAGCTAATGAGTCAGAGCTTAAGCATTAATATGGCTCTCAAGGCTAGAATCAGGGAGTGGACGGATAGGAATAATGCTGGAAGTATCAAGATTGCCTGGGCAGCTTTATCTTTAACTTGTTTTGAAAGAGTGATACTTCGAGGCAATAAAAGATTTGTGAAGTGTCTGCCAAAGAAAACCATACAATAAGGTGCAAGTTTGCACTGTTGGGATAAAGACAGAAGTGTGAGATGTAGAGCACTAGAACTGTTATGTGAACTAGCGAAGGAAGATGTTGAAGTAAAGGTTTGTCATATTGACTCATAATGCCTATATTTTTATGAAAAAGAACTATAATATTATGATTACAACTCAATTGCAATTTAAACAATTTGGATGCATTATTGTCTTCATGGTATTGACAGCATAAAAATTAATTTGTAAAGAGGAAAAATTATCCTCATTATGTTGCATTTACCTCTAATAAGTTTTTCAGAAGCAATCATCAAAGTTGGCCAAACCTTAACTGCAGGTTCTTTTCTATGCAACAGATCTGCATGCTCTAAATAATTTAGGTATCTAGCTTTTGCAATTTGTAAGATTTAAGTACGTATAGTTATCTGGATACAAATATTTGAGTAATTCCAAGATTTATTCTACATTGGTGATTTTATGCGTAGGAAAGCCAAGACAATGGATATCTCAACATTAATTAGGTTACTCTCAAGTAGTCACCAACTTACGAGGCATGAATTCTTGATATTCTTGCTTGAGCTTTCTAGATCCCAAACTTTGTGTGTAAATATTGGGTCAATCACTGGAGGGATGTTGATGCTGATCACAAATCAAATACAATCTGCCAATTGATGCCTTCGTTTCAAAATCACAAATGAAATTCTAATGAATCTCGAGCAGTGATCTCCAGAAAGCATCGAGTGTATGACAGAAAATTGACTTATGGAACCCTTGATACATCATACCAATAAAGTTATACATAGAACGACTTTTAGAGTCAGTGTAACTTTTGGACTGATCAAAATTAGCTTCAAATTGCAACATATAACAACAATATGTAACTAAGACTATAATGTTTCAAAATCAAATATATAAACAGGTTCTGAGGAAATGTAGATGGATATGGAAGGTTATCTAAGAGAAATCATTCTTGGGCACGACAGCAAAACATATGTGGCTGAGAGAGTTACTCCCACTGTCATCAGAATGGGTCATAGTGGAAACAATTTAACAAGAACTGTTTTCAAAGCATTAGTGCAAATATCATCTTACTATCCAAGTTGCAAAACACTTGCAGAAGCAGGTATTATACAAGTCACGGACGAAGAGATGTTCATTCGGATAATCCATAATTAGCCAATGAACTTGACGGAAGAAGGTGTTGCAATACTCGTCAATACACTAAAATCAGGCTTGAGCATCAAAGTCTCCGAGTAAATTCTCATGGGCACACAATGTCATTGGATCATGTTGTGTACAACATAACATGCATGCTCAATAACTCTACCCCAGATGAACTAAATATTAATCTTATCAGAATACTACAAAGCGTGGCAAAGTCCCCAAACCAATGGCGCCCATTGTAACGGTTGTCAAAGAAACGGAAGCTAGTTATACCTTGATTGGACTCATCAAGAACCCATATGAAGAACTTGCTGTTAGGCAATAAAGCTACTTATTACACTCTCGTCTTACCGAGGTAACGTACTAGTTAAGAGACTACAAAACCAGAGGTCAACCTGGGAACTGAATTTTATGGCCCTCTGAAACAGTTCATATCTCAGAGAAACAAGCAGTTTTAGGGAAATTTCTAGCAAATCTAACACTCAATTTGGCGCTTCTCAACAAGAATTTAGGACCTACAATTTTACAAACAATTGATCCAAAAAAGTGGAGCTAGAAAAAGCCGGTATGCAAGTGCTTATCTAGAAGGGCTAGCTGGTATTCTCGTGAGATCCACAACAACACTACACGAACCCGAAATACTATTGATGGCAAGAACTCCTATAACTTTACAGTCGTATTTACTGAACTGCTTATGAAAATAGCACGTGATGAAGTTCAGAGGTTATCAGTAATTGTATTGGAGAATATGTCTTCAGAATCAAATCTATCAAAACCACCACAAATAAAGGGAACAAAGTTCATGAAACCATTCTCTTTACCCAAGTCCCTATCACTTGGCTCATCAAAGAAGAAGATACCACTGTGCCTGATTCACAGAGGAGCTTGCTCTTCGCAGAACACATTTTGCTTAATTGATGCAAAGGCAGTTGATAGGCTGTTGGCCATTTTGGACCATAAGAATATTGAAGTGGTTGAAACTTTATTATCAGCTCTATGTACTTCGTCCGACGACAAAGTAGACGAAGACAAGAGCTTAAGCATGCTGAGTGAATTGAACATCATGTAGCATGTGCTAAAAGTGGTTCAAGAGTACAGGCAAGAGGGTTTGCAACAAATCACTTTGACTGATTGGGAGATTTTTAGTTAAAGGTGGAGATAAGCATGCTACAGATATATCTTTGCCTTCTACATTTGTCAATGCTTTCCATCATAGGGATGTTAATACAAATCAGATGACTGAGAAAATCTTGAGACATTTAAACAATATGCCCAATCTCTCTCCTCCCAACTTCACTATGTAAAAATTAGACAATATACCTTGTAAATCTTCCTTTTACGGGAAAGAAAAAACATATTTTGCAATCAACTGTATGTAACATTAATATGTTCTTGTTGAATAATGACTCGTGAAGTCGATGATGTGTCATTAAAGGAGTCAAAGTATTTGTTCGTATGACCAATTTAGTATACTATTTTTTTGCAAGTTATTACTTTTTAGGAAGATATCGATATGCCTTGACACATATAACAGATTTTTTCTACAGTTCAGTTTGGATTTTACTGTAAATAAAATGCGCTCAATAAATAAATAATTACAATATCAATTATGTTTTCTTATTATTACTATTGCATTTTGTCTCTTAAAAAAACCAACAGTCTTGTTCTTTTCTTCCCCTTTCATTTCTTTTCAATCTCTATTTAAGAACTGATAAGCATGCGCATATGCAGACAAGTCAAACTTTTCTCAAATTTGTTCAGCTTGACTCCATAAAGTTAAAGGTCTCGATTCCGATTCCATTTTAACCATTCGTCCAAAAAACCCACTTTAAACGTAATTTTATTTTCTTGTCGAGCATAAAGTTAACATAGTGCTGGTAGGGCCGAACTTAGAACTTTGAATATTATTCACCGGAGGATTGATGGCAGCACAATTGTGGGATCAATAGCATTATATATAAGAAAGTAGGTTCATTTTGGGAAATTCTCATTCCAGATAAAATAAGAAGGAAATAAACTATATAATGAGTATATAGTGCAAGTGATACAAAGACTTGTATGCTCCTTCATCGAATAAAAATTGGCAAGTTGCCAATCACATTGTCGACGATGAATTCTGTAATATATATAATATAAAAATGTCAGGTTTTGTTAGCCTCGGCAAAGCAACCGGATCATTGTCGGCGACGAATTTTGCAATGGAGGGTTTGCCAAATGCCCCTCACAGATCATGTATCTTAATTTAGTACAATCTTTAATATCATCAATAAACAATGTTCTTATTCCAGTTATTGTGTGCATCTAGCGTTTATTTTTCAATCTTCAATCTATTTCGCTTATAACATTCATTAGAGACAGTCAGGAAAGGACACAATGCCCTTTTTTTCTTTCTTTATCTCTTTCATTTTTTGGTGGGATTTTTTGGAATTTGAGTGATTAGATGAAATTTAGGAGAAATAATTCAGTATGCATGTCGAAGTCAAATGCCTATCTAATATTTTCTCTGCTTCAGAATAAAATGGCTTCTTTTGCAATGGAGGATTTCATTGGAAATGGTATCCTGAAAGGGCTACTTACAAAGCTGTTCGAAGAAGGTTGGGATGATGTACCCACCATGAAGATTATGAATACAGAAGATACGGATGCAATAAGCATGTCACAACAACAAAAGGTTTATTGTTTATAACGAATCAACTTTTTATTGTCCTTCACTAGTCTAAAAACAGTTGACATGTCAGTGAATTCAGTTTTAAAGTTCAAAAGTACCAATATGATTTTCCTTTTCCTATAGGATGAACCCAAAATCAGATCATACATGCACGACGAAATTTGATGCAATATGTGGACATGTTGGGGGCCTTTGGGAAATCTCTGCCTTAACTTCTTAACACAAGCATTGGTGATTTGTTTTCCCAGTTTGGCATGAAGAGAGGTCATATTGTCGGTTCATTGACTGAACTATGCATACTCAGATCCCGTACCCAAATTGTATGCTACCACTATAGTGAAAACCGCAAGCTTTTCATCTAGAAACAATAGCATTTACAAGAGTTATGACTCAAAATTTTCAGGGTATGACAAGATCCCGTTCAAGATTTGGTATAAATAATGATAAATCACTTGAAATATCGCCAGCTGATATAAAGATCAAAGATGTATACACTTTCTAAGGAATTGTCGCTGCAGCACCAGCTGAACCCAGAGCATTTGGATGTGTACAACCTCCTCCATTAACCGAAAATGTTTCTCCTTACTCTACCATTGAGAACATTTCAATTCAAAAACAGACTCCTGAGTCCAATATTGGAATGGAGCTCCTGGTTAAAACGAGGACACCTCCAATGAAGGCTTCAGAACTATGGCGAGAAAAAACAACCGCCCACCTCTGTATCCGTCGTCCTGGGTAAACACTTGTCCTTCCACATCTAGGCATGGCTGAATCTACAGCTCTGATAGTTAAATTTCTGAGCATGCTAGATGAGTAGATGCAAGTAACAAACATATAAACACATTTAGATATGGTGGCAAAAGTGAAGAAATTTATAATCTACAACCCAAGTGTATAGTTGTGAGTACTAAATCTCAAATGTTACCAAAGAAACGAAAATGCTTACAAAGTTGACGACAATTTAAATCTGAGATCAGAAAGAAATAATCAACTTTAACAATATAAAGATGTTTTCTTACTGCATGCTTTTTCATGTGGAAGATTTTTCTTGCTCTGCTATATGTTCTCATCCTTCAAAAGCTGAAACTTAAAATGTTTTTTTCTCTTCATCTCTTGAACTTTAAACAGGAACATCATGTGTCGAGCTGAAGCTCATCAGCTCTATGCACCAAAACCCATATTTGATGCTTTGGGAATTTAACTATTTGTTATTTTCATGAATACCTAGAATCAGAGGTACGGGCATGTTCTTTGGCCTTTTCTTCTTTCAATCAACTATTCTTTGCTTGATATGCAATCACCCTGGTCCAGGTAAAAGACCTCTGGCCACGACATTGGGGTGGTGTTTTAGTCTATGATCAGGGAAGGGAATTCTTTATAGCTCTTTGTGGTGGAAAACTGCTCAAGGAAAAGTTTTTATCGGGATTTCTTTTAAATCCCCAGGCTGTTGCCATTACGACCGAGCTAAAGCCATGAGGGTAGAACAAAACTTCAAAGGTGAAGGTGAAATTAACGGTGGACTTTTCGTTGTTGGCAGAGTAAGAAGTGGCATTGCTGACCAGTTTATTGAAAGAAACTTTTAGTGTTGGGCACCTTTAGCTGAAATTATTGGGACCTATACTCAATTGCAGGTAATTATTTGTTGTTATCTTGCAGTAGCAAATTAATAACAGATAGAACA
Source organism: Trichilia hirta (assembly GCA_035221805.1). Taxonomy (NCBI): domain Eukaryota; kingdom Viridiplantae; phylum Streptophyta; class Magnoliopsida; order Sapindales; family Meliaceae; genus Trichilia; species Trichilia hirta. Next base: position 10,335,599 of record JAWDEX010000012.1, read on the forward strand.
CAAATAAGCTGCTTAATGACTTTGATTATTTTATTGACTAGAAAGTGCTTTATATACATGAGAAACTCAACAAAAATGCATGACAAATTGCTATGAAATTGCATTACTAGCCCATGAATACAGGAGCTTATCTTCAAGTTTCCTATTTTCCAGCAGTAACTGCTTTGAAAACACTATATATTAAAAAAAAAAAAAAAATACTCCACCAACTTTTATTTAGGAATTTTTTTT
>JAWDEX010000012.1:10335929-10347127 GCA_035221805.1 Trichilia hirta
GTTACTGGTTGGCTTCTTCTGTGTCTTCTTCAATTATATTATATGCATGTATTTATCTTATCCATGAATGGGGATGCTTAACTGTTTGATCCCAATGTTTGATTTCAGGGGTCCGTGATTCTTACTGGACACATGCATGTGAAGTTGATGAAATGAATATGATGCTCACAGAAAAGTTTGTTGAACTCCATAACCAGCCAATACTCGAGGATGTAAGGTTCTTTACTTATGGATTGCTCTATCATACAGAGTGAAGAGATCTACCGAGGGATTTTAAATATATATAATTTTGTTTTGGCATAAATATTTGACTGGACTGTCATCCTATTATTAAGTTTTCTTATCAGTGCAAATGGGAAATCATTTGCATTGACATCCGTCATGATTTTTTCTCAAACTTCATCCAGAAAATGGGGATTAAGCTTTGGGAAATATGGTCACGTAGTTGACTTAATTACTTTAACAAAATATGTTGGAGATTTATCCAATTTGGTTGAGAACATGCATAAGTGCACTTTTTTACTTTTCAAGGGAAATCAGAATCTGCAAGGTCTATAGAATACTACTATTCTTTCGTTATGTAAATGTTATTGTCGCAATGAAATGCACTGCTGTTAAAATGAAAACCTTCTGAGCTGTGAATCAGCTCTTTTTTGGTTTATTGTCTACATTTATTGATGGTTGCTTTTCTTCTTACAGTTGTTGGAAGGCTTTCAGAAGTCATTCCGTAAATTGAACTTTCTGTCATTATCAGAACGGGGAAACTTTGACTCAGAGAAGTTTAAAATTATCCTTACTTCTTCAACTAGTCTGAACCACTTGCTTCTCTTGGCCGTTTCTCCTTTGAAATTTTTTTCTATCTGCCATTCAGCCACATGGTGATAGCGGTCGTTTTTTTCCCTTCATCTTCATGGTCACAATACAATGGAAGGCAAGTTCCTCGTGACCAATTGGAGTCGAGTAGAAAAGAACAGTAGTCTAATTTGATGCTGCAGTCATACCCTTAGATACTTTTGTACGTAACACAAAATAAGATTATGAGGAGCTAGAGCTGAAGGTACTCCTGCAATTTTCCTATGAAATAGGACAGTGTCTGTTCTGGGGCTGCTGTATGCTGCATCATTTAGCACTCAGACAAAAGAGCCGCTCAAAAGATAGTTGAAATTAAGTAAGTTCTGTTGATATAAAGCTGTGTATAGCATAAGAAATTCAAGTTTTGGCAATTGAGCAACGCTGGTGATGTGATTCAAGCAGTCCGGAAAAAACCCGAAGGCTGTGTTTTATAGAAGATGAGAGTAACTGGTTTCAGAAGTTTGCGGCTTCACAAAAGCAGTTAGGATGATTATTCTTTGTACCGTTTCTTTTTTAGAATGTATTCAATTATAGGAAGGATAAACTGTGAGTAAATTTTTTTTTCAATTATTTCCAGTCTGAAATTTGCAATAAGAGTACGAGGTAAATGAAGTAGCACAATTTTGGCACACCATGTAAATTTTTTCGGGAGTTGGGCCATATCCTGATCATTTATGAGCCCACAATATTTGGTGAAGCGGTCATATTATTGGGCCCGCCCAAACCACCACAAAATCAATCCATTTTATATTATTTATGAAATATCGCTCCCCGTGAATAAGTAATTGAAAGTTGTTTTCTTACCTGCATCATATTGATTTAACATTATTATTCGTATAAAATAATCATTTTCAAACGAAGTAGATGGGATATATCAATCACTGAACCATTAATGTTTAAAATTACGGACCTAAAAGTCAATGGAATGATCAAATTTCTTTTAAGGTTAAACACGTTATTGTTTTAATTTTCAATAAGTTATTTTATATGTAAAATTATGACATACATATCTCATCTACCATTGAATTCAGAGTTAACTACAAGGGTTCAATTAAAACACTACATATCATCAAATTATAGATAAAATGTGTTGAACACAAATTTTTCTTACCTAGACTTTTAAACTAGGTTATATATGAACGGAATCAAAGTGATTTCCTATCTCTAATAGGATACATATGAACTAAATCTAAGCTATTTGCTATTTATAATATGTTTTTTTTAATAGTACAGTATACTGATATTAAATTAATAGTTTATTAAAAGTTGGAGTTTAGATAGATATTATAAAAATATTTTATTGAGGTCTAAGCACAAAAGAAGAGTGGAAAAAAAAAAAAAAAATTCACAAAGTGTGGCGGTCCTGTCTTCGGCAGGAAACAATCACCTCACCTATGTAATATGCCTATCTTAACAAGCATGTCCTTATCCTTCTTCAGATAAATTGGTTATAGCCCTTGACCTTGAGATTAATAAGCATGATAATTCATGAATTCCAAGACCCGACTATTAGTGTTAATCATCCAATATTCAGTATTTGACTTAGTACAGAGCCATATTCTGATGTCAAGCCACTCAATAGTGATGCTATCGAAGAATGGTAAAACAGGGTTGAGAGATCCACTGACCAATACACGAGGATTTCTTCTGAAATATAAAAAAGAAACCTGAAATCAAATCTTTATTGTACATGGTAGAATTTTTTATTGACCTTGTTCCCACTGAAGCTGACTGAGTCTAAATCTCCTGTGAAGAATAAAGACCCTTCTTCCATTGTCAAATTAATTACCAACTCAAAAGCAACAGAAATGCATATTCTAAACAGGAAGCTATGACATATTCAATGACAAGTCTTCACCCTTCTAAATGTCTTAGCTAACTGCACTAAGAATAAGCTAGATACTCCTCTTTTCTAAAGATCTGCTGCTCCGTCCTAGGTCTTTGACAGAAGAACCTCCTACTACTAGATGTCGGTATGAGATTTTCCCATCATTTCTTTTTTTTTCTTCCTTCTGTTTCCCAACTTTTTTTCTACTTCTTTTGAACGCCATAGTATCATAATTTGTTCATTCTTTCATTGCAATTAAACTAAATTTCATGAACAGAGCAAGATTCTATTGAGAGTAAACTGGTTTGTGTAGGACTATCATCCAGAATTCTTTGGCTCTTCGTTTCATCTTTATGGTAGAAGGATACAATCAATTGTCAACTAAGTATCCGTAATAAGCACATCATGTTTGGAGCCTTGCAGTGTGTCCAAAGGATTTGAATTTAGAAGAAAGCATTCTGTCTAGCTAATAGAAATTTTGTATATAACTCTACACTGCATGGATCACACAAAATGCTGTCAATCAGAATTCACACCAACCTTTTTTTTTTTTTTCTGTTTGATTTATATTGCATTTGCCTTATATTTAGAACTTACTAATTCTCATAAATTTCGCTCCCAGCATCCAAGTTCTGAACTATTTTCTATTATGATAAACAAACAACAGGGAATTCATTGCTTGACCTTAAATTGTTTTAATGTACAAAGGAAAGAACTCTACGTTGTCATTGCTTATGTGAAATGAGGTTCTTGCTTGTGAAGATTCATGAGAGTAATCAAACTTGAAATAAACTATATCAAAGCCAGACCAATCTTCTCTCTTTTTTTTTTTTTTTAGTTCAATGAAGATACAACTCCAATTTCCAGTCTTGTTGCCTCGTTGTTGCAATCTATTACCAAGATCACAGAATCCGTGGTATGCATAGAATTAGAAAACGAAAAGTTTATCGAAATTGGATGCTACCTTTATCGAGCTTCTCCAGTCATAATGGAGTTGAAGACAACCGAGTACAGCCCAATAAATGCAATGGAGATTCTACAATCTCTATCTAAAAGCATTAGTTTGGCCAAGGATCTTGTTGAGAAATACCAACGAGGCAGCCGTCTAATTTTAGATACTGAACTGAGCAGCACAATATCACAGCTAGAAGGGGTAATAAAATGCATTGGAGAATGCTTGAATTTGATACCGTCATCAACATTTACGGACCAAGAATATGCAGAAGTTGCAGTCAGGTCTCTTTCGAAGGAGATGCTGAATGCTCACTTTGAATTCACTCAAAATCAAGCATTGATGACCAAGGAGCTGGAACCAAAGAGGGATTTTCCTGAGGAGCAAGCAAAGAAAGAGAGAGCATTATCAGAATCAGACCTCTACTCCGTCAATGTAGAAGTTTCCATGGAAAATGCTAATTTATATGAGATGCCTCTACAGATTGGATTCTGTAAAAGTACAAGCTTAAGTAGCCGAAGCACAAATCAGAACATAATCAAATCAATGACATTGCCAAAGGTGGCTCAGTACATTGAGCCACTGTATGAGGCTTTCTTTTGTCCATTAACCAAGGAAATTATGGATGATCCAGTGACCATAGAAAGTGGAGTGACCTATGAAAGAGTGGCAATACAAGAATGGTTTGAAACTTCAGAGGAAATAATTTGCCCAACAACAAGGAACAAGCTAATGAGTCGTAGCTTAAGCACTAATATGGCTCTAAAGACCACAATTGAAGAGTGGAAGGACAGGAATGATGCCGGAAGGATCAAGGTTGCCCGGGCAGCCTTGTCTTTAGCTGGTTCAGAACGAATGATACTTGAGGCAATAGAAGATTTGCAAACTGTCTGCCAAAGGAAACCGTATAATAAGGTACAAGTCCGCAGTGTTGGGGTGTTGCCATTGCTCTTTAATTTACTCGGGTATAAAGACAGAACTGTGAGATGTGCAGCACTGGAACTATTACGTAGACTGGTGGAGGAAGATGATGATGGAAAGGTTTGTCGTATTGACTCATACTTCCTGGATATTTATGAAAAAGAACTAGAAGTTATGATCACAGTTCACAAGCACTTAAAACAATTTGGATGCATCATTATCTTCATGGTAAAGAAACATTAATTTGTAAAGAGAAAAAATTATCCTTATTATGTTGAATTTACCTCCAATAAGTTTTTCAGAAGCATATCATCATAGTTGGCCAAACCTTTACTTCAGATTCTTTTCTATGCAACAGAAACCCGTCTGCATGCTCTAAATAATTTAGATATCTAGCTTCTGCGATTTGTAAGGTTTAAGTATGTATAGTTAACAAGTCATTGAGAACTTTGGAGAGTAATTCCTAGATTTATTCTACATTGGTGATTTTATATGTAGGTAATGATTGCCAAGACAATGGATCTCTCAACATTAATCAGGTTACTCTCAAGTAGTCACCAGCCTACAAGGCATGAATCCTTGCTATTCTTGCTTGAGCTTTCTAGATCCCAAACTGTGTGTGAAAAAATTGGGTCAGTTCGTGGAGGGATGTTGATGCTGATCACAATCAAATACAATCACTCAACTGATTCCTTTGCTTCAGAAATAGCGAGCGAAATTTTAGAGAATCTCGAGCGGTCTCCAGATAACATCAAATGCATGGCAGAAAATGGGTTTTTGGAACCCTTGATACATCATTTAAATGAAGGTATTCCTAGAGCGACTGTTTTAAAGTCAAGTGTACTTTTTGGACTACTTAAAAACTAGCTTCAGATTGTAAAATATAACATCAGTATCTCTAACCATGACTATGCTGTTTCAAAATCAACTACATAAACAGGTTCTGAGGAAATGCAGATGGAAATGGCAGGCTACCTAGGAGAAATCGTTCTTGATCATGACAGCAAAACCTATGTGGCTGAGAGAGTTGCTCCCACTCTCATCAGAATGGTTCATAGTGGAAACAGTTTAACAAGAAGGACTGCATTCAGAGCACTAGTGCAAATCTCATCTTACCATCCAAGTTGCAAAGTACTTGCAGAAGCAGGTATTGTACAAGTCATGGCGGAAGAGATGTTCATTCGGATAATCCACAATGAACCAATGAACTCAAAAGGAGAAGCTGCTGCAATACTTGCTAATATACTTGAATCTGGGATTGAGCTTCAAAATCTCCGAGTAAATTCTCATGGGCACACAATATCATCGGACTATGTTGTATACAACATAATATACATGCTCAAGAACTCTACCCCAGATGAACTCAACATTAATCTTATCAGAATTCTACAAAGCCTGACAAAGTCCCCCAAACCAATGGCCACCATTGTATCAGTGGTCAAAGAAACGGAAGCTAGTTATACCCTGATTGGACTCATCAACAATCCACATGAAGAACTTGCTGTTGCTGCAATAAAGCTACTCATTACGCTCTCGCCTTACCTAGGCCACACACTAGTTGAGAGACTCTGCAAAACCAGAGGCCAACCAGAGAACTTAATCCAGTGCCCCACTGAAATAGTTCGTATCTCAGAGAAGCAGGCAGTTTCAGCTAAATTTCTCGCGAATCTGCCCCAACAAAACCTAACACTCAATTTGGCTCTTCTAAGCAGGAATGTAGTACCTACAATTCTACAAACGATTAATCTAGTCCAAAGAAGCGGAACTAGAACAAGCAGGTATGCAAGTGCTTATCTAGAAGGGCTAGTTGGTATTCTTGTGAGATTCACAACTACACTATATGAACCCCAAATACTGTCGCTGGCAAGAACCCACGACTTCACAGCCATGTTCACAGAACTGCTTATGAAGACATCATGTGATGAAGTTCAGAGGCTATCAGCAATTGGGTTGGAGAATCTGTCTTCAGAATCAATAAATCTATCAAAACCACCACAAATAAAGAGAGCAAAGTTCATGAAACTGTTCTCTTTACCCAAGTCCCTATCACTTAGCTCATCAAAGAAGAAGATACCACTGTGCCCAGTTCACAGAGGAGTTTGCTCTTCAGAGAACACATTTTGTTTAATTGATGCAAAGGCAGTTGATAGGCTGCTGGCCTGTTTGGACCATGAGAATATTGAGGTGGTTGAAGCTGCATTATCAGCTCTATGTACTTTGTTGGATGACAAAGTAGACGTAGATAGGAGCATAAGCATGTTGAGTGAAGTGAATGCCATGCAACATGTGCTGAATGTGGCTAAAGAGCACGGGCATGAGGGTCTGCGGCAGAAGTCATTTTGGATGATTGAGAGATTTTTAGTTAAAGGTGGGGATAAACATGCTTCTGATATATCTCAGGACAGGATGTTGCCTTCTACGTTAGTCAATGCTTTCCATCACGGGGATGTTAATACAAGGCAGATGGCTGAGAAAATCCTGAGACATTTAAACAAGATGCCCAATATCTCTGCTCCCAACTTTACTATGTAAAAAATAGACAATGTTCCTCGTAAATCTTCCTTTTACAGGAAAGAAAAAGCATATTTTCCAATCAACTATATGAAGCATTTCTGTGTAATGTGTAATTCCCTTCCCTTCCCTTCCCTTCATTTCCTTTCACTCTGAGTTTCTAATTAGGAACCGGTAATCATGTCCATATGCAGAAAAGTCCAACCTTTCTCACATTTGTTTAGCCCAACTCCATAAAGTCAAAGGTTTAGATTCCGATTCCATTTTAACCATTTATCAAACAACCCACTTTGAATTTAATTTTGGGTAAAGTTAACACTATAGAGATCGGGCTGAACTTTGAAATATTTGAACACACCAGAAGATTGATAAGTCGTCAGATAAATGGCATTTATAAAATAGTAGCAACTGCAGAAGAAATTTTCTGTACGTTTGCAAGGAGGCTTTTTATATAAGAGTCGTTAGAACGTAAAAATCAATGCCTCCAATTCTAGAATGTTGGTTCATTTGGGAAATTCTAATTCCAGATAAAATGAGACGGAAATAAACTATACGATCAATACACGAGGCAAGTAAGTAATACAAAGATTCGGGAACCAAATAACATCAGCAAGTTGGCTAATCACATAGTCGATGATGAATTCTTTAATATATATAATATAAAAAATGTCAGCCGGCCTTGGCAGTAGCAAACATTCCTATCTTGCAATGGAGGATTTGCCAAATGTCCCTGTAACAAATCATGTTTTTTAATTTAGTCCAACTTTAATATCATCAATAAATAATGATTTTATTCCAGATATTGTGTGTATCTAGCCTTTTGTCCTTTTGGTCCTTAATCTATCTCGCTTATAAAATTCAGTAGAGGCCGCCAGAAAAGGACATAAACTTCTTTTTTTTATTTCTTCTATTTTTTGGTTAGATTTTTTGGAATTTGAGCGGATTAGTTGAAATTTAGAAGAAATGTTTCGGTATGTATGCGGAAGTCAGATGCCTATTTAGTACGTTTTTGTATTATATGCAAGCAAACGGTCTATATAGATATTGAGTAGTTGAACTCAACAAATAGTTTTCTTATCTTCTCTGCCTCAGAAAATAATGGCTTCTTTTGCAATGGAGGATTTCATTGGAAACGGTGTTCTGAAAGGGCTTCTTCCAAAGCTTTTAGAAGAAGGCTGGGATGACGTACCAACCCTGAAGATTATGAATGCAGAAGATATGGAAGCAATCAGTATGTCACAGCAACAAAAGGTTTGTTGTTTATGGAGAATAGGCTTTTTATTATCATTCACTAGTACCGTAATCTACACATCAATGAATTCAGTGTTGACAAGTTTCATCAACGAATTCAATTCCATAGCTCAAAAAGTTCCAATATGATTTATCTGCCCCTATGGATTTTGTTTCTTTGCCTGTAGAACGCGCTTGAAATAAGATCATACCTGCACGATCGAAATTTGATGCAATATGCAGACATGTTCGAGGCCTCCGGGAAATCAGTGCCTGAACTTCTTAACACAAGCACTGAGGACTTATCTTCCCAGTTTGGTATGAAGAGAGGTCATATTGCTCGGTTCATTGACAGAACTAGTGCATGCTCAGATCCCATGCCCAGACCGTATGCTAGCCCTAAAGTGAAAACCACAAGCTTGCCATCTAGAAACAATAGCATTTACAGGAGTAATGACTTTAAAAAGTTGCAGGGTACAACAAGATCCCAATCAAGATTTGGTATAAATAATGATAAACCACTTGAACAATCACTAGCTGATTTTAAGATAAAAGATGGATACACCTTCAAAGGAATTGTTGCTGCAGGACCAGCTGAACCCAGAGCATGTGGATGTGTACAACCTCCTCCAGTAAATGAAAAGGTTGCTCCTTACTCTTCCATTGAGAACATTTCAATTCAAAAACAAACTCCCGAGTACAAGATTGGTATGGAGCGTTTGGTGAAAACAAGGACACCTCCAATGAAGGCTTCAGAGCTATGGCGAGAAAAAACAGCTGTCCTCCTCTGCATCCGCCGTCCTGGGTAAACACTTTGTCCTTGCACATCTTGGCATGGGCGAATCTACAGCCAACTCTGATAATTAATTTTCTGAGTATACGAGATGAGTAGATGTAAATAAAAAACATGGCAAAACGGAAGAAGTTTACAAGTTAAAACCAAAGTGTATAGTTATAGAAGATGCCTAAATCTCAAATGTCACAAAAGAAAATAAATTGCTTACAAAGTTGAAGACAATTTAAATCTGAGATAAAGAAGAAATAATCACTTTTAACAATATAAAGATGACTTTTCTTCCTTCGTACTTTTTTATGAGCAAGATTTTTCTTGCTCTGCTATGCGTTTTCATCATCCCAAAGCTGAAACTTACAAAGTTTTGTTCTCTATATATGTTAAACTTCAAACAGGTGCATCATGTGCCGAGCTGAAGCTCATCAGCTCTATGCAAAAAAAACCATATTTGATGCCTTGGGAGTTCAACTATTTGCTGTTCTTCATGAATACATAGAGTCAGAGGTACTAGCAAATTATTTGGCTTTTTCTTCTTTTAATCAATTATTCTTTGCTTGACATGCAATCACCATGGTGCAGGTAAAAGACTTCTGGCCACGATATTGGGGAGGTGTTGTAGTCTACGACCAGGGAAGGGAATTCTTTAAAGCTCTTGGGGGCGGAAAACTACTCAAGGAGAAGTTCCTATCGGGATTTCTTTTAAATCCCCGGGCTATTGCAAATTACAAGCGTGCAAAGGCCATGGGAGTAGATCAAAACTTCAAAGGTGAAGGTGAAATTAAGGGTGGACTCTTTATTGTTGGCAGAGGAAGAAGTGGCATTGCTTACCAGTTTATTGAGAGAAACTTTGGGGATTGGGCACCTCTAGCTGAAATAATTGAGATCTGTACTCAATTGCAGGTAACTATTGTTGGCTTCTCTGATCCTGTACTCTAATTGTTGTCCAATATAAGTTTTAGTTTATCTATCTTTCATCCAACCTGAAACAGAACCAACAGCAAGGTCAATCGGAGTAAATGAAACTATCACAAGAATGATAATGAAGTTTGATGCAGCTTTCACGTCTTCTTCAGATTTACATCTAGTCAATTTCTATTATGTTGATCCCATCATAGAGACCTAGCCCATTTTTTGTAATTTTTTTGTTAAGCATGTCTCTTGTATAACCTTGTACGCAGTTATGGACAAGAATATGGGAGTGTAACTCGTTCTAGTGAATCAAACTCCTACTCTTCAACGAAAAACATGTACCTGTTGTTCATCAAGTGCACAAACAGCATGTTGCATTGAAGAAAGTAATAACTACCACAAGGAACAATTGAAAATATTATGACACTATTGTGATTGATCTACTTGAAACTGTTGGTGGTTCAAATAATATTAAACTAGTTATTTTTTAAAAAAATTTCTTTCTACAGTAATTTGCAATGGAAAACACCATCTTAAATTGAATTTAAAGAACTTTTTCATGCCTCCTATAAGATGTAAATGTAGTTGAAAATGTTTATACTCGACAAAACTTCAGTTGACAGACTTCAGCTAAAGCTGAATTGAAAAGTACTTAGCAATGCAATGACAGATTTTCAAACAAGAAATATGAATAAGACGAAAATAGGAAAATCTATATACTTCCATTTACTATAATTTCATGCAAATGTTAAGATCTAAGATTTCAATTTAATGTTTATAATGGACTGATTGAAAACAAATTTTTCAGAAAATAAATGGCAAAAAGACTCTCAAAATGCAATCAAACAATTGTGTTCATCTGGAAATGAAAAACACTACAACATGTGGAAACAGATGAAAAAGCCAAAGTAATTACGAAAGAAAAACTAAATAAGCAAGAAGCAAGCTTTTTCATTATTTAACTGTATCATTGTGAAACTTAAAAACAGGATTTGTCAAAATTACATGGTACTTGTCATAGGTTAAGAAAAATTAATGTGCTTAGAAGTTGGACAAGAGCCTAACCATCCATGCCCTCAGAATTGGGATCCCACTCATCGCTGCTAACACAATCAAAATTTTCAGAACTCATTAGGAGATGCAAACTATTTAACTACCTTAATTCTCACAGTTTCTTCAAAAGTTCATTATATCAAAAGTTG
>JAWDEX010000012.1:10451415-10464924 GCA_035221805.1 Trichilia hirta
TTGAGATCAATGATTAACCAACGAATTATCAAAACTAGTAGAGTGATATAATAACTTGACATTAAAAGAAAATTGGAATAAAATAGACATTGAATGAAAGTAGATACAGTGTCAGATTAGAGGAGGATAAGAGGAAATAACTTTGCGTTAGAGTCACTATTTAAGATCGGTCCTAAGTCGAAGGCCAAAGTTAGGACCAAACTTATTCTATCAAAGAAGATTAGCATTGGTTTTAGCATCAATATATTACTTACTTTAAGGATGCTTTAGACCTTTCACTCTCGATTACATGTATTCTTTTCAAAACTTTCAGATCTCACATATCTCTCTTCTCTTCCTCTCTCCCTTATGTTCTCTTTTCTCTGCCATTTGCAAATTAATTGCTTCTTCTAATTTTTTTATTTTTATTTTTCACCAATTAAATTTCTATTTCTTTCGTTAAATCACTAAAATACAATACCCTTTATATTTTACGAGTTGTATTTTTGCATTTAATTGCGAAAGCAATTGAGAATAAAAGTTAAGGTTTGGTCCAAGCTAAAGCTTTTCAAAATCTGTATAAATATTGACTTTTTTAGATTCAAATTAATTCTTTGATAAGGTTTTTAACCTTCTAATAGAATTTATTTGTGTTTTGAATGAATATTGAGGTTTAAGATTTACTGTACATTAGAAAATTTATTAATTTAAGTTTCAAATTATTGATTTGATTTAGATTATAATAATTAAGAACTAAAATATACTAAATAAAGTTCGATTGTCATGAAAATAAGAATGATTGTGTGAAAACTATATTAGGGCAACAAATAGAGTAGTAATTAGAGTTTGAATAAGTTAATTATAAGATTGAATTATGATGAGAAGTAGCTATAAAAGTTGAAATGAGAAGGGTCATAAGATTTTATTAATAAAAATAAATTAAATGATCGAATAAATGCATTTTTTTTATCTATAATGCTTTAATTTGAGAAATTGGTAATATAATTGGCATGAATAAGAGAAAAAGTAGATAATTATGTGGAACAAGATTATTTGTAATTATAGAGAATTTTGCGTACAAATAACGTTAGAGATTACAGCTATTCATTGTTAAATGAGAATAGTTAGTATCGTGTATATATGAAGGGTAGATGAGTATATTTATAAAAATGGTTGATAATGATATGATTGAAAATATTTGTATAGGTTTTGATCATGCAACTTGCAAATTAGATCCATAAGAGGAATGGCGAAGAGGTGCGTATCCTTCCTCAAAAGGTAAATGAATCTTTTCGTGCTTTTATGATCTTTTTTAAAATATTTTATAAAAATTTATTGTTTTACACTCTAAAAGGTAGTTTTATTATTATTATTATTATTATTATTATTATTATTATTATTATTATTATTATTAAACTAAAATATGTTTTAATGATAATTAGATGAATCTAGTTAATTGTTTTGTTAAAGTGTTTTTAATATGTTGGGATGCATGCTTTAAATATGTTTTTAGTGACTTGTAGATTATTGTTATACTTTTTTGTTTGTTATTAAAATAGCCCTTGGGGTTTATATGTTTGATTAATTGATTTGAGAAAACTATTTTATATGAATTTTGTGGTGATAACAATAGTAAGTCATTCTTATTCTATATAGCCTAAAGTTGGACCCATGAGAGGCCACTTAAGTGATCAACATGGCTGATTTGTATTTTAAGTAGCCTACAATTAGACTCACTTAGGTGATCCGCAAAGCTGATTACTTTATTATACATACCCTTTTTTACCCTTTTAGGATCAAATACAAAAGAGAGAGTTTGTGACAAGATGATAGAGTTGAAGTCCACTATTTCTCCAATAAAAAAGTAAACTCGACTTATTTTTACTAAAGGATCACTAGGTATTGTGTATTATTTTGAATAATGTAATTTTTATTTTACAAATATTATGTTTATTTGTTTGTTTTTATGAATTGTTTAGTAAAGATGAAATATTTTTATTGTTTAAACTTTTAGTTAAAATTAATTATAAATATTTTATGGATTAAAAAATAATAATATATAAAACTTAGTGAACTCTTGTTTATAATTCTAACTCACAAAATCGTAATATAAGAGTATGCAACAATTATTACGTGTGGAATTTCGATTCATGACATAATAAAATAACTTTAATAATATTATTTAATAATTAAATAAATTATTTAGATAATTCATAAATATATTTTATTTAAAAATATGATAAAAATAAAAGAAATAATATATGTATATAAATAAAAAAAACTCTTATTTTTCATTAATAATAAATATTATATATAAAATAAAATATTCTTAAAATTGACACTATAATTTTTAGAGTATATCCTGTCAAATTTTAGGTATTTGATGTAAGCCATTTTTTTAAGTGGATTCTCAACAGTTTTTCTTTTAATAATCCCTTATTAATTTTAATCAAGTGCTGAATGACTCATCATAATTATAAAAGTATTTATCATTGAAACTTAATTTTTATTTAATTATGTAATAATATTCACCTTTTAAACTGAACTTCATTGCGTCATCTGCCCCATTAACCTTAGACTGGTTGATAGAAATTTTTTAAGTTCTCATTGCTTCTGAAATTTCCAAGCTAGATGTCTAGGCTTCTCGGGAAAATTTTCTTCAGAGAAATCGACTCCAATACCATTTCTATTTTCTAATTGGAAACTTCTATATTATATAAAATATTTCTTTTGAAAAAATTATGTGATGCCAAATTATTGTATATTCAAATTTGAAATTTCTGTGAATGTATATTTGTGCATAAATGAATGCATATCATACATCAATATCACATGTGCAGTGATTGAGGATGATCTTAAATTTACAAATTCAAATCTCAACTCTACCTATACACATTTGTGAAAGATTATTACTTACATAAGTCGGTACCAACTATAAAAAATTACATATCATACATATACTTTACATGTGTTGTGATTGAAAATACTTTTATGTTTTATAAGCCAAAATCCCACTTCAACTCATAGAGTTAAAACTTAAATGAATCTGTTTAACTCAAAGCGGACAAATCATTGTCTATCTTGTGGGTTTATTTGTCCAATTGGTAGGTGCTAATTAGCTCGTCTCAAATAAAATGCATAAGTATAAGATTTTTTTTTTAATGGATACAAGTCGATAAACATAATAATAATAATTATTATTTATTTATATTATTACAAAACCATAGGGTTACAAACTCGAGGCGAAGGGATGACCATATTTGAGAATTGCATATATGAATTACAGGATAGATGGATGGATAAATTTCAATGCATATCATGCATGCATGTATTCATACATACATACATCAGAAAAACATAATTAGTGGTATTCCCATAATCGTTTTCAATCAGGTCGCTGCTATCTCATAACTATGCAATGTAAGCTCCTGACACTGTTACACACGTCAATTTGTTGCCAAAACTGGCCCACTTCATAAGCCTTTGCCATCCTATAAAATCCATTCATAGCTGGGTTTGTCTTTCCCTACCCTCTGAAGTCTCAACTGTCTATCTCTTCTCTGAAAATACAGAGCCGTAGAGTTAAAGGATCATTAGTAAAGATTTTCAGCCATGATTCCAGGGGAGATCACAGGAATTCAGTACTATCTATCACCTGATGAAAACCCCCTTCCACTTCCAGGAAATAATTTTGGCACGATTCATTCTGACATACCAAACTTCCATCTCAATAGGCTTTTGAGCAACTTACCCAATTCTCTCTTCCCTCCACCAGGCAGTCATGAATTCATGACTACACAGTCCTCGAGCCTCAGCAATAACTCAAGTACTTCTGATGAAGCTGAGGAACAGCAACTCACAATCATCGATGAAAGGAAGCAGCGGAGAATGATCTCTAACAGAGAATCTGCTCGGAGGTCTAGGATGCGGAAACAGAAGCAGTTGGATGAACTTTGGTCACAAGTGGTAAGGCTTCGAACTGAAAATCACAATCTAATAGACAAACTCAATCATGTATCAGAGTCTCATGACCGAGTTGTCCAAGAGAATGCAAGGCTGAAAGAAGAAACTTCTGATCTTCGCCAAATGCTGAGTGAACTGCAGATCAATGGCCCTTACTCCAATGCTTCTTTGAGAGAGCTGGAAGAGGTCACCTGCAACACAGCACATCTCAGAGCTGAATCACAGGCCAATCTATTACAAATTCGGTAGACTTGCTTTATTGAGACTATATGGCCTATTTTTCGTAATAACTAGTCTTATTATTTTCCTTGTATTTGCCATATATATATATTTTCTTGATATGTGTAAGATGAGAACCAGTCCATGCAATAACAGGTTTAATTTTACTGTTTCATTTCAAGTTAATTTAACTTTATTATGATCACATATTCAAATGAATAGGAAATAATATCCGAATAGATCCTGTCGCCGCATTTATATTGTGCAGGGAAGAGCAAAATATGAGAAAATGATATCTAAAATGGTCCATTAAACCCAAACCAAAGACGCAATTATGACATTATCTGTTAATGATGCCCCAAACCCCACCAACTCCGACTATAGAATTCCACCTGAAATACGGATCAGAGAAAGAAACAGAGGAAAATAGAATAAAATAATGAGAAAGAGATAAGAGGTACAAACTAAAATAAAATTAATATAGCTATTAATCATTGCTGTAAGAGGAAGTAAAACTATTGTAATGTGTACTATAGAAGCTAAAGAAGAATTAGAATAGGCAAGCAAGAGCTCCAAGGGGAATAGGGCCCGATAACCAGTCCCGTGTTGGCCACAATGATATGAGAAAGAGGACAAACGATGGTGGAGATGCTGCTGGTAGTGGCTCATCATACATATAACTACTATAACAAGCAAAACATTCGAAAAGCTTCTCCACTGAAAAAAATACTGTTCTTCACATTTTGTGAGGGCATCATCAATCCATTCCATGTAGCCTAAGGTTGATTCAGCAAAGCCTGCATTGTTTGTTGTTATCAATCAGGATGGCGTAAGCCAGAGGGCCAGTGCAGAGTCTACCCTTCAGGTGTCACTTGAAAAATACCCTTATTCTTTTACTATTCCCATTTACAAGTTCATTAAAGATCTTTCTATTCTGAAGGATTACTTAATCTGTCCTGAATTCGGACTGCCACATATATCTCTTTTCTCTTACTAATACTAAGTACTAAAACATATGTTAATCTATCTAGGTAAGGAAACGGAAGTGATCATCATTAACTTTCGAGCAAATTCTATTCCGTCGACTATATGTTTCATCCCCTACCAAGGAATGTATTCTTATAAAATATTTATGTCAGGTACAATACCATATTTAATCTGTTTACACTGTACAGCTTGCCTTATATTCAAATAATTTAGATGATTCCGTTTACAACCCACTGCTCCTGCACTTTAGCTCTATTATTATGTAAAGTTGACGAATTACTAACATTGAAATCTTTGTATATCATGAGATATTCAAATAAACTCTTACTGAGTTTGATTTCTTGATAACAAAATAGTGATATACACAGTCGACTAAATTTAATTGACTACGGTAACATTGACGAACATTAGTTTTATCAATTTCAAATAGAATTTCACTTCTTCATTTTAAACAGAGTTCTTATAAAGAAACATGATAATCAAATTAAACAACCAAATAGGCAACAGTCTTGTCACACAAGTATAAACGCGAGTAAAATTACAGCAACAAACTCACGAACAACTTGAAAATTCAATCTAATGAACATGGAAAAGGATAAGAGAAAAGGATTATCCCACCTTAAAAAGAAATTAAATATCATCTAGAAATATGTATAACAAGAATTGCAAATACAAAACTGGAAATAAATTCGAAGAAACACCTTCCTTCCATCTAAATTTTAGTAGGCCTTGAAAAGTATCAATGATCATTCAATGCAGTACTCAATGTTCTGTTTTTCTATATTTCACTTCTTCTATATCTTTCTGGGTTAGGGTTAGCAATATAAAATAACAATGGAACTGACATTAAGTTTTATACTTTATTGCTTTTTTTATCAACAGCTTATTCATTTCTCAAATGGTTGGATAATATTGCAAGAACTCGTATGAATTCATTAATTAAGAGAGAAATATACATATAACCAACAAAATCAAGGTCCATTGCTATCTTATGTGTAGATATAGTCAAGTGAGGGATCAAGGACGTTCTGAGCAAACACTCTTCACTTCCCAGCCCCGAAAAATCATCGCTGTTGATATTTCAAACCTCGTAATAAATAAAAAACAAATTAATATAAGCATTGTTTTGGATGGCAATCAATAGATTAGAAATCAAACATCATAAACTTACCGGCGCCGGTACCGGAGGACTAATTGAAGTCAATGGTGCATCTGCAGAATTGGATAACTCTATCCAAGTGGTGGTTGAAATGAGTCTGCTCTCAGCAGTCGAGCGTAGAAGGAAAGCCAAGAGGAAAAAGAAACTCAAGCTCTTCCACATTTTGCTGCTTCGTCTTCTAAACCTACGCACATGTATATAAAACAATTAGATACTGAAGATTTCAGAAATGAATTCCGATAAACAGATATGTTAAAATAATATTGGTTTTGAGAAATGAGCTGTAGCCTTAGTGTAAGTTTGCTGTGGCGAAAAAAGATTCCATCATTGAGCATTCAAATCATGGAGTTAAAACTTGGAAGTCAAAACGTTACAAAATAATCACTTGGGTCAATGCCAAATTGCGAATGCTATATTTCCTTCCCTCTTTCCTGCTAAACATCGTCATTTACGTACAGCAAGTCGTTTTAATTTCAGAGTTGGTGATAGATCATCGATGCACCATGCATGCATGCGCTTGTGTCATTAATTTCATTGGATTGAAATTAATTTTAGTTTACTTCAAATTACATTGGATTTCAATGATCATTAATTGGAAAATTGTATTTTCTCTATATTGGGTTTTTAATTTTAGAATTGAATAAGCATGAACGATAGCTTAATTTAAGTTTTAATAAAATATATTGATTTTAAATTAATGAACATATATACTTACAATCAATCAAACATAATTCAAGAGTCCGAAGTTATAGACGGCTTAAATTTACTTGATAAAGACTCAATGTTCATTAATATCTTTCACATACATCCTCCAAGTTATTCGAGAAAAATAATTTAATTAAATAAAATAGAATTTTGCTAATTAGTATTCTCATAGCACTTGTTAAGATTTTTATATTTATTATTTATAGTAATTTTTGATATTTAATATAGTAATTAATAATTAATTTTAATTTATTAAAAAATATAATTTATCAAATATAAAAGTTATAATAAGTGCTCTAAATACACTCGTTCGCCAAATTCAATAAACTAACATTTGACTTTTTTAAGTTTTACAAACTTTAATACTTCTTCGTTCCATGTACAAAAATAAATGGAGAATTTTTTTCTCTAAAATTAATGTGCTATTCAAATAATAATTTTTTATAATTTATAATTAATTTAATAAATATTATATCAAAGATATATATACAAATTTAATTAACGAAATTGATACTAGAAAATCAAATTAAAAGTAATTAAATAGGAATGTGATTTAGCATTAAAATTAATTAAGTCTAAAAGAATATTTAATTTTTATCAACAATATTTAAAATCCTTCATTATAGTTTCACTATCTTATGAGATAACTTAGCAAGAATCAATTCGTAATTCTCGAATAAAAATATATATGATTAATGCGAAGGCACCCAAATCACCGACACAAACCAAAGATTTTAATTTCGTAAATTAATACGGCATCCAAATGTCAACTTGACTCTTCGCAATTCAAAATGCCGCCCACCTACGAGATATATATAAATAGTTATTGATGAATTTATGGGCCATTGAAAGATCATAAACAGTTGGAAGAGCTTCATTAATTAGGATTTAAGACCATGCAATGCAGGCTGCTGCTGCTGCTTCTCCTTCTCATAGTCATACCCCATAATCAATTAAACAAAACATTATTGAAACATCGTGCCACAATTAGATATGTATAATAATTCATGCATGCTATCGAGGTTCTTTGAATATAGATAGATAGATAGATAGGCAGATAGACAGATGCTGTGAAATGTGGGGTTGGCCATATACCACTAGCTCAATTAACCAATAATTAAGATTGTTATTAGAATTTTCATGTACTTTTTAGCAAATCTTCAATTCAAATATTTGAAGTAGCACTTTTATTTCCAATATATGAATAAATAAAGAAGAATTATAATTATTTTTTTAATAGTTAAGAGCGCATTATATTTCTGAGAATTATTGTTTATACCTTATGTTAAATAATAAACAAAATAAAAAATAAAAATTTAAATAAATTTTCAAAAACTAATTATGAACTAAGGTTTCGTGGTACTTTTATTTTACTTTAAAAATAATAATAAACACATTTAATTACACTAACTTCTAATGGAATTTACATAGTTTTACATTAATATTTGATGTTTAAAATTTTTATCTCATAATAATAGTGGTTTAAAAATCACTATATCATCATATCAAACGAAATTTAAGCAAAATATTAAGAGGTGTTTATATTTTCATTATCCAGAAACAATTTTCTAAAAGTAATTTTCATGCACTACTATTTGCGTCAATTTTCACAAAAACAAATTTTGGAATATCACTTTTATTACCATTTTCTAAAATAATTGTGTAAAATATTACCAAACTGTTGAAAAAAGACGGCTCTTAGCCTTTGGAAATATCCAACAATAAAAAATTGTGAGAATCGGTGGAGTTCCATTGGGCCATGTAAAAATGCAACGTCTATGTTTTAATTTGCTCCAAAATGTAGTCCAAATTCATAAAGAGGATATTTTTGTAAAGGACTTTATGGCTTGAAGTATTTTTTTTTTTTTTTTTTTTAACTTGTATATTTTTGTATTTATTTTATTATTTATGATAGAGTCTAAAATTTTTAGTATTATCAGTTGGTCTCAAATATTTTGAGTATTTATAATTT
Source organism: Trichilia hirta (assembly GCA_035221805.1). NCBI lineage: Eukaryota > Viridiplantae > Streptophyta > Magnoliopsida > Sapindales > Meliaceae > Trichilia > Trichilia hirta. The sequence continues at coordinate 10,460,400 of JAWDEX010000012.1, forward strand.
AACTCAAATATTTTGAGCATTTGCAATTTGAGTCAAAAGTTTGTAATATCACCAAAATTTAAAGAAGTGAATTTTTTGCAACACCTAAAAACTTAATTATTTATATAAACCTCATTAAATTTTGTGACTTTATGCTATTTATTATTTTGTAATTTATTATATTTTATTAGATAAAATTATTAGTAGTTATGTTTGTTGTTATTTAATTTTGAGAATTTTGTTCAGTTGTTTGATTTTGAGAATTCAGAACTACAAATGGTATTAATTGTATACTTTGATTGTTAGTTACTAGTTATTAAATATAATAATTTATTTAAGGCTTAGGTATTAGTATCACTGTTAGAGATTATAATACTGAGTTATGTTTGTCAAGCTACTTATGTAATATAAAAATAACTGTCAAATATACAAAAATAAATAAGAGTAATTTGATTAATGGTAGAATTCTAGTGTTTTTTATTCGGGCGATTCAATAAGCTATTATTGATTATAGTTTTAGTGATATATTATGCCATTAAATTAAATACCTAAGAAAATATTCTATTTAAGGAGATTGGGTTTTAAATATAACCATTTGCGACTCCTCCAATTTTTTTTCAAAATTTATTTAGTGTAATGTATTAGTACAATAGTTCACACTCAATTCATATGTATAATAAAATGAATTTGCTAGTATTGATGGAAAATCACTCGAGCTTTTACAATAAGTGGTATCTTAACATGCCTTGTGGTTATAGTTTAGACTAATCTTTTATATAAGAAAAGCTTTCTTTTAAGTCATTAGCATTCTACATTGATAGCTATTAAATAGTAATTATAGCATTAATGAAAAAAGAACAAAAGCATTTATATTGACAATATTTGGCAAGAATTACTATGATTTGCAATACTGATTTTGTTGGCATAGGTTATTTTAATATAAGGTAAAGTAAAGATCTAGATGCTCTCTTTTAGTAAGTCAAAATATTGCCATTAAAAAAAAGAAGGGAACCAAAATATGCTGAAAGGTATAGGTTTATACAATGAAGACTAAAGATGAAATATTAAGAGTCTTTTATAATTTAAAAAAGTTGGTAAAAGCTCAAATGGCCAGAAGGGTCAAGCATCTTTAAACAAATAATAATAGAGAGTATAGAAAGGATTCATTTGTGAAAGTTTGCAAATTGTGAGACACCTCATAGACAAAAATACACCACAACAAAATGTGTGATAGAACATTTGTACCAAACATTGCTAAAGAATATTCGTTGTTTATTGTCTAAGGGTGGGATAGGCAGAGAATTTTAGGTTGAGGCAAAAACATATGCATGTCACCACATCAACCATTTACTACTATTGTTGAAAAATGTCATTGAAGAAATAGATTTGAAAAACCTACTATAGATTATAATTCCTTTTGTGTTTTGATTCCACTACATAATATCATGTTAAAAAATCATTTGGTGTCTAGATACAAAAAGTAATATTCAAAAAGTAATATTCAACAGAGATATTACTTTATTGAATTTACCATATTGAAAAAGTTGACAATTAAAATTATTAAACAGATAAATGATACTCTAAAATAGGTAGAGTTTTGCTATCTTAGTAGATGGAGACACTCATATGGTTAAAGGAGGCCAAATGAAAAATAGGTTTTAACCTAAGAACCTATAGTAACTTTTATCAATTGTATTGAAAAATTCATCTTTATAAAATAAAACTTGTTTACTGTACAAATATAATGGCTTATACATCTCTAATTGCAATTAATGATCACTTATAATGAAGCAATCTACTATTATTCATAATTGGTCTATAAAAGAAGCTATAAAAGAGAAAATATAGATTCCTTAGATGAATGAAACTTAGGAGCTAGCTCAAAGAAAATAAGACTGTTGGATACAAATGGGTATACAAAAAAGAATGAATTTTTTTGATAAAAATGGTCTTCTTTACAAAGCAAGGTCAGTGGTTAATGGCCATGCTTAAATGAAGGGAATTAATTTGTCTAATTGTAAAACATCCTTCCATTCAAATTTGGTTGGCTTTGGTAACATAACTCAATATAAAAACGACATTTTGAAAGAGAAAATCTACACGACTTAGTTGAAAAGATTCAAAGTTAGTGAAAAAAAAATATGGTGTTACAAGTTTAAAAGATCGTTATATGGTAATAACACAAATAATTTGTTCAGCTGATGGTAGGGCAAAAGTACACAAGGTTTTCAAGGTTTAATATTTCATAGATAGTTGGATTTGTAAGTGGATACATATATGATCCTAAGAAAGAATATTGGAAGTTATGAAATAGATTTTATGGTACATTCAGAACATCATAGATGTTGAATTGATGATTAAAGAGGATGATTCACTTAGTTAATATATTAATTCCAATTATGCTAACATTTTGGATTAATGTTGGTGAATTACTAAATATATACTCACTTTTATGAGAGCTCCAGTGAGTTGATAATTTACTTTAAAATTTACAATTAATTTCTTTGTTACGAAGGCAAAGTACATGACAATTATAAAGATTGTAAAGAAAGTTATTTAGTTATAGAGATTGTTAAAAGAATTGAAAATTAGTTTGAAAAAATTATTATTTATTCTGATGGTCAGAATACTATTTACTATATGAAGGATCCAACATTTTATATTTGAACTAAGTATATTAAAGTCAGAAATTACTATATATTGGAGATTTTAGAAAAAAGTAGAATAATAATTCAAAAGATTTGAATTATTAAGAATCTTACAGATGTGTTGACTAAGGTCATGATAGTGGTCAAATTCAAACTTGATCAATATATTGAAAAGTTGATAGCCATTTGTTATCTTTAGAGGCATTGCAAAGTTTTGTTAAAGAATATAGACTAGTTTCTTATTAGGATCAGCTAATTAGTTAAGGTAGAGATTGTTGATAAGAAGATGACTTTTAACCTTTGTAAATATCCTACACTAGAAAATCGTTAGAGTTGGTGGAGTTCCTTGGGTTTATATAAAAAGGCCAATGTTTATGTTTTAATATGCACCAAAATGTAGTCCACATTTGTAAAATGGCCTTTTTATAAAGGACTAAAATATTTTCTTTTTGCTTTTATCTTTTGTATATTTATGGTAGTGCCTAAAATTTTTAGTATTACCAATTGATCTCAAATACTTTAAATATTTGCAATTTAACTCAAATATTTTCAAATTTTATAATTTAGCTCAAAAATTTATAGTATCAGTAAAATTTAAAGATAGTAGATTTTCTTCGATACTTAAGAATATAGGTATTTATACTAAATCTCATTAAATTTTGTATCTTCTCTATTTTTATTTTATGTCATTTATTACTTTATGATTTATTATATTGGAATAGTTAGTATAATATGTAGTTATAATTATTTAGTTTTGATTGGTTTGATTGTTTGATTTTGAAAATTTTGTATTTTCATTAGGCACAATAAATGGCATTAGTGCACATATTTTAGTTGTTGGTTGATAGTTATTAAATATAATAGCTTGTTTGAAACTTGTGTTAGTGTATGCCCCAAAAATTATTCGTATTGTCAATTTTAGGGCTTATAATCTTGTATAAATTTTTATATATTAATAAAAAAAATAGTTTTTTATTTACATACATTAGCTATTTCCTTTATTTTTCATGCAAATGAATAATGAATATATGTAAATTGTTCAAATAATTGTATTTAAATTGTTAAATAAATTATTAAATATGTTCTCTATGTATGTGGTGCTAAATGAGCAAGTTTATCATATAATAAGCATACTAGATATCGTTTAATGATATTATTTGATAATATATGTAGGCTGATAATATGTGTATTATTATAAGGGCATTAGTGTGAATTTATAGTTAGTAAACTATTTATCGAACAAGACCGAATATTGATAAATCATATAGTATGCATGTAGTCAATAATTTATCAATATATTATAATAGTGTGCAACATAATTCTTTGACTTGAGATGTTTGGAATCGAACTCTATATGGATGGGTATATTTCATATAGTGTATATATGCAGGACTAATCACGCCTTGTGCAAGAAGCCGATTTGGGTATGCTTTGTTTGTATAGGTGTTCGGTTGACAGTAAAGATGGGATCCGTTGGCTTGACATATTGGGCTGAGAATTTCTGTTGCCTCAGTCTGTGACTATAGTATAATATTGACATATGATCGATGATTCGAATGAGAATAGAGATTAGGTTTTTGATAGTCTATGAACTCCTATCTTGATAAGGATACGACGATAAAAGGATATCACTCACATGTTACGTGCAATCAAGGAAAGTTTGATAAAGATATATCTTCATCATGACTTAGGGACTATGGCGCATTGCTAGATACTAATCATAATCGTTGAGCAACTGAAATATTTGAAGTCAAAGTGTTCGACATAAGTTCACGGCTGAGTCACGGTGAGCCTTCATGGTCCACCAAGATCCTCTAACGCTTCTTCACATGAGAGAGAGATAAAATATTATTGAGAGAGGGCTAGCACCCTCATGATAATATAGAAATAGGACAAAA
>JAWDEX010000012.1:10469367-10503901 GCA_035221805.1 Trichilia hirta
AAGTAAAGATGATGGTATCAAGTGAAAAGAGCTCATATTTTTTAGCTTATTTTTCATAAAGAAAAAAAAAACAAAAAAGAAACATATAACTAATCTCTTAAAAGTTCTAAGGTAATTCATTTTAATTTTTATTACTTTTATAGGTTAAGCCTAAAATTTTTATGTTAAAAACTTTTATTTCAAGCATAATTTAAGTTATAGAACCTTCAACTTAGCTATTGGTATCGTTGTTGAAGATTACAATATTGGGTTGTGTTGACCAAATTAGTTGTGTGGTATAGAAACAGCTGTGAAAAATACAAAATTAAATGAGAACATTTTAGTTGATGGCAGAATTTTGGTGACCTCTATATAGGTTATTAAATAAACTATTTTTGAATATAATTATATTGATATTGTATTATTAAATTTAATGTTTAAAAAACATTTTATTTAAAAAAATTGAATTTTAAGTAGGCCGCTTGTAATCCTTTTAATTTTTTTAAAGAATTTACCTAATATGATTTATTAGTATAATCGTTTATACTCTATTTACCATACATACGGTAAATTTATTAATATTTGTAAAAACTTGCCCGAGTTCCACAACACAGACAAGTCTGCTAGATGAGTAAGGCATAGGTACCATTGAAGCCTAAATGCACCCTAGCCGTGCTCATTACATACTATGGTTACTAGCCCATTGATAGTTCTACGCTTCTACCAATTTATAAGAACAATACGCTAATAGACGTTCAAAACGGTCTACAAAACTAAAAAAAACAGCTGCGCTCAGATGCTCAATGACGCCAAAATTTGTTCTTTGATATTTCTTTCTTCAGTTATGTCTCTCCTGTCCCAACCATATATGCCATCAACAATCTTTGAAATACATCCGCAAAGCCAAGCAGATATTTTGTTGGTGCAGCAATGGCGTCTTCACCAACTACTATCTCTACAATTTCATTTACCAGTCCGACAATGCCCAAAAGGGCATCTTCTTCACCTAGCATTTTGACCATAAGAGCCATGGCTAAAGAGGTTTACTTTAACCGTGATGGTTCTGAAACAAAGAAACTTCAGGTAACTTTTCAAATGAAACCCTGTTTTGTTCTATTTAGGCTTTCATTTTTCTCTAACATGCTTGGTTTTTGCAGGTAGGTGGACTTGGTTGCAGAGCTAGTAGGAGTGACTTTGGGTCCAAAGGGAAGGAATGTGGTGTTGCAGAACAAGTATGGACCACCCAAGATTGTTAATGATGGACAAACGGTTCTCAAAGAGGTATTTAACTCACATATTTCATTTTATTTCATTCTAGTTTCGTTTCGTTTTAGCTTCTTGTGTTTCTTATGCTATGCTACTTGATTATGGTGCTGCAACTGTGTTTTGAAAGCAAAGCTAAAAGTATGTTTAGTTGCACCTACTTTTAGGGGGGGAATTCATTTTTCTATTATTATTTGACATCTAGTGATGCTTAGGGTTTTGATTGTTAGAACTATGAATTTGTGGACTTAAATTTTGTGTGGAAAATAAAATTTGCAGGGGTTGTCTTCCATCTAGAATTTATAATCATATTACTTTTTTGTGCTTTTTGATCTGGGTTTATGCCATATGAGATGGAAAAATTGAAGTTCAGCCCTCAAATGTTTAAAAATTTTAGATCTTTTTAGAAATGTTTTATACCATTTCTGTTAGCAATTATCGGGGAGTAGATGATGGGTATTTTTGATCGTGGCTTAATATCAGTGAGACAAACTGGTGCCAGAACAACTGAACTTGCTGGTGATGGTTGCACTACACCTATAGTTCTTGCTCAGGGTTTAATTGCTGCAGGTGTGAAGGTATGAACTATGTGGTGTAATTCAGGCAAATATTTATTTCTTGTTTGAAGGAGAAGTATTTTGATCGGTGAAAAAACCAATATATCAAACGCAATATTTGACATAATTGTTCCTGATCCCTAGATTATGAAGCTAATGAAGGGATGTTTTTTGCTTACTAATTTTCTAAGTCCTTAAATACATGTCTGATTTGATTTTACTATTTTTCATCTCAAGCTATGTCAACTTTGTGCAATGGAGGTTGTGCTTTTCTTCAGGTGATTGATGCTTCACAAATCCTCTTCAAATTGCGTGTGGGATAGAGAAGACTTCTAAAGCCCTTGTTTCTGAACCCAGACTGATGTCAAGAGAGGTACATAAGTTGGTTTCTTTTTTCAACATGGTTCCGAGTATTTGATATTCAAAAAAGAGTTTCAAATATGTGGAAAAAGAAAATGTTAGATGAAGAAGAAAGATGCTATGATCACTTTTATTATTTCTGAATTAACTGCATAATGAATAACATTTTCCAGGTTGTCAATAATGAGCTAGTGGGTGTTGCTGCAGTTAGTGCTGGGAATGATTACACAGTGCGAAAGATGATATCTGATGCTTTTCAGCAAGTGGGAAGGAGGGGTGTGGTCACAATTGAAAAGGGGAAGTGTACTGAAAACAGTCTACAAGTTGTAGAAGGAATGCAATTTGATTGTGGATATCTGCCAGCTTACTTTGTAACTGATCAGCAAAAGATGACAGTAGAATTCCATGACTGCAAGTATGAACTATTGGGTTTTCCATTGTCTGTCATGTTTTTCTATAGAGCAATTAGATGGTGTGGAATTTATTGGTTGCTGTTACATTTGGTTGACAAAAAAATAACGAATCCAAAGGAAATGTTTAAGATATTGGACAGTGCAGTCAAAGAGAAGTATCCAATTGTTATAGTTGCAGAGGGCATTGAGCAACAAGCTCTGGCTCCAATAATTAGGAACAAGCTGAGAGGAGTGCTGAAAGTGGCAGCCATAAAGGCTCCCGCCTTTGGTGAGCGCAAGAGCCACTACTTAGATGACATTGCTATCTTGACTGGAGGTAGTAGATTAGATACCTGAATTTAGACATGTTTTCTCATTGATATCATATCTGTGTCAGATTATCACAACAGTCAGAATATATCTGTTTCTCCCTAGACTGAAAGGAATTGGTCAAACATGAGAGGTCTTCCTTTCTCCAAATCATATACCATAAAACACTGTACATCAAATAATCAATATCATTTTGATTTCAGTAGACATTTTGTGAAAGTAGTTCATCTTCTAAAATAGAATATGTCCGAAATAGATTATACAACTGATATACTAGATATTTATCTTATAACGATGAAATACTGGGAAGGTGGTTCCGAGAAGAGAGTGGATGAAAAGAGTCTTTTGATTCATTCTAATTCTTCATACAGTGGCATTTTTGTTTTTGTCTTTTCAGTCTCCTTAGTCCATATTACTTTGCCTTCAGTAAACTGTTATACCCTTCTACATTCTCCATTTTTCATATGTTTGCAGGCACAGTGATCAGAGATGAGATGGGGCTAACACTAGATAAGGCTGGCAAGGAGGTATTGGGCACTGCTATTAAAGTGGTGGTAACTAAGGATTCTACACTGATAGTTACTGATGGGAGCACCCGGGCAGCTGTTGAGAATAGAGTTTCTGAAATCCAGAGCCTTGTTGAGGTGGTTCTAACTTCCTAAATCTAGATTGCTTCTGCATTTTGCTTTATGCAGTTTGGTTGCAGCATAAATTGCAAAGAAAATATAACATAAACTTATTTATATTTCCATTTCTCTGTTTTACATGAAATGTAATTTTTATGTCATGAACATGTAAAATTTATCTGAGAAAGAAAGTATGGATTTTAACTTGGGGATAGTCTTTTCAGTTGAGGAAAGCAAAGGAAATGTCATTTTTAATCATAATCTAGAATAATATATCCTAAAAGTAAACAATAAGTTGTACATATAACTCAATGCCATACATACCCTAATTATGAAATAGATCTGCTGAAAACTGAAGAAATAAATGAATGATTGGTTTTCTGTCAGATATTGACATAATAACTCTAGTTTTCCAGAATACTGATGAAAGGTTCCAAACGAAGATACTGAATGAAAGAATAGCAAGGTTATTGGGAGGGATTGCTATTCTTCAGGTGAACCAACCCAGCTAGCTGGTCGCTTAATACATTGAAATGTTGTGAATTGTGTCTTCCTTCTAGGCCGTGTATTTAACTTCATCCATTTGAAACATAGGTAGGAGCACAGACAGTCATAGAGTTGAAGGATAAACAACTCAGGATTGAAGATGCTCTCAATGCAACTAAGGTAACTGTGTGCATAGCTTGATTTATCATGCATTTGATTTGAAAATTAAATATAATAAGCTTCTAACTTTATATCTTGTAGGCAGCAATAGAAGAAGGTGTTGTAGTTGGCGGTGGCTGTTGCCTCTTGAGGCTGTCTACAAAGGTGGATCATATCAAAAAGTATCTGGAAAATGATGAACAAAAGGTACCATTCTTCTTTTTGCCTTTTAAAGTTAGATATCCCAATTAATGGCTTTAAAAATAAGAATTCAATTAGTACTACAAAAGTTATTGATTAATAAATTGGACACCTACAATCTTTTCTGTCACTTAGATTCATCGATCATGCTGTACATTTAAATGTTTGATAATAAGTCCTCTATTTTATTTCATTTACCAGTCAGTTACATGTATGTTCTTGCACTGATTGATCCATAAAAAATTATGACTTCATTTCAACAATGTTAATGTAGATTGGAGCTGAGATCTTCAAGAAAGCATTATGCTATCCCACAAAACTAATAGCCAAAAATGCAGGAGTTAACGGCAATATTGTTGTTCAGAAGGTTTCCACAACATATTTGTTTTGAGTCACAAATTTTATGAAAGTTCATTCAATTTCTATTCTCATTTTAGGAGAATTTGAATCCAACAATTGCTCTGTTGAGACCTGTTACAAATTTGCAGGTTCTATCTAATAATGATACTAGATATGGTTACAATGCTGCAAGAAACCATTATGAAGATCTGATGGCTGCAGGAATTATTGATCCAACTAAGGTATCAGCAACATGATAGTTTACAGAAAAAAAAACATCCAGTAGCTAACCCTAAGACATAATTGTGTCGGAGTTGGGGAGAAATTCCAGTCTTCTAATATTTGTATCCTTGGATGTGTTCTGCTGTAGCATGAAGTAGGTGTATGACTGCCAATATCTATATTTTTGTGCGAGAATCAGCCAAAGTGTCATTGCAGTGAATAGCTTTAGCTTTATAAAAGCAAATTAAGGATTAAAGAAAGCAAAATGGGGACATCTACAAAATCGTATTAGAAAGACTCAGAAATGTCAATAGGCTACATAATGAGTGCACTTGTATACATGCTTGAAATTTAAACATTAATAATCTTTATTTGTCATTTATGCTGGAGCAGGTGGTTAGATGTTGCTTGGAGCATGCAGCATCTGTGGCCAAGACTTTCCTGACATCTGATGCTGTTGTTGTCGACATCAAGGAATCAGAACCCATGCCAAGGAGAAAACACATGCTGACCTCTACTGATTCTCCATTTTCCAAACAAATGCCGCCTACTTATCAACAAAGGGGAAAACCCATGCCAACTTCGAATGATTCTCTCTTTCCCAAGCAAATGCTACCCTCTTGTCAACAAAGGAAGCACTCACTGTCAAGTCTTGAGTCTGCCAAAAAGTTGCTACAACAATATCCCAAATAAATTATGATGAATTCCAATTTTCAACCATCCAGGATTCAGATCAGACCACTGAACTTAATTTAGTGAGTGAAGCTTGGTAGTTTTATTGGTAAGGTTATTATAATTCTGTCTCATCCTTTCATTCATTATATGGAGAAATCATTCAAAAGTATTACAATTAAGCCACTTCGTCTTTCATGGAATGGCCAGGAATCTGTGGATGATGAATTCTTCCCTGTATAGCTGTTCTGGATTCAGATACTTTGCAACAAGGGGCTGGGCAGTTACCATTTTTTCAGTAATTCACCCACGGATTTGTACTGGGGAAAGAAGCCTACTCTGGAGGGATAATGCTGCAAGATAAGGTGGTGGTCTTCCTTAACTCACTTCTGAAATAGTAATGCATATCGCATGTAAAGATTATAATTCTTTAGCTGATAATTAAGGACGAATTTTGTGGATCAAGTACTGAAGACAGCCATAAAAGACTTGGGTTTCTCTCCTAAATTTACGAAAGTATATATATTCATCCAAACTCCAAAGCAGGAGCTTGCTTTTTTAATATGACCAAGCATATTGAAATGTATGTGATACGTTCCTTCAGAGCTTTTTCAACTACTGAAAGTATTCTTTAGCAGAGTATATATTGGATTAATATCTTTGATTTTACCAATAAGAAAGGTAAATTGGTGGTTCCATTATATAGTTTTAATACCCTTTTGACATGGTTTGCAAAGAATTTGACCTTAATATAAATTAAACTCTTAACTGGATACGCTATACTAATTTGAACATGAATAAGAAGGTGAAGGTAACAGGCACTTCTTGGAAGCTGACAGTGAGAGCAAGAGGACATAATTTGGGAAATTTACGGAAATTACTTTATTAAATAATTGGATTAAAATTTTTTTAACTAATTAAATTCAAAATATATTTTTTGAATAACAATATTTCATAAAAATTAAAATAAAAATTATCTTTAAAAATATTGTCTTAAATTGAATTTAAAAATGTTGTTTAAAATTTTAAATTATATACGAGCGAAAATTTTTCATACGATTATTTTTTATAAAAATATTATTATATAAAAGTATATTTTTAATTTATTTAATTAAAATTTTTCTCACACTATTATTTCCATTCATTTTTCAATTAATTTTGCTGCCGTCAATCTAAAATCGTTCTGGGCATGACAAAGCCAATAACTTGCCCAAGGAAGAGAAGAAGAGAACAGAAGGTGAGCAAGTGTACAGCAGCAAAGAGATAGAGTTGCTGGAAACTGGGAAATTGTACCCTCTGTTTCTTTTGCTTCAATCAATGTCAAATAACAGAGTGGAAACAATCTCACTCGTTGATCTTGGTAGTTATTGTGTAAGTTTCATTGGAATCATCAACTGCACGATTGAAATTTCCCAACTGCCAGTGAAAAATCAATTTTAAAATAAACTTCCTATTCTTCGTCATGCAAAATATATGAACTTATGTTTACGTTATCTACTCAATATACAGGACACGAGCTAAACTGCCAAATCGAAAGATTCTCAATTCGCTGTCCCTCTTTTGTCGATTCTAGCCAGGCCCAGGCCCACAATAGGAAACGGAAACTGCTGTTTCTTTAAGTGTTGATCGTTTGGCGTTCGCCACTGTCCACTGCCTTCGTATTCACAACTTTTCACTGCTCAAGTCCCGCTACCCTTCCCATGTAGTGGAAATGAGCCTATTTTCCTCTTACAAGCTTCAGCAGAAGCTTTGAGACAATAAACCCAGCTCAAATTTTCTTTGTTTTCTCTTTGCCTTTGAGTTTTGAGTAATATTTTTGGGCTTGTAAAGGAAAATGACTCTGTTTTTGGGATTAAGTCTTCAGTGCATATTGGATATAACTGTGGCGGGGATTTCTTTGGTGATCGGTTTGGGTATTTTCTCCTTCATCGCTTGCATTCTCTGCTCTGCTGCTTTCTTGCACAACGCCAAGGCCGTTTCTTGATCCGTTTTAGAGGTATTGCTCTAATTCTCCTTTTTTACAAATTCAGCTGCATCAGCGTTATATTGAATGACCATTGTGTTTCTTTGTTAATTAGCTTCTGGGTCTGTCGTTAATATAGTATTTCAGATTCTTCTTGGTTTGGATGATTCGTGATTTTGCTTTGCCTTTTCTTTAGCTTAATTAGAAAATTGGTTGGTTGGTTACAATTTCTGCAGTCTACAGAAGGAAAATTGGGTTGAAATCAGAAACATAGGTTGAGTCTAATGATTAAGGACATGTTTGGATGTTTCTACTTAGCTTGAAAGCACTTCCCTACTGGTTAAATATCAATAATGATATCAACTTTTGGGGGAACACTCACTTTAGCCACTTATGCTAACAATACCGCATGATGCTAAGAAACCCCAAGCCTCTTAGCCCATCTACTTGGAAATTTAAATTTCACCAGGTTCCTGGCTACCGAGTTGTTGCACTCTAGACCTTGATGGCCATGGAAATGTCGAGAAATTTTTGGGTATTGAAAAAAATAAACCGCATTATGCTAGGAGGCAAAGCAATTCCATAAGTGGACAGATATTTTCTCAAGTAGTGGTATGTGTGAGAGAATGTTTGAGTCCGAATCCATATCGTCCACACCTAATATCATGAGCTTTGCCAATATACTTTCCAAAACAGATGGTGGGTTTAGATTTTGTAACAGTGTGCTGTGAGGTGTGTGCCCAGGAACTAAAGTGAGGAATGCTAGCGAGTAAATCAAATACCAATGTCGCGCAAATTTCATTTCAAATACCCTGGGAAAGGCATATCACAGAGAAAATTCGTCTAAAAATCAGGGTTGTCGTTCGAACGACAAGTTTATTTCGTTTAATTGAATCCAGGCAGGAATTATTTCCAAAAGCACCAAAATTTTCGGTTGAACGAACTTCCCGATTCGTTTGATTGAATCAGTATTTGTTTTAACGATTTTACCCTTTTCGTATTTTATTTGCATTGTTTTATTTTTGAGTACTTGGTCCTAATTTTCAGTATAAATTTAAGCAGCTCGCTAACTTTGAATCAAATTTCTCTAAATTTTTAGGGTTCTAAACTATACACTTAGTGGATTCCAAGTCCCAAGAATAAATCCGTGCGACTAATTTTCTTTCTATCGCGTTTCTGCCACGCTATTTTGGTATTAAAGTATGGTTCATTCATGGTAACTCTCTGTTTTCTACTAAAGAGAGTAGGGATGACAATCATCTCAATCACATGGTCGAGGGGATGCAGACCTCATAGGTGGTAGATCGTTAAGGTTGTCAATCGGTTAAATAGATACATATATTGCCCAACCTATATTCTTATTTGTTTTTTATTCTTTTATCCATATTCATATCTGTATCCGTTTATCTTCTTATCTTCTTATTCATATCCATATTCTCACACACACACACACACACACACACACAAAAAAAAAAAAAAAAAAAAAAAAAAATCAGTATATCCATTTATATTATAATAATTTTTTTAATCAATGATTTATATCTTAAATTTTATTTTATAATTAATAATTTAAAATACTTTAAATTTTATTTTTTAAAACTTTCAAAATATTTGTGTAAGAAAATAAAACACAATCAATCATAAGCACAGAAATACAAACTATAACACTAAACATTAACTAAAATATCATCCAATAAATATAAAAAATTCATGTTTTTTGAAGTCGTCTCCTAATTTATAAATAATTAGTTATCTCTTCTTACTTACTTCTCCTAGCAAAGCACTTACATGCCCATTTGAAATACATTTACTGCAGCCAATTCTCATTCACAAAACGCAATCAATGCAAAACAATTTTTAACCATTAGAATAACATGCTGAAATTCATCCATCGCAAATGAAAAAACCCAACAAATTATTCCGCTATAACTTAGGTGTAAACATAAACCATAAAGCAATAATTAGAAAGATATTTTTTGACAACAATCCATCCTTCACAATCAACTAATGGATGTCTTCTCTTTGCAAATGACCCTCAATATTGCAAGATGACAGAAAGTTACTCCCACATTTTTTACAGCCTTCACATTATATGGATAACCACATCCTGCATATATACAATTAATGCATGTAAACAACTAAACAAAAATCCTCCCCATTTGAGCTATTTATCCTAATATTGTTCATCATACAAGCATGTTTCGATAACTGAGAAGACAAAAGAATAATATATAGACGTGGATCCTTCAAAGGTTAAAACCAACAAATCAAGAGAAGAGTTAATGTCAAAGCTTGACAATCCAAAAAAGAACAAAGCCACATGAAACCTACATGATCAAACATATTCCAGAAAATTTGACAAATAAGTATGATGACAAAGCATTCTTCAACTAATACATCAAACAAATTCTAATTACACAAAACATTTAATGTCTAAAATCAACATACACTTGGTGAACTCTAAACAAACTAAAATCAAATATAACATCACCACAAATTAATTATAAAAGAAAAGAAAATTGAACCATCACAGCAAAATGTTTTCCCCTAAGATCCATCAAATCATCGAATTGCACCAAATTATTCAACAGCTGTAGCACTCATCCAACATGACTCCTACAATAGTATTACTAAAAATAAATACATTTGTCATTAAAATCCGAAAACTATACTAACAAGACAGTTATTCGCCTAAAAATTAGAAATTAAATTTCGCAACATAAAATAAAATTTTATATTATGATAAAAGTTCCCTCGTCTATAACATATACATTTTCCTAATATTTATAATTTGGTGATTGCTTTGAAAAAACTGAACTAAAAATTAACCATAAACATAGAAAAATTTAATAATGAAATATGATAACAAAAAATGATGAAATATTATTATTAAGTAATTCAAACTCAAATTCACTATCATACTATTTAAATCACCCACCAACCAATATTGAGCACAAATTAATGCCTCTAATATTTTCAAATGAAGTTAACTACTATATGGAGTCACAAATCAACAACCAATACTAAAAGTTGACTCTGATGAAATGTTTCTAGCTATTTACTGCAAAGTAGGGTATTTCGATCCATAAATCTTTAACAATACAATATATCAAACTGCTCTCACCTTGGAATGATATTTTTATCCAAATAATAATCTAATTCACATTTAGTACTACTAGTGCTAGTGATTTGATTGACAAGTATATCGTATAGTGCTAAACGTTGTTTCATTCTTGAATGAACACCTTTGATGTTGTAGACTAAAATTGAATCACTTGTTCATATTTTTTGTACCTTGATTGGTAATTCATTAACAAGTCGTAACAATTTTCATGAATCTCATCAATTTTCATATTTCAATCACTACCGTACAATAATTGAAAATAATATTCCACCAATTTCAACTTATATCTTGGATTTAAAACAATTGTCATAGTAGTTATCCCATGAGCTAAATTCTAATATTTTTCAAATTTCTCTTGCATTTTCACTACCATCACCCAAATTTGATCACACTTGGAATTAAGCCGCTCTTTAATAGACAATTTAATCTCACAAATACTGAAAAAAAAAAAAAATGATTGGCTATAAGATATTTAGACCCAGAAAAAAATGTCGTCACTTCATAAAAGCATCCTTATACATCAAAGTGGTCTCAAGTATCAAATATGTAGAATTTTACCTAGACTTACAATCAGTAACTAACTTTTTAGCAGAAGAAATAGTCATTCTACGAGCCATACCAATGAGTGTTTCCTCTCTTTTTGGTTTGCTGACCAATATAAAACACTCTCACGAGTTCTTTTGATATTATCACCAATCACATTCATTCCATCCTTCACAATTAAATTCAATATATGCTTTGCACATTGCATATAAAACAATTTACCACGCAACAAAAGTGAATTTTCGGCTGTTTCTAACAAAATATCAATCATAGCATCATTTGTACTACAATTATCATCACTCATGATGGATAATTTGCAATCAACTAAACAATCTATCAAAGTTTTATCGAGTACTCTAGCAGTACATTGACACAGTAAATATATAGACTTAATAAAAATAATAATAATTAAACTTAAATCTAACGTGTTCAACCATATTAAGAGGATAGTCATACTTAATAATCATGTTTGCACGCTCCCTTGTGCCCTTTTCTTGATCAAAACCCGAAGATAATTCGATACTTTCAATAGCTTCATTGCTAACAATTTGTTGCAATGTTTCCTCTATGTCTAGTTGCTGCCTCCGAGGGCATGTTTTTAAATGATTTCACATATTAGAAGTTCCATTATGTGACTTATGAAATAGTTTTCTATTACATAACTGGCAAATTGTTATCAAAAGGTCATCCACTTTACTCTCTTACCTTGAAAAAAATTTCTACACTTCTGACGTTAACTTCTTCTGCTTCTTTCCTCTAGGAACTTTATTTACCCTCGTAACTCCTTGTTCTTAACACATTGAGATTGTAATCTGATTCGAGTCTACATCATGACTGTCAGTATGAAAATCATCACCCTTACAAATTGGTTCATTCACTTTCTGATATCAGCATTTCCATCTCTCTTTTTTTCACCGAAATAAAAATAATAAATTTAATTAAAATAAAAAAATTGGTTCTTTAACAGAATGTATTGTATATATGTCAAAGATAAAAGAAAAGAAAAATACAAACAGGAAAAGTGTACAGCGAATTAGATTATTTAAGAAAAATACAATCTCATTTGACAATGAAAATTGGCACAATCCATTGATTTTTTCTATACTCAGTTACGTTATATGCTGCATTGTTATAACTATCAATTGAAATTTGGTATAAAAAAGAAACTGTAGAACATTAAATATAATCATTGACAAATTTAAGAAGATCTCTAAAACTGCCAAGTCCTAAAGATATAATAGTATAAAACAAAAAACACTTAATCATACTCATTTAGTACAGAACAGCACCAAGTCTCAGAGAAGTTGACGATCAGAAGCAAGGAAATGCTTAAAATAATTTTGCTAATGCAATTAATAAAATTATAAATTAATACGATTACCAAGGATTAGCTAGCATACCCACATAATTCTACTTAAAAATTATCAGTTGTCTTATAAATAGATGATAATGGTAATAATGTAATACATATGAGTTTTTACTTTTAAATGAAAAACGAAATTTAAAACGTCTTACAACCAAAAATAATCACCACTCACAATACTTCTTTGACCAAATACATTAGAAATAATACTGTTCCAAACAATACAATATAGCTAAATGTTTATTACAATATGATTCAAAATGGGACAAGTGTGGAAAGCCGATATTGTATACAAATTTTGGAAATAATAACTCAACAAAAAGCCCATTCTAGCAAAATAACAGCATCAAACATCAAATGTTTGCATGAGTCAACTAGTTACATGTTTTAAATGATTAGAATTTGAACCAGGTCATTCCAAACATCGAATTTCAGAAGTCAGAATAACAAAGGATGCACTAAATCAAATCTAAAACACTAATCACATTCAATTCATGACGAAAACACAACATAATCTTGCGGGAAAAGTGAAAAAAGCAAACTTGGAGGTTCAAACTCACCGAATACGAATGAAATACCAAATCAAGTGACCCCAAGATTCAAACTCAAAGAAAACCAAGGAAGAAAGTGTTGTTGTTAGATGCCTAGCCCAACACTGATAAAAAATCGCTAATTGAGGAGTCGAGGTCGGTGGTTGTCAGCACGAAGTGCTACAGGTGCGGAGGTTTGGTGGGTTGGAGTCATACTATCAAAGTTGAATGTTTATGGGAGACAAATTATGTTTTATCTATTTTGATTAAAACTACATTGTTTCAATTTAAATCAAAATGACTTCATTTTATTAGATATCTATTTATCCATTTTATGATATCCGTGGATATTTTCCTATATTCATATCCAATCTGTTTTGAAAACAGATATCCATTTTATCTTTATTTACTATTCGTATCCATTTTTACACTATCTGTATCCGTATAAAATGGATGGATATTCATGGATACGGATATCCACAGATCAAATTGACATCCTAACAGATTGTTATCTTGAGGTATTGCAAAAGATACAAGGAGTTCATTGAATTTAGGGCATACTGTTATCTCGAAGAAAAGTCACAGTAGAGCCAATAATATGGAGCCTAGCATTTTAGGCCAAAGTTGACCTTTTGAAGGGGCTGTTCTAGCCAGGAGACCTGATAAGATCGATAAGGAGGAGTTCGATCACTTAGGCCATGGTCAACTGCTTGGAGGATCTATTTCAGTGTCTTGTGCATATAGACAAAATCATCTTTTTAGGATTGGAGATAGAATTTATGATAAGAGCTATAATATTTTTATTGTTAATGATCGGGAAAGCAATTACATCCATAGAAATTTAGTATATGATTTATGCTTGCCTGTTATGAGGAGAAAAATTGGTGAAATTTTGATTAAGAGTTACATAGAAAAGATTTATTATCATGTTTTCGATAATCCTATTAGAGAAGATTTGATACTTGGAGAACAATGGCATAAACTGGTGTGTGCCCAGTGTTGTGAGATGTGTACAAACTAATCAAAGACGGACAAAAATGTGTCTCACGTCCTCGTTGACGCAAGTGTTCAAATTTCTTCAATCAAAAGCTAAGGAAAGTAGAAAACTGGGTTGAGGCACAGGTTTCAAAGGAAGGGCCTAAGGATAGTGTCGTCACTAAAGATCATGATGAGCAGCTACCCAATGTTAATTTTGGTTGTGTGGGTAAAGTGGTTGAAGAGGCAAAGAAGAAGGTGGTGATAGCCTTATCTTATACTTGCTGGGATTAGAAAAGGATGTTAGAAAGATGTGTGGGGTACATGTATTGGCTGTGAAGAGTGAGATTGAAGTCGTGGATGAGACTAGTGCCATTTTAGAGTAGTGCCATTTTAGATTAAATAATGCCCAAAGAATTTCAAGGTGTCCTACTCGAGGAGCTGTCGAAAAGACTAACATCACTCTAGGACATCTGACACTACCTTAATTTGATTCCAGAGGCAAGCGTACTTAATTTGCTACAAAATGAGATGAGCCGAAATGAGGATAGAATGTTGATGGTGGTGTAACTCACTTGAAAAAATAAGAAACCTTGAGGTCGAGTTTTTCATAATTGAGATAGTTTGACGCAAGAGCTAAAATGAAGAATCTTAGCAAAGAAATCGAACACTAACATTGTGTAGATTTCGTTTTAAACTATGTTATTTAACCTAAAGGGAAGGCACATCACAGAGAAAATTCGACAACACAAATTAGGACAATTGTTTGAACTAATCAGGTGATTCGATCGAATGACAAGTTCATTTCATTCAATCAACTCTAGGCAGAAATTATTCCCAAGAGCACCAAAATTTTCAGTCAAATGGACCTCCCAATTCATTTGACCGAATCAATATTTATTTTGACAATTTTATCTTTTTCATGTTTTATTTGCATTGTTTTATTTTTGAGACCGGACAATATTATAATTATACTTAATCTGTATAAATAGAGGGCTAAATCTTAATGTAAGTATTTTACAACTTTGAATCAAATTTCTCTCAAATTTTAGGGTTCCAAACTCTACACTTGGTAGACTCTAAGTCACAGAAATTAATTGATTAATTTCCTTTCCATTGCATTTCCGCCGCGCCAGTGTGATACTAGGTGTTTAAATCATGAGAGAGGACAAGCTGACCTAAGTTTAAATTATTGTCCAGTTTTGCTTTTTATCCACTTCAGTCTTGGATGTTAATAGTATTTATGTCGTCGCATTTTAGAGTTTGCCAATGTCCAATTTGTGCAGGATAATACAATTCAGTTCAGGTTGGTCATTTGGTTCTGGATTCATTCTCTATTGTATCTTGGATTTCTTGTAGAGAAGAAAGAAACAGATTGAGTGTATTGAAGGTGATGCAATTCTAAGTTTAAGAGATGCATTTTCTTCCAATATTTAAATCTTTAATATCTTCACTATTTTGCACAAGCCTTCCAGCCATACTAAGAGCTTCTCGCAGCATGTTTGGGACTGAGGTTTTAATTGTAAGTGAGAGCTAAACATTAGCTGCAAAATAGAAGTGAGCGATTATCCAACACTTGGATGTAGTAGCACAAAATTCTTGAACATACCCTTATATTTTCTTAATTTGGATTTTGATTGTTACTCTCTCTAATCTGAAATCCTACAAGAGGTGATCGCAGCAAAGAAGTTAATGCACAGCAAGAACAAAAAATAGCTCCGGTAATTTCTTGATTTTGGCTTGTTAATCTCTTCAAAACATATTGAATTAAGCTTTGTGATCCCTTCTACCAATCTGTAGCTATTCCTCACCCTTCTCATAGTTCTCTATAATCATCATGTTTATTCGCCATCATTCCCATCTATTACATGAATCCAATACTGAATGAGAAGATATTAACCTCAATATCTCATTAATTTTTCAGGCATTGCTAAACAGATGCTAGTGGAGTATATTTTTGCTATCAAGAGCAGTTTTGCTAATGGCGGATTCCATCATCATTGATGTAATAATAGGTGAATCTTATTCTCACCTGAAAAACAGAAACTTTTACCTGTGTCAAAATTGAGAAACTGCAGTATTCAATAATAGAATCGAAAAGCATTTTGAATCATTTATATATTCCGTGATATGAAAATAAAATGTAGTTTCAATGGAAAATATATGCAGGAAAAAAATAAAAAATGTTTTCTGAGATTACGATTTCTTGTTTTTGGATTTTCTTGAATAAACCATTCCGCGAATCCCATCAGGATCCGCTACAAACCCTAGTGGCCTGTAAAACCCAAGGACTCGGGGCTCCGAATAAAGCGCTATGTTACAAATCCCTTTGTCTAATAGCTCGTCTATCAACCTCTCCATCACAGCTTTGCCCAAACCAATCCCTTGAAACGACGGGTCCACCACCACATCCCAAACTATGGCGTTAAATACGTCGTCGCCCGTCGCTCTAGCAAACGCCACTGGTCGTTTCTTGTACTCGATCCATAGCAGAGAGTTTGTGTTTTCCAAGGCGACTTTTATCTTATCTGGGTCCCGTCTGGGGAATCCGACGGCTACGAAGACGGAGTTAAGATGGCCGATGTTGAGGTCAGAGATCGTGCGGTGGAGAATGAAACCTCGGGACTCGAGTTCCTGGTCGGAGATGGAGAATTTGTTAACATTGGATTTGGCTGAGACGGTGAAGTTTCTGGTTGTTTTGAACGGGAGAGAAAGGGGAGTAATTGTGGAGATGGTCCCACGTAAGAGCATTGCTGGGCTTCGTTTGATTTTCTGATATGAATTGAAGAAAATTGAAGAAGATGAAAATAGAAGAAGGGAAAGTAAATGCAAAAGAATTTGTGGTGGTTGTTGACCGTTATGAGATAAGAACTGACAGAATTAATTGGCGGGAGAGTGGGGTCCTTGGTGGAACTAAAGAAGATGTACATAGAAAATAATTAAATAAAAAATAATTGCTTTTAAAATAAGTTTATTCACATATCATCGATGGATGTTATGAAAATTTATTATCTAATTAATATTAATAAAATTTTGTTTTAAAACTTAGCTATTGCGAAGTCTAATTTTCCCCAAAAAATAATTAAAACTACAATTAAATTGTCAAATATTATATGACTCAAATTTAACCTTTTTGAAGTTTGCATAGCACAATATCAACAGTAGGATCTATGAAGTTGAAGAAGTTTGCATAACATAATATCAGCAATGTGGTCGATAAAATTGACAAATTCGACCTCCCCAAAAGGCCAGTCAACACTTGCAAATTACATCACATTTAAGAGAAATACTGAACTTTTTAAAGTAAATTCAGGATTCAAAAAATCAAAAACAAGAAAATGATAATTTCGTCTTTGACAAACAGGTTTTCAAGATGCTGAATTCCATGAAACTTCCGATTCATTCTACTCCTTGCGGAGACCATCATTTAGTCACTTGTGTTCGTTTTCTTGAAACTAAATTAGTCTAAAATATGGCAATCCGTTTCCATTTTTTATCCTGGAACTTTTTCCTTGGATTTTGCCATCTATTGATTTTAGTTTCTGGGCAGTGCCTTGAGGAACAGAAAAGGCTGCTGCTAGAATTGAAGCAAGTCTTGTCCTTTAATCCTCAAAGCAATCCAAAAAAGTTCATGTCGTGGTTATCAACAACAGATTGCTGTTCATGGGATGGTATCATGTTATCCTACGACAGGTCATGCTTTAGCCCTGACTATTAGCGGTAGCTGTATAAGTGGTGGAATCAATAGCTCAAGCAGCCTTTTAAATCTTCGACATTACAAAATCTAAACTTGGCTGATAATAGCATATTTCCTTCCCCTTTTCCTTCAGGCTTTGATAGGCTTTTAAGCTTGACACATCTCAACCTTTCGTATTCAGGTTTTTCTGGTCAAGTTCCTCTCGAGATTTCATCCTTGACAATACTTGTGTCTCTTGATCTCTTCGTTTCAACTGTCATCCAGTTTCAAAACGGAGATTTAGAAAAACTAGTCAAAAACCTTACTAATCTGGAAGTTCTTCACCTTGGTTATATAAATGTGTCCCACTTTCCAGCCTTCGTGTCCTGAGCTCGTCATTTTGCAATGTTATTGGCCCAATTCCGAATTCACTCTTAACTGTCAAAAATACAGTTCCTCGCTCATCTCAATCTTCACGGAAACGAAGTTACATCCAAAGTCCCGATTTCCTGGCAAACTTCTCCTCTTTGAAATATTTGGGCCTCAGTTTTGGTGGGTTGTATGGCAGATTTCCGGAAAGTTTTTTCTCCATGCCCACACTCAGCTTTCTTCATGTATCCTACAATACAAATCTCACAATTTCTTTCCCAGAGTTTCCTCCTAGCAGCCAACTGAAAGTCATTATTATCTCGGGGATCAGATTCTCAGGGAAATTACCAGATTCAATAAATAATCTAGCCTTTCTGTAGGATTTTCAACTTAGCGAATGTGGTTTCTTTGGACCAGTTTCATCTTCATTCGAAAATCTTACTGAGCTGATTAATCTTGACTTTTCAAGAAACAATTTCAATGGCTCGCTTCCTGTACTCGCTTCATCAAAAAAGGTAATTAGCTTGATATTCTCTCATAATTGTTTCACGGGTACCATACCTTTTGTCTTGTGGTGATAAGCTTAACAGCCTTCAAATTCTTGACCTGAGTAACAATTCCCTACATGGAATTATTCCCACGTCACTGTTTACAAAGCAATCAATTGAGGTGGGGTGCTGGATGAATTCGAGAATTGTCTTCTTCATCATTGAGCGTGATGGACCGAGTCAAAATAAATTGCAGGGTCTTGTTCCTTTTTCTATCTTCCAAATCAGTGGCCTTACTGTCCTGAGGCTTTCCTCGAACAACTTTAGTGGCTCCATAGCCCTCGATGTGTTCCGGGAACTAAAGGAACTCACAAGGATTGAGCCATCTGACAATAGATTCTCCTTCAATGTTAGTCGAAACTATTCACAGGTGTCGTCAAATTTTAGTATAGTAAGTCTGAGCTCTTGCAATATACCTGAATTCCCTAACTTTTGAGAAAACAAATCAATCTGGAACATCTAGACCTTTCTAACAACAGAATCAAGGCTGAAATATAGAATTGGATTGGGGAGTTAGGAGGTGAGAAATTGGCTTATGTAAACCTGTCTCACAATATGCTAGAAGCATTTGAAAAACCAAGTCCAAATCTTACCTTAACCTTCTTGACAGTTCTTGATCTTCATTTCAACATGTTGGAGATATCCCTTCCTATGCCAACACCTTTTATAGTCTTCTTGGATTAAAGCAGATAACAAATTAACCTCAACCATACCGTCTCACATCGGTAATTACATTTACTTTGCTATTTTCATCTGATTCGCAAGTAACAATCTTGTCGGAGCAATCCCTCCATCAGTATGAGAAGCCACTTATTTGACCTCTCTGACAACACTTCAATGGATCAATTCAATCGTGCCTGGTTTCTAACAATGGCTTCAAGGTATTAAAGCTACAAAATAACGAATTTCAGGGAACGGTACCCCAGGTAATTGGAGGGGCATGTAGTTTGAGAACTCTAGACTTCAGCGAAAATCATCTGACAAAGGGCCTTAGCCAAGATCATTATCCAAGTGCACAAGTTTGGAAGTTCTAAATGTCGGGAAAAATTAATTGAACGGCTCATTGCCATTGTGGCTGGAGAGGTTGCCCCTGTTACGAGTACTCATATTGAGGTCCAATAATTTTCATGGTTCGATCAGGCATTCTCAAACTGCAAATGAATTTTCAATGCTGCAAATAATTGATCTCTCCTTTAATGACTCCAGTGCTAAACTTACTTCTAAATGGTTCCAAAGCTGGATGGGCATGAAGAAACAGACAAAAGAATTAAAAGCAACCAAATTCTCAAGGTTATTTACTTGGAGCTAAGTAACATGTATTACCAAGTCTCGGTAACTCTGACGAATAAAGGACTATATATGGGATTGACGAAGATCCTGACAACCTTTACCTCCATTGATATTGCCTACAACCAATTTGAAGGTGAGATTCCTGAAACATTAGGAGATCTTGATTTACTCTATATAGTCAACGTGTCAAACAACAATCTCCAGGGTCAGATTCCTACCAAGCCTGGAAACCTGAAGGAACTTGGCTCGTGGACCTATCACATAACCGGCTCTCTGGTAAGATTACAGCCACGATTCCTTGTACGTATTAATGTGATATTGAGCCACGATTTATCTAAAATAATATTATTATATTAGTTTATATAAAAGGATTTTATAAAAAAATTTATATAAAATGTTTCGTATCTTTATTATTATCATCTTCGTTTCAAATTATGACATTATTCTAATATTTAATATTTAATATATATGAATTAAAAAATTGTATTACAATTTTATGTTTTTGTACTTTAGGAGCAAATTAAAGTAGAAATTATTGTAAATGTTGATGTCGTATGTAATTTTAAGCACGAATGTAATATTTTTATACAATAAAAGTGATAGAACAAATAAATAGCCGGCCATTTATACTTACAAAGTACGTTTGAACACTGTTATTTAATAAATTTTATATTATAAAATTAGCCAAGATATCATTTATTATTAAAAAATGAAAACAAACTGAATAAATATTACTCAGCTAAAATATCAGGGGAAAAACTAAAAGTTTTGGCTGCATGTTCTGGCAGCTCTATCTGTTCGGGTAGCTGGGCTTGCCTTTCGATAGTCATCAAAGATTGGTAGTTCCCCCATCCACAATATTATTAAATAATCAACTAAACACCAAAGTGTTCCAACTTTTCAATGAAATATTGGGTTACATTGCATGCATGTGACTACTACTTGATAAAGAATTGAAAATTAAAGTTTTTTTCAAAATTTATAATTAATTTTTTAATATTGTGCGTTTTGATGCTTGTTTAGTACTGGAATAAGCAGCAAAAGCTATCAGAAAAAACTTGATTTTCGCGTATTCGTCATGCGGAAACTAAACACCGAAGTTCATCTTCTACCTGCAAATCGGTTGCGTTCGGCCATCGATCGCCTAGAAAGAATCGACCAAGAAAATTGGCATAAAATGATAGCCCTTCTCGACGAGGTGAGAACCTAGGGACCGGACCAAGTCTTTCGCTATTCGGGTGGGGGTTAGGGGGAGCTAACGGAGGTAGTTTTTTCTTCTTTATTTTTTTTCTGGTACCCAGCTCCGCGAGCTAGGAGTGCATCATCAGAGCAGGGTAAAAACGAACATACGATCGTCATCAGGGCCCTTTTCTTCCTTCTTTGCTGTGTGTTTTAAGGTCTATTCGGGGACTGCTGCTCTGGGCCATCCAATTCGTCTTCTTTCTTTTGCTGCCGAATATGGTAAGAGGAGGATATGATAAATGTATAAAAAAATTCAGATTATACAGATTTACTTTTACAGATTTTAGTGTAATTTACAATGTTTTTTATTGTAATTTTATGCAAGATTTTGATTAATTTTTAAAATTACTAAGATTAATCTATATTTTAATGAAACCACGAGGAGGGCAATAGAAATTTTCCCCTCTGAAAAGCTTAATCTTCAATCATGGGGAACAAGTAATTCAACTTTGTACAGTTTTTTTTTTTTTTTTTTTACATAATATTATAATCTTTTACCAAAATTATCAGTTCTAAAAAACTTTACCAAAATCCTTGAAATTAGAAGAAAAAAGAGAAGTCAAGTAAATTTCATCCCTCCATTAAATTCTTAACCACTAGCCTAATTAAAGACATTAACTTGCTAATCAAACTTGCAATTGCTCACAAATAAAACTTTTTCGTCCAACAGCATTTAATCTCCATGGGAAAATGCAATGAAGGCAATACAAGTTGTTTGAAAGTCTTGGTGAAAAATAGAGCACATCGGTTTCTTCACCAAACAACTCAAGTCCACCCATCCCGGCAATTCGTGGCGCGATAAGTAATAAATCGGAAGTTGCCCAACTAATTCTTCTGATGACTAAATATTAAGATATGATTACATATTTTATTAAAAGAAGGCATTGGAAGCAAAATCTAAAAAATGATACGCATTAGTTCTGTTAAAATTGAATAATAGGGGGTAGGTGTTTTGTCTTGTTACTGTCGCCCTTGGATAAACACAGAAATGAGATGGGAGAGGATAAAACAAAGAATATAAGTATAAAAAATAATCAGCAAAATTTGACCTCATGAAGCAAGTGCAGCTTGAGGCTAATAAATACGGTATATTGAAACAAATTCTTCGTGCCTCTGCAAAACCCAGGTTCTCAAGTTTTCTGGGCTCACTTCATTTTTAAGCATTCTTCACAAGGTTGCAATTTTCTCAGGTATGTCATGTTGCCTTCTCTGCCAAATGTGAACGATTATATCTTATTTATGTTGCCATTGCCTTGATGATCTGGATCGACATTCCTATCCGTTGTCGATGTACAAAGTTCGTTCTTTTTTTTTTTTGGCTGAATTTGGTTAAGTTTAATTTTTGGAGAGTTGGTGGGTCACTTGTTCTATCTCTCGTTTCGTCTTTTTTGATGAAAGTTTTATTTAAATTGTTATCTAGTATGGGTGCTCTTTTGTGCGGCTCATGCATTCGGGCTTTATATCCATCAAAATTGAATCTTTTTGTTCCCTTAGGGTGATTATGGGGAGAATCACGATTTTATTGAAGTATGAATTTGATGATGGCTTTGAGAATTTCAGGCTTACAATGTGGAAACACTTTGGTTCCATGCGTTCATAACTTGATCATATTTACCTGGTTAAGTCGTGCTTAAACAGCTATTAGCCCTTTCAGGATGTGCTGGCATACTTTTGGGTTTAGTATTTTATATTGTGTACCATTATGGATTTGTGACGTTGGAGTATACTTTACAAGAACGCAACTGGTATGTTTTCCTTTTATTCTGGTTTGTTGGAGGTTTCAGTGTTTCTCTTTAAGCATCATAGCATGGTTTTTATCTATTCTTTTACTTAATTGTGCAGATATGATGTCTTTGTCATTGCATATGGTTGATGCTTTAAACAGCTTAGTTATTTCATGGTCTTATTCTGTAATTGACTGGCTTTATCTCCAGTAGCAGTGAAATTTTTTTATTTTATCTTTAAAAGTACATATAACTGCCTTATTCTAGAGGAATTTTGTTAAATTTTCTGCCAAAGTATTTTCAATGCTTCTTGAATCTTTGCATTTTTTTTTTTTTTTAATGTATTATGATATATGTGCAATTTATCACACCGGTAGTTAACTACCTTGTGCAGGGAATTGAAAATGGTAGCACAAACAAGAATTGGCCTTGCCGGCCTTGCTGTCATGGGCCAAAATCTTGCACTTAACATTGCTGAGAAGGGATTTCCAATTTCTGTTTACAATCGAACAACCTCAAAAGTTGACGAGACTGTTGAACGAGCCAAACAAGAGGGGAATCTTCCCATATATGGTTTCCATGATCCTGAATCCTTCGTTCATTCAATCCAGAAACCTCGTGTTATAATCATGCTTGTTAAAGCTGGGCCTCCAGTTGATCAAACAATTAAAACATTATCTGTTTACATGGAAAAAGAAGATTGTATCATTGATGGTGGTAATGAATGGTATGAGAATACTGAAAGAAGAGAGAAAACAATGGCAGAATTGGGTCTGTTTTATCTGGGAATGGGAGTTTCTGGCGGTGAAGAGGGTGCTCGACATGGACCTTCTTTAATGCCTGGCGGTTCCTATGAGGCCTACAAGAACATTGAAGATATTCTTCTTAAGGTGGCTGCTCAAGTTCCTGATAGCGGTCCTTGTGTTACTTATATTGGCAAAGGAGGATCTGGAAATTTTGTTAAGATGATCCACAATGGTATTGAATATGGTGATATGCAGTTGATAGCAGAGGCTTATGATGTGCTGAAATCAGTTGGGAAGCTTTCAAATGAGGAATTACACCAGGTTTTCTCAGAGTGGAACAGAAGCGAACTCCTTAGTTTCTTGATTGAGATCACTGCAGATATATTTGGAGTTAAGGATAACAAAGGAGAAGGGTATTTGGTAGACAAGGTTTTGGATAAAACAGGCATGAAGGGTACTGGAAAGTGGACAGTCCAGCAAGCAGCTGCTTTGTCAATCGCTGCGCCCACGATAGCATCATCCTTGGATGCAAGATTCCTAAGTGGCTTGAAGGAGGAAAGAGTTGAAGCTGCCAAACTCTTCAAAGCCAGTGGCTTCAGCAATGTTCTAGCTAAGCAAATTGTTGATAAGAAAAAGTTGATTGATGATGTAAGGCAAGCATTATATGCATCAAAAATATGCAGCTATGCCCAGGGAATGAACTTGATACACGCAAAGAGCATTGAGAAGGGCTGGAACTTGAAGCTTGGGGAGTTGACTAGGATTTGGAAGGGGGGTTGCATTATCCGTGCTATATTCTTGGACCGTATTAAGAGGGCCTATGACAGAAATCCAGATCTAGCTAATCTTCTTGTGGATCTGGAGTTTGCAAAGGAGATTATAGAACGACAGTCTGCCTGGCGTAGAGTTGTCTGCCTGGCTATCAATTCAGGTATTAGCACTCCTGGTATGTCCTCTAGCCTTGCTTATTTTGACACATACAGGAGGGACAGATTGCCTGCTAATTTAGTTCAAGCTCAGAGAGATTACTTTGGAGCTCATACCTATGAGAGGGTTGACATATCTGGATCCTTCCATACCGAATGGTTCAAGATTGCTAAACAATCAAAGATGTGATTTGAACTTTCTGTAAATGGTAGCCTGCCTCAATGAACTTTTATTGTTGACCCAGTCACTTTTGCAACTGAAATTGTGATTTTCTGTTTTTCGTTATCTGAACAGATGTTAAATCATTAAATTATATTTTTATCTGGTATTTATATATCCTCATTTCTACTTTTGAGTTTCTCACTGGTTTCTGTAATTCTGTTTTTTATACACTTTTGAAGTCAGGATAATTGGGTACACTTAACTGCTACAATGTCCTGTTAGCACGTCAGCCCATCACACTTGGTGCATTCATTGGCTAACTTTGATTATATTTATTACTGAATTTATTTAAGCATTTTAAGGAATTCGGCTGCTATATGAATGTAGAACTAATGATTGCTGCTTATGATGATATTAGTTGGCTGTGCAAGGGCAAAGGAGATGCTATTGGCATAGCTTTGGCTGATATTGTCAAGACTAGGCTTGGAGTTTTGTACAATTTTGAGAATTTTTTTTTTTTTTTTCAGTGTCTCCACACGCCTAAGTCCACCTCATGCCATACACAAATATAAATTAAGGAAATTCCCTCTCAAAGGTTGGTTTGAAGGGGATTAGATCCCTTAACCTTTTACTTCTACGGGAAGTGGCCTAACTAGGCTATTCAGGACATACAATTTTGAGAATCTATTAGATGCCTTGTTCAAAGTCTTGGTCAGTTGGAAATATTTGGGGCCTCTGTTTTAAGCACTCAAATAAACTTTTGTTGGCTTTTAATTCCTATTCTCTTTTTGTTATCTAGTTTTGTTTTTTCCTTCTTAAGTAACAACTTGCTTGAGATACTATTTCTTGTACTTGCTTATGTAACAAATATATGATAGTAGAATAAATGATTCAATTCTGCACTAGACAGAATGAAAATCTATGAACATGCTTTATTGTATAATCAACAGATGACAGTCTTCATAGGCTACTGGAAATTTTGGACCTCAGTAGGAATATTATCTACTACTTTTTTGCTTATAAATCCTTCTTGAATCCTCTTTACTGTTATTAGATCTTCAACACAAACATTCATGTTCTTTGGCAAAATATGGATTGGAAGCTTATGTCAAAGTAATATCAAGAGAAAATTGTAATATTTGGATAAATTTGAGATATCTAGAGGTACTTTGTATGCACATTTGGTTATTGATTAAGTTCGGATGCTATAGCAAGCAATATGGGTGTTTTGCTTGAGAATTAATATCTATGTTTTTCCATATATATTTGTCTCACAGTGAGATCTCAATCAAGATTGGTGAAATTTGTAAATTTTCCACACCTACCAGGCCATTTGGTCTAAGAGCTTTTCTGCATACCTGATTGTGAGTAGGTTCCATTTGAGTATCACCAATTTACTCTCTTGTTGGCATCTTGTACTGTTTGTCTATGTTGTCTATCATGTGCCTCACCAACAATGTGATTTTGTGGTTGCTGAATGTCAAGAAACTGAAGAACCAAGAAGAACAGTAGGTTCATAAGTTTTTTCTCTGTAATGGGGACAGTCAAAATGGCATTATTTTTGTAATGGTAGCATAATTTACATAGGGCATCATGTTTCTCATAATTGTCTAAACTTCCATGTTTTAGGTTAATAATTATTTTCTCCTTTTTGTAGTCAAATGAAGCCTTGTAAATTCGTATTTCATACTCGTGCTTCAAAGCTTGCCTCCAATGCGTAATTCTGCTTACTTATCAATGGCTAACCAGAAGTCATTTCAGATGATGCTGAACCAGTCTTACAAAAGCACCCCTCATAATTATCTTAAATAGTAAATTTTATATTTAGAAAATGTTAAGAACATGGAATATTAGAGGGTTGCTTGATTACATGAAACTACTTCATTGTACTCATTGAATTGCTGAAAGAGATAGCATGGCGTTGTGCTTCACTATTAAAAATCAAACATTTTAAAAAAGTAAAAAGAAAGTGGTGTAGTCAGGTTACCTGCTTTTAGTCCTAAAAATTTGAACCCAAGTCACCTTTCTACAAGAACATTAGGATCTTGCCAAACTTCTTTCCTACATTTTATAAGAAAAACTGTAAAATGGAGTATTATTGCTTGGAGTCGTACGGCTCTTTGTATGCTTTTCTTGGTTAGTCTTCAATGAGATAGCTATTAAGATACAAATATGTTACATGAAAACAGATGGCATAAAATGGATGTTGTAGTTTTGCAGAATTATTAGAATAAAATTATGCATACACAGATATGTTACATAGAACATGTTTATGATACATAATCTCTTGATGAAACATTTTATATCTAGGAACCGGAGAAAGTATGGCAAATCAAATTTTAGTTGCCCCTCTGTTTGGATTTCCTCACCTTGGCTTCACTCTGAGCTTGATTAGTGGTATCTTTTTCTATAAACATGGGCTGCTCATCTCTTTCTACCTTGATTCTGCTTTCATCCGTTTTTGTCTTATGTTTGTGAAGCTTTTTCCAGGAGTACGTAGTTATTGCATGCTTGTCAAGACTTATCTTACTGCTTCTCCGTTGAAGTTCCTGATGACTTGGCCCTGAAGAGGCATCTGATGCCATGGAATCATCACTCTTATTATTGGCATCATCATCATCATGATTGCAACAATTCTCTCTCCGGCAGGTATGTCCTTGCTCATAAGTATTGCGGTCGTCGTTGTCATCATTATCGTAGTTATCATTTTCATTGGAAGGGGAGCCAAGATACATTGTCCACCCAGACACACTGCTGCTGCATTCTTCTTTACATCCAAGGGTTTTGGAAGGCTCCATTGGAGTACCTGGCTAGAATAACAGGATAGAATTGAAAATCTTAACTCAACGAGGGATATTTGAAAAACACCAAAGTGTTAGCTTTTTATAATTACTAAGAATCTTGATAAATGTTTGTACTAGAACTCAAAAAATGTAAAATATTCATTACATTAAATTTGGACTCGTATCTTTGTGTTTATCTGTGAGTCTTGCCTTTTTTCATCAACCGCGTGTAGCATTCCACACAGAGGACAAAACAACTCATCAATCACACAACACTCATATGGACAACCACATAATTGAATTGTCCTATTAAAATTTACCACCTTGAAATCCTATCTCCATTTTTCCTATGCATTGAGGCTAAAAAAAAGAAAAGGTCTTTCTATGCATTTTAGCACTAAAAGACAAGATTTTGGACAAAAGGGCATTGGATCTTATAAATTTTGTTCAACTTCTGTGTTCTTTAGCATGGAAAAGAACTGAAGAAACCCTTTTGGTCAATTTGACCTTTTACCACAAAGCAGCGCCTCCTTCCATATCTCTGTCTCTTTCATTAATAAAGAGCAGCAGCTTTTAAGGTGGAAAATCAGATGAACCCCACTCAACAAATAAGATGGAGTATGAAACTTATACCTTAAATGGGTTAGAAATGCCTCTTCACTATTCCTGTAATATTCACACGGTGAATTCTGATTGTAGTCATCAAGAAGTATCAACCTTTTCCTGTTAATTTTGCAGATAACCCAACTTGGGTCTTGGATTTCATCTGGTTCCACTTCACATCTCTTTTCAGTCTCTTCATAAAGCTGGCTAGCATCTTCTGTGTTATCGGGCAACTATTGTATCTATTTAGCAATAATTTCCTCAATGTTTTCTGCTAATCACAGAAATCACATCAAGAGAAACATCATACAAAAATTTGATGTATAATTTTTTCAAAATTCACGTTGTTGATGTTGTTACCGGGTCCATCCTGATTGAGATGTAGTAAGTAGAAGAAATGAAGCATCTTTGTCCATCCATAGTTAGGCTAGGCTCCGTATAGGACCCCACTTTCATTTTCCTTGTGACTTAATATCCGTTCTGGCTAAACAAGCAATGGTTGCCCTTCCAAGATTGCATATGGATTTTTTTCTTGGTTAAGGGCTCCATCTATATGAATTTGGTACTTGTTTCATCGTTTGCTTTTGTTTCTGTTTGCTATATGAGACAACAATGAAAAATGTTGAATAGGATATCAGATTTACAGCTGTTATTTGTGTTTCTGATGAAATCGCTGTGCTCTCGTGGGGTTGGTATAACAAATGAAATAATAGTGTTGACTATGGACATGATCGTGATTTGCTTGCATTTTTGAAATTGTGAACATGATCACATGATATGTTGAGTATTCATATAAGGTGACAAACTTGTTCAGAAATGTTAGATTAGACTATTACTTAG
This sequence comes from Trichilia hirta, assembly GCA_035221805.1. Classification (NCBI taxonomy): domain Eukaryota; kingdom Viridiplantae; phylum Streptophyta; class Magnoliopsida; order Sapindales; family Meliaceae; genus Trichilia; species Trichilia hirta. The sequence continues at coordinate 10,498,362 of JAWDEX010000012.1, forward strand.
AATTATTTGTTGATGTGATTTATTTTTTAGCAAGTAATGCATGTACGGACCACACGAGATATCATTTCGATGAATAAAATTGATGGAAGTGACAATCATTAATAATTTTAGCCTGATAAGCTTGGCGTTTGCAACAGGAATGCACATCAAAAAACAGAACAGAACAAAAGAAAAAAGGTGCAGCATCAGCATGGGCACGGGGTATATTCTTTAATTTGATGAAAGGGTTGCAATGTTGTGAGTTGTGACTACTTCGGAAAATGGTCTGAAAAACGAAGTCTTTGGGCCAGGTAAGTTATGGGCTCAGAGGCCCACGATTGGGAACATTTCTTCGTAATTTCCTAACAGCGTAAGGACAACCTTGAAAGTGTAAGCCTCAAAACGGGGTGGTGGTTGTGGTAATTCTAAAATTAAAAACTATTTTGGATAATAATAATATTAACTCTTAACATATCTTATATATTTTTATATAAATATTTAATTTTTACAATTTTTATTTATAACACATTTAAAAGCTACCATATCACATACGGACATGACATATTTAATATAATATGCAATTAGTATAAAAAGTCTATTTTGTAAATTGCTTCAAATAATATGCATCATTATTATGAATTTAGAAAAAGAATTAAATTGGATTTTAAAAAATAATATAGATTAATGTAATCTACATGCGTCGAAATTGTTTTATACTCCTAAAAGGCAAAATATTGAGCTTCAATAAATAAATATAAAAATGAATAATATATTCAATTAGAGTTTTATTATTATATAAAATTTCTTTTTATTATTAGCTTTATTTGACTTTAAAAGAAAATTTGTCAAAAATTTTTGTAGCACGTACATTTAATAGGATTCATTTATTTTTTTATTTTTTTAAATTGCATTCCATAATTATTGAAGAAGCTTTAAAATCACAACTTCTCTATTTTAAATATTCCTTACGATAAATGATTTTTGTTTTTTTTTTGTAAAATATATTTCACATAGACTAATATTATGACTATAAATTGAAAATTCGGTAGAAGACTAAAAGGACTACTATATATGAATTATATTATATACTAAATTTATAAAGAAATTTTCATAAAACTAGCCTGGACCCTAGTGTACTCGTGGCTCTGTATTGGCTTTTATTTTTAATATATATTATAAGAAGAATAAATTATAATTTTAAAATAATTAAAAAAAATATTTTTAACAATTTAACTCTTTAAAAAATTTATTAAAATATTTTTAATTTTTGAAAAGTTCTTCATTTTTTCTTTTACACGTCCAAATCTTACCTAACTTTATACATATCCCAAAATTAAATATTAGAGGAGGACAAAAATAACTCTAGTGTCAAAAATTGGTCCGGTGCTATCCATTCGATCCGAATTTAATTTAAAAAGAAAATTTTAATTTTATTATTTAGTGAGCCGTTTCGATTCGAGACACAATTTCTTTTCGATTGATTTGAGTATAAAATTTTAAGGATAAAGCACAAGTCACCCTTTTATTAGTTAAAATAATAGATTTTTTGAATTTTTTAAAATTTTGTTCTCGTTTTATCCATAATTAAATTTTTTTAAAATTAATTGAAAAATAAAAATTTCAGTCCTAATTTTTTGATAGCTAATTGATTACACCCATTAAATAGTAAAAATAGTGATTCATTTATATTATTATAAATCACTCAATCAATCGAGTCTTAAAGGCACGAAAATTCTTCACTAATTAAATTTAAAATTAATATTAAAAAAATTTTTCATTAATAAAAATATGGAATAACAGTTAAAGGATTTAAAATTTACTATCTTTTCCATTGGGCTGTGAATTGAATTGCCATTTTTGATACATTGAATAAAAAGTCCCATTCTTCTTGGATTCTCAAACCACAAAACGCTCTATTTTTATATTCTATAATTTGACTATATGCTGCAGTATATGCTCCTCTTTAAAAGTTTAGTTTTATAATTTGCCATCAAAATCAGGTGAAATTTTATTGATTTTTGTTTAGATTTAATCGAAGTTTGGATGGATGTAAAATTTTTGCTATAAAACTATCGAATTTAGACCAACTTGCTTGTCGAAAACGAATATGTAAAAAGCACTATAGTTGGAAAAAGGGTTAATTTCATGTCACTTTCAATGATATTTTGATATTTGCCAAGGCACCCCTTGAATATTTTATTTATCATTATTTCACACATCTAATATTAAAAAAATTATTTAAAAATTAAAAACAAAAAAAAAAATATCTTCTACAATTAAATACGTAAAATTTTATCGAAAATCGATTTTACAGTATAAACACTTATAATTTATTTATGATAATATTTTGTATATAATATAGAATAGAACAAATTTAATCTATTTATAAATGAAGGTTAAATTAATTTTTTAAAAATTAGACACACAAATACAAATGAACTTAAATTTATAATTACGTTAGTAAGTATAATACATTTGTTATCTTTCCGCTTATTTATTTCCCTAATTCAATAATTTTCTTGCTCACCTAACTATTTAACACCCCAACATTAGTTTGGCCAAATCCTCATCCATTTTCATGGAACCATGCATGATTCCCAGTTTCATAGTTCCCCTGCCAATATCCGTAAACGTCGACTTTCTCAATCGCCAAAGGGTAATCTCGTCAATCCGTAAAAAATTTATCATTGGATTGGTAACGATCCAAACTTCATTCGAATCTAACGAAAGTCCTTTTTACCTTCTCCCTACAAAAACTGTAATACAGTTACAGTCCAAAACGATATATCGGGCCGTACTGCTTGTGATCCAACAAAGTTTCCCCCTTTCTGCTTCTATTGAGAGAATTTTAAGGGAAAATCTCAAATGGGTTTGATTGAACTAGTGAAATCTATAGATTGGGAGCAAGAATCGTATCCAGCTTATGAGGATTTCGCTGTACTTCCTTTCTTTGCCCTTTACTTCCCCACTGTTCGATTTTTCCTTGAAAAATTCGTATTCGAGGTACTTGTTTTTCTATTATTTGATGCATATATATAAAATTGATTGGATATTTTTCTTCTTTTTTTTTTTTTTTGTTTATAAATGTTTGACCTCAACTTGTTGGTTCGGTAGTAGCTCGTTTGTTAGGGTACTTGATTAACCCAGATATGATTTGCAGTTCTATATAATGGGTTGAGTCCTTTTGTGTATGTTTTGTTTTCAGTGAATTTTTGTGTCAGTTGGAGAGAATGGTGTTTCAATGCGTAGCAGTTGTTTGCAACTATTTGTAATGGTTGGATAAAGCATGATTTGATTTGAGTCAACGCGTTTTTATCCATTGGCAAAGTCAATATTACAATGACAAAGATCTAATATTAGAAGGTGTAATACTTAATCAATCAGACAGATAATGCTTCAAATTTTTGTTTCAATAGTTTACAACACAAGAAGATGATCACTCTATATTGTAGTTTGCCATTTAACGTGAATATTGAAGTACTATACCCTGGAAAACATTTCAACTCTTTAGTAAACAGTTCTAAATTAGTGCTATGATTATGTTGTATAAATTCACATCACTTGTTGTGGAAATGACCTTTATATACTACATTTTATTAACTACTGAAGCTCATGGAATTCGCTTGTAGTTCCTTGCATGAATCTTGTGTACTTTGAAGTGAAGTTGAGGAAATAGCACCAGAAGAAAAAATAAATTCATCTCCTTGCTGTGGAAGTGACCTTCTGATTTGCTTCCGAAAATGAAAATTTGTTTGCTTGACTTACAGTCCGTGCAAGATGTAAATAAATGACACCAGTTTTCCACTTGTCATATTTTGACTTATTGCATCAAGATTTAGCTAAGCATTCTAGCTAGCTTTTTACATTAGTCAGGTGTATCTGAGATTAGATTAGTGTTCTTCTTGGAGCTTGAGTTAATTTTCCCTATATTGAGTTGAATTGTTGGACAGACAAGCTTGAAACTTTATCTATAGATGCTTGGGTTTTTGATGAATGAGAGTATGATAAAGAGATATTGCCACATGTAATTGGAGAACTAGAAACTTGAATATTCATGCTTAGATTTATCATGATATACAATTTGTTTAAGTTTAAGCCTCGGCTTGTCCCTTCAACTTATATATTCCCAAATTTTGTAGCTTTTAAATAGCTTCAAGACTATAGTGGGAGCTAAGCATAGGAAAATCAGTAAGGCTGATGCAAGTTAAGCAGAGGAGAGGCCTTTTTGTAATTGGTTCACTAATCCTATCTTCCAACATAAGTTTAAGAATAATACAAATACTTTTCTGATCAATTTTATGCATGTTGATAATTAGTCTGAAAAGGAGACTTTTCTGACCTAAAATTCCCTATGCAGAAACTTCCTCCCCCTCAACAACTACAAGGACACATAGTAGAATACAAAGATGATATCATTGACTTCTTACAAACCATAAAGTTTATTTTATCTATTTATTAGTTAATGATATGTTTTGAAGGAAGTTGGGTGGTTGAAGAAACAAAGAAAGATGTACTGGTTGCAGAGAGAGTGTAGATAGAAACGAGTGCTGGATGTCAATGGAGAAAACAAAAATAAAGGAGGGGGAACCTGTTAAGCCTATTTATAACAACAATTTTTCTACACTTACGAAAAGGATAGACCTTTCTTTGCATCTACTCCCTGCTCTCTTAAACTGTAGGTGATGTTGTTGATGCCATGTGATGACGATGAATTTTGGCTATTGCGGTTATCCTTGCTGCATAGGTTTTAATCAATAATATGTTGTATGTGATTTTATACATCTTTATTTGTGCATATGATATGTGGCACCTCTTTCTTCTTCTTTTAGTTTGCTGCATATTTTAAAAAAATAGCAATTCAGCCCTAATTGAGGACGTCATACCCATTTATGCAAATTGAGGAGATTCATTTTTCATGTTGATTCATGAATATGTTAAGTATTGATTTCTGCTAATGCTTTAATTTTCTTTTACATTTTAGTCCCAGCAACAAACACTAGCTCTATTTAAATATGAATATTGCTTCCTTTTTCTTGTGTTTATGGTCCTTTCTTTACATGTTCATTTGTTTCCTACAAGCATTCTTATTCTTCTAAGAATTCATCATGATTCATCAAAATGCATGTATCACAGAAATTGGCGAGGCGAATGATTTTTGGCAAGGGGCATCAGACACTGGATGTTGAGACAAAAGAGGGAAAGAAGAAGATTAGAAAATTTAATGAGTCAGCTTGGAAATGCGTGTATTTTCTTTCAGCAGAGCTTGTGGCACTGTCTGTAACTTATAATGAGCCTTGGTTTACAAACACAAGATATTTTTGGGTGGGGCCAGGAGATCAGGTGTGGCCTGACCAGAAAATAAAGTAAGTTTTTCTACATGATATATCAACCTGTTGGCGTTTTTTGTTCAGTTATTAATTGGGTCTGTTTTATATTTGAAAACGAATTCTTCCTTAAAGTAATTTGAAGACATCTACTCTATAACTTAGTTGGGCGAGAATTGAATCTTTTTGCAGGTTGAAATTGAAGGGATTATATATGTATGCTGCTGGATTTTATAC
>JAWDEX010000012.1:10519969-10532606 GCA_035221805.1 Trichilia hirta
TTACAAAAGAAAATGATAAAATTCCTGAAACAATTCTTTTAAAAGCTTTTGTTTCTCTGTGTAATTTCGTTTTCTTTCGGTTTAGGGGAACCCACCAACCACCCCAGCATTAGTTGCATCCTCTATTGACTCGCAAGAGAATTACTCAAAACAAAATTACGTTAGTTGCATTTGTATATATATATACATATTTTAGAGTCGAACCTATCGCTCCCACTCTCATCTATCCTATTATTCATTGAAGAAAAGAAAGAATAAGCAATATGGCCAATTCAATTTTGCAAATTGTGGTGTTGGTTTTTTGTATTTTTGTCTCCCGGTTGCATGCGAATGATTTGACTTTGGATTACTATGCAAAAACGTGCCCAACTCTGTTCGAGATTGTAAGGAAAGAAATGGAATGTGCTGTAGTATTGGATCCACGAAACGCAGCGTTTATAGTACGATTACATTTCCATGATTGCTTTGTTCAGGTTGGCATCTTCATCTCCTTGTGAATATATGTGCTTGTTCAAGATTATGATCTGCTGTAACAAACCAGGAGATTGACTTTTTTTTGATTTCTTGGTGTTGGTTGATTTATGAGCACATTCAGGGATGTGATGGATCCGTTTTGCTAGACGATACAATCGACTTGCAAGGAGAGAAAAAAGCTTCTATCAACAAAAACGCCCTCAAAGGTTTCAGAATAATTGATAGGATCAAGAACAAGATTGAATCGGACTGCCCTGGAATCGTATCTTGCGCAGATATTCTCACCGTTGCTGCAAGAGATGCAGTCATACTGGGGGGTGTGTGTGTGTGTGTATATATATAGCAATCTACTCGAACGGAAAGCTAGCTCACTGCAACTAATAAACATTCATTCAATTTAAATTATTATTTGTGTGCAGGTTGGTGGACCTTACTGGGATGTACCAGTGGGAAGAAAGGATTCAAAAACAGCAAGCTATGAACTAGTAAACGCGAATCTACCGACAGCAGATGATGGTCTTCTCTCGATTATTTCCAAGTTTGCTTCTCAAGGTCTCTCAGTCACTGATATGGTGGCTCTTTCAGGTAACCTAGCAATATATTCATGAATTCTCAAGTTCAGATGTACATAAACATTTTAAAATACCTGTAATTGATAACGTCAGTATAAGAGAAGCATTATATAGATGTACTCATTATCTGTCGTGTAGGAGCTCATACCATTGGAATGGCACGCTGCGAGAATTTTCGCAATAGAATTTATGGAGATTTTGTATCAACTTCAGTAAAAAATCCGATTTCAGAGACTTATCTCGGCAACTTGAAATCAAAATGTCCGGCCGTCGGAGGAGACAATAACATTACAGCAATGGATAATGTTACACCCTATCTTTTTGACAATTCCTTTTATCAAATTATATTGAGGGGAGAAGGATTGTTAAATTCGGATCAAGAATTGTATTCAAGCGCGTTTGGTATTCAAACCAAGGAGCTTGTGAAGACGTATGCACATGATTCTCTTGCTTTCTTCCAGCGATTCTCAGATTCAATGGTGAAAATGGGAAATATTACAAACCCAGATAGCTTTGAGAATGGAGAAGTGAGAAAGAATTGTAGATTCGTGAACACATGAGCTGCATGAAAAAATGAAGCAAGAAACTGCCATCAGTTCTTTTTTTTTTTAATATTTATTTGTTATGTGCAAGAAGTGCTCAAACTCACTCATTTTGTTATATATATGTCCTACAGAAATTACTGACAAAAATTGGAGTTTGCGTACATCTTTGATTCATGTTAAATTAATACGGAAAAAAATTGGTTTTGTTCTTACTCTACTCGCTACTCCTTTTATAATTATTACAAGAAAATAATTCAAATTATTTTCCAATTTCCTGTGAGCGGGATCAAACTCTCGTATACCATTATGAAACCACCGCTGCATACAAGCACGAGAATAAACATCCTCATGCACTCTTCATTCATATACAAATATAATAGTCAATATTTTTGGTGAATTTTTTTTTATTTAAAAAAAATTATGTTAAGATTTATTTAAAGCATATTAACACATTTAATTTGTTGAAAAAGAGATTTTTTTATTTACTAATTAATTTTTAACATGATATGAGAACAATAGGATGGTGTAGTATTTGGTATTGTACCGGAAATGCAATTTATATCAAACCAAAGTGCTAGCACAAGTATTTATATATATATACACACGTATGTATGTATGTCTTCTTTTTTTCATTTTTTTTTTTGTCACAATCAATCCTTTTATAAAAGTATTTATATATATATGCAACATATGGAGGATGGTAGTGAATTCAGTTCTTGAAGACTTGGGCCATCTTCTATAAATTTATGGCCCAATATTACACAACACAAATTGAGGGAGGTTATAAACTTTCTGTCATTCAGATTTATCAAATGGAATTTTCATTTTTATCACTTTCTTTTCAGAACAATTCTTTATATCACGTCAAATTGAAATTATCATATTTTATGGTCAAACACGCTATGTTTATTTATTTTAAAGCCAAATTACATATTGGAAGAATATTTTTATTCTCTAAAATTTATTCAAATTTAAATGTTTTTGTTGTCCTAAGTTATCCATTGCTAGTTACAATATTCTTTTATTCAATTCAAAGTCAAATGTATACTACCTGAAATAAAATAACCAATAAATCATATTGCCATCTAATTTACAAGTAGAAGAAAGAAAGGAAAAAATATTTACATCCATATTTAAGATTAGAGCATCATTTCTATCACCATTAAGTACAAAATGACTCAAATGTTAAAATTACAGATCCTAAAACCCAAGATTTCTGTCTTCATTATTAATTATATTATATACATACATACATATTTTCAATTTCAATTTCATTTCCAATTCCAATTCCGATTGTTTAAATATTGACACCTTGCTTATGCTTTAATAGTACAAGCAACCAACTAATTTTTCATGATACCACATTAACACTCAAAAATCAATAAATGTCAAAATTATTTGTTATGTCCGTAATATAAAATATGAAAACAAATTCATGCAAGGTAAAAGCAATCGACGAAGATTACCTTAGCATGCATCTCAATCTGATATAATTCTTAGATAAATCTATCCCAATCATTAATTCCAGCAAGTTAGAAAATAAACTCTTGATAATTTGTATTTCTTGAAAAAATAACAAATTTGTTTCTATCACCCTTAAGAATCTCGAGTCTTCTAAAAGAACATTCTACCAACATAGAACATTAACATAAATTTGTTAAACATATATTCCCACATTTTAAATTTGCATAAGAAAAATAAATAAAATTAAGAACATACTAAAATGTTGTTCACTTGAGAGCTCGGAGTTAATCGAAAATATAATAAAAATCATATTCTCAAGTACATCGGAGTTTCGTTGGCATCTAAGTTAGATGAATGAGTCGTTAATTTTGATCCATTTTTCAATTTTATAAATTAAACAAATGAAGTTAAAGTAATACACATAAAAGATAAAATTGCATGAGACAAATTCAAAGATATTTTTGTTTGGAACGTGCGAACTTCACTAAAAGGATAATGGATGTAGAATTGTTGATAAATAAAAATAATTAGAGCTTTGAATTGGGTTAAAACATGCAAATTTTCAATAAATATATTTATATATATTAAGTGTTCATAATTATGACGAACAAAGTCAGTATGACATGACCCAATTTGTAAAATTTTTACTCTTTTTGCAATTATGTATTTAATTAAAACAAAAGTATTTGAAATTAATTTTGTCAAATAAACACTTTTAACGTGGAAGAAAATAATAATTCAATCCATCAATCAAGTGCATAAATTAAAATTTGACTTTTTTATAGAAAAAAATTTAAACAACGAATACTGCAAATTCTTTATTTTTTAGGATGATTCTTGACATTTAATTATTGCAGTGCATGCAATTGTTTGAAAAATAAAAAATAAAAAATAAAAATAAAAATTTGCATGTATTATTTCATGTGGATGGACCAATCAATCATGCGGGTAGAATTATTTAATAAATAAATTAATTGAATCATTTCAAAATTTTATTTTTAGGACAATTCTTGGTATTTAATTATTGCAGTGGATGCAATTGTTTAAAAAGAAAAAGAAAAAAAGAATTTCCATGCCTTACTTTTAGGTTTATAAGCTAATTAATGGTGTTAATTTAATTATTTAATTATTTAGTAGATAAATTAATTAAATTAAGGTCAATTAATCAGTCGGTCCAATATAAAATGAACGTATGTAAATTTTTGTAGAATCAAAAATAGAGAGAAAATATGATAGGAATAGTCAATGAGTGGGGCCATGTTGCATGTGGGTAGGTAATAGGAAGAGTCGATAGATTATTCTTTTTCCACAATCTCCTTCCCTATCAAGCTAACAAGCAATGACTTCCACTTCCTTGTGGACGTACGTTTTCGATTTCATTTCACAATTTTAAGATTTTAATAATTTTAAAAATAAAAATAAAGTATAATTGTTTATATAAATTATTAAAAATAAATCAACATATAATAATATTAATTAGTATACAATTCATATAATTTATTTTTATTGATTAAATTAAATTAAATTAATTAACATTTTTATAATATTTTAATTTATATTTTCCTATTATTTTCAAAATAATTACAAGACACGTTGCTAATAATAATCCAAAAAGTAGGTCGATAAGAGATGATATTAATAGACGTGCATGTTACCTCTAAACCCTAAACCCATGTGTTTCAACAATGATTTGAGATGAGATTCTATGAATTTTATCATAATTCCTAATTTTTATGTTTTATATCTTTAATTTAAAAATTACAATAAATGAATAGAAAATAAAATTATTAAAAAGAAAAGAAAAGAAAAGAAAAGAATATACGGTACAATGCAATACCCCTTTTCAACGTTTAAGTTGTATATTGTGGAATCCATTTATGTTCTATATTCATTGTCCCCGGCAAAATAAATTTATATCTTGAATTCATTTTTCCAATCAAATCATTCTTCGAATGAAAGATAGAGTTGTCAATATCATATGATAAGTAAGTTTTCCAAAGACTTTTAATATGAAGTTGAGTGAGGTCAGTGGTGGGGGCACCATCACCCACCAATAAGAGAAAAAAGGTTAGAAAATTTATTATGACTCGTAAAACACCAAATGACATTATCAGATTACGGCTCTAAGTTGAATTTAATTTAGTAATGTAGTAGGGTGAATTTAATTCTAATACATATAAAAAATAGATTAAAAAAAAAATGTTTGAATTAATTGTCAATGGGTTACGTCTTCATACTTTACGCGACTCATTCTACCCACTATTATCACAAAATCCTATAATAAATAAATTTCATAGTTGAATTATATAATACAATTAATATTGTCTATTATTATTATTTTATCATAACATTAACTCTATTAAAATTTAATATTATCAAATATTTTTTTATTTATTTTTAAAATAAAATAAAATCACTATAGATCTTTAATTTTAATTAGTATAAACTAACTCTTCAAACCATTGGATGCGTTTGGTAACATTATCTCAACAATCCTATTATTCCCGTTCATCAAGTAATCATAATTACGAGTGAATTCCTTTTTCACTTAATTGCTATAGAGGAATCATCAACTTTCCAAATGACAATAGAATAATCATTCACAAAAGATTGGGTACAATTATATCCATTGCTTTGCTTCTTGTACTTTCTCTACCTTAAATCTCTCTCTCTCTCTCTCTCTCTCTATATATATATATATTATCATTCCATTATGATAAAATTAAATAGTGTCATTTTGCCAATTTTCTTCTTGTTACGAAGGCTCTTTCTATTTGGTACGAATCCAAACTCAACCAATCAAATTCAATCACTATACATGTAACTAAAGTCAAACATAAAAGTTAAAAGGTTATTCCAACCAATTTGAGAAGCAAGGAACCATTCAAACCGATAATTTATGTTCATTAATATTCTATGCCCAAGTAAATGGACATGTCAATTGACTCCACTTAACAATTTTGACCAAAGAAATGATGTCGAATTCAAAGGAAAGGGAAGGACAAGGCTATAATGTATTCCCACCAAAACTTCCATGCAGTAATTAATCTTTTATTATTTAATAGGTTAAATAATTCAATTATAGTTGAAGAATTATTACTTTTTAAAGTTTAAACGGTCCATGAAAGTCCCGAATTTAAATTATCACTATTGCAATGTTAGTTATTTTATTATAATTTTTAATTTTACATTGTATTGTTATAAATAAAAGTATAATTTAGAATTATAATAAAATGTAAGATCAAATATACCGTACCAAATTTAAATTATTAATAAACCAGATTCACTCGGTTACAGACATCAACTGACAACTTTCATGCCACCACGTTTGATAATTGAGTCTTGGTTGATAGATTGATCAGCAAATAAATAATTGCCGATCGATTGATCAAATATATAAATAGTCCCAGGATCTGTTATTGTGAATTTAATTATACGTATATTTCTTTTATCTGTTTCTTTTATTATAAAATTTTAATCGATTTATTTATGTATTATTAATACCTAAAAAAATTAGTAAATACTCTATAATTTTTAAAATAATATCTATTTCTGTCAAATATTTTATAAAAAAATTTTCTTATAATCTTTTAAAATATCACTTAATTTTTATTAATATATTTATAATAAATACTTTATATAGTTTAAAAGAGTGATAAAACTCCCTTTTGTTAAAAATAAAAACACATATTTTTATTATATAAATTCTTATTTTTTATTATATAAATTTATGACTTTTATCACATAAATTTTTAAATTAAAATAATGAATTTTTTTAAAAAATATTTTAAATTTAATTTAGAATTTTAATACTTTATATTAAAAAAATTTATAAATTAAAATTAAAATATTTTTATTTTATATTTATAAAAATTTATGAATTTATTTTAATTTTATAATTTAAATTTATAAAAAAATTTATTTTACTTTTATTTTTAAAAATTAAAATAAAAAATAATTTAAATATTTTATTTAAATTATTTAATAACTATAATATTTTATATTATAAAAAAATTTAATTTATAATTTTATATTAATAAATACATTTAAAAAAATTTATCAAATATAAATATAAAATTATAAATTAATTTTTTTATTTTATAATACTTTATACTGAAAAAATTTTATAACTTAATTTTTAAAAATTAAATTATAAATTATTTTAGTGTAAAGGATTATATTATAAAAAGATTAATTTATAATTTTATATTTATATTTGATAATTTTTTTTATAAGTGATTATAAATATAAAATTTTAAAATTTTTTATAGTATAAAGTATTATAGTTGTTTAATAATTTAAATAAAATATTTAAAATACTTTTATTTAATTTTTAAAAATAAAAATAAAAGAAAATTTTTATAAATTTAAATTATAAAATTAAAATAAATTCATAAATTTTTACAAATATAAACTAAAAATATTTTAAATTTAATTTATAAATTTTTTTAGTGTAAAGTATTATTGAATTAAAAAATTAATTTATAATTTTATATTTATATTTAATAAATTTTTTTATAAAAGTGCTTATTAATATAAAATTATAAATTAAATTTTTTATAATATAAAATATTATAATCATTTGATAATTTAAAAAAAAATATTTAAAATATTTTATTTAATTTTTAAAAATAAAAATAAATTAATAAGTTTTTAGGAACATAAAATAAAAATATTTTAAATTTAATTTTTAATATTTAATTTATAAATTTTTTAATATAAAATATTATAAATTAAATATAAATTTTTTGTCAAACGATAATTATTCGTTACCACTTGCAAGAAGGAAAGGAAAGTCCCGGACTCCTGGTTTCGTTAGTTAAGTTGGAACAAGGCTGGATGCGTTACTTAATATTAAAATTAAAAAATAAAATAAATTTACTTAAGAAAATGTCAAATAAATAAATAATCAAACTATTAAATACCTATCTCTGTCTGTCTCTACTCTGCTGTTGAGTCCTTTCAAGTGTCAAGCTGATTCTCGAGAATTCACTCTGTCCCAGGAAAAGTCCCCAAAAATCACATTCCTTCCCTTCTTAGGAAACAGAAACACGATTAAAGAAACGGAAAAATATATAAAATAGAAAACTCTTAAACGCTTTTTTATTCACACAGAGAACTTATTACAACAACGTTCTGGCTCAGTTTGAAACTCATTGTCGCAAAATCTAGATTGGTGAGTGCTCTTATCGTTACAGTTTTATGTCTTTCGTTTATTTTGATCCAATTTGACTTCTGGGTATTTTTTTAATGTCAGTTTATTATCTGGGTACTTCTTTTTTTTTTTCTTCTTTTCTGTTTGATACATTACCATTTTGTTTTTTCAAGTCGGTTGCTTTAGAATGTCATATTAGATCCATTGTTGTTAAAAGAGAGTTTCTACCGTCGTTTTGTTTGGTGAATATTGGTTCGTTTTCGTTTTGTTTTCTGTGTTTGTTTCTTTTGTCATATGTATTATAATATTTTGCAGGTGATCATTAGCATGTGATTTTTGTGGTGGTTGGTGTTTCGGAACACGAGATTGTGCTTAGGGGGATTGTACAAATCCTTTATTTGAATATTTCAAAATCGTAGCTTCATGTTTATGTATGGCTCGAAAGAGCATTTGCTGACATTAATTGTCATTGGTTAGAGTTACTGTTCTTTGGCACTTCTTTTTTTAAAAAAATTCTAAATACAGTATCGCGTACTTGGACTAAATGTGGTAATTTTGTGAGATACTCCTATGAATTAAATGATGTTATCATGAATATTAATATTATATATAGGTGGTGAAGGCCTTTCATTGCAGAAGTTTATGCTACTTGAGTAGCGCCACTTTCATGAGAAAGGTTCTCGGTTGAAATTATGGGAATCCTAGGATTTTGGACTTTCTGTCTGTTGACCAGAAAATATTATGATATAATGGTGGGTTATTATGGTTGATTATCGTGATATAAAACAATCTAATTGCAGTAAGTTCAGATGACTGGGATGTAATATTTGTGTATCAATACTTCTACTTTGAATCAGGGGGTTGTAGAGCTTCCACTTTTTACTTGCATGAATATAGAGGTATTAAGTACAATTTCATTCTGTGTGACAAGCGAGATATGGATTTAAAATTCTACTGTTGATAATTACCAAGCAATGTGGTGGAGACTGCAGTAGCAGGTCAAAAAAAATCTCAGAATTGTGTCAAATAGTATAGATGATTGTTCAGTTGTTTCCTCTACAGCTAAGCCAGACTAAGATGAATTCTGTTCCTTTTACTTGAACACGTAGCAAATTGTTCTTTGATGTCTACCATTGATAGTTGCCTTGCGGTTCTTTAGTTTTTCCCCCTAAAGATACTAGAAAAAAAAAAAAAAAAAAAAAACTCCTATCTCATGTTTGTATATGTGTGTTTATATTTATCAATTTTAGACATCCTCAAATCTATTGACGTAGAGGAGCTTTGCCTGATATCCTTGAGTATTTTCATTCACTGTACATCATTTTATGGCTTTGCATCCTTGAAGCTTTTGTCACTGACTGCACTAAGTTCAATACATTAGTTTGTTGCCATTTAATTGCCAATCATTAACCAGATAAAGCATTTTGGTTTTCTTAGAGTAGACTTTAGTTATCTGAACATATTGCTTTGTTTTTTATTCTTCAAAATTTATTTACCTTTGCGCATTTTTCTTTTGTTTTCATTAGTGGAAGTGGCAGATCTTTTTCAATGGCTCAAGGTAGTTCTAGTACTGAATCACACCAGAAAAAACCAGTTCTTTTAAAAGATCAAGTCCGGTTGGTTAAGAGAAAGGCCTCTGATCGACATGAGATAGTTCCTATCCAAGATCCTTTGTCATTTGAGAAGGGTTTCTTCGTAGTTATCCGTGCATGTCAGTTGTTAGTACAAAAGAATGATGGAATAATATTGATAGGGCTAGCTGGTCCTTCTGGGGCTGGCAAGACTATTTTTACAGAGAAGATACTAAACTTTATGCCCAGCATTGCTGTCATATCTATGGACAACTACAATGATTCTAGTCGAGTTGTTGACGGCAATTTTGATGGTAATTCTCTGCACTCGCCCTTCCTTTCATTTGAAAAGTTTGATTTTTTTGAAAAAGTTATTTTTAGAAAGTCTCTCCACTTGCAGGATATTTTTGCATCACAACTTTTATCCATATGGTAGAAATATTTTATATTTGAAGGATACAATTATTACTTCTTGGGAAGAATTTTTGTCTATGTGGTTATTTATTACTTTGGAAGAATTATTGTCTATATGGTTGAATAAGGCATAGTGATTTTGGTTTTTTCTGTAACCATCATAAAATTCTAGAGTGAAAACTGTTTTATGCTCAGAAGATTTTTGTTCACCTGCATGTCCATGTGTTGCTTATCAAAGCAAGACAACATGTGCAATTATGGTGAATCTTTTTGAGTGGTTATGCTACTTTATCCAATTATTGGGATGGCGTGCAGAAGCCTTGATGTTCTTATCTTATTTTATTTTTTTAGGAATATGCTTGATTAGAAAGGTTTCCTGTGTGTTATTGATTGATGTTATGACTCAAGGCTTATTTTGGTGGTTGACTGGTTGGAAGAAGTAGTGCTCTCAGATGGATGAGTTCTACTGGTTAGGGGAAGGAAAGAGTTCAAATGCCTTCGGAGGCAATTTGCTCTGCTGGGTATGAGAATCTAGCTTAGGATTTTCCTTGGCCGACTGGGCTGGAGGAGTGAGGTCATTTCTGGTGTTATCTTTTGGTTAAAAACTAGGAGAAGCTTTTAGAAGCAATTTATTAAAGTAGATCATGCTTCATATCTGTTTTTGATGATGTTTGGTTTTGGGACAAACTACCAAAGTACGCCTTTGTAATGTTGTCAATATTGTGATGACTAGGATGCTTTTGTGGCTAGTTATTCTGGTATATATGGTTTTGACTTGAATGAGGATTTTGATTGGAAGAGGAGCTTTTATCTTTTATACTAGGTGTTCTTTGCTTTGGTTATGCATTTTTAATGCACTATTTTACTTATCAAGATAAATAAATAAAATCTGAACCAGACCTGGATGATAGATACAACTTATGATGAATTAATTGTGAATGACATTTTCTACAAATTGCTAGCCGTCTAAATTAGAGCTAGACACTTATGATAGATACAACATTTTAATCAGAATAGACTATGTCTTCAAATAAACTTGGCAACTAGGTACACAAGCAGCATGCAATCTGATGAGTACACAACAAGCCTGGAGGAAATAACAATAGTATCGCCGATAGCATCAGTACATTTGGAAGCTTGATACGCAAGAAGGAAGCAAATATGATGGAAATAGAGTTGCTAGAGAAAATGACATCATACTTCTTGATGCAGTTGCTCAACAGCATTCTAAATGCATGTTATTGTTGTGGAGGAGGCAAGAAGATTACTTTACAACTGTTAAATAAATATTGACCTATAAAACATCCAAGAATTGATTATTTAATTTATCATAAGAAAGAACCAGAAGTTTCATCTTTGCCTCCATCCTTTCAAATTTTATCTGATGGATTGGAAGATTCATTATACTTCTCTTCTTTCAAATTGGTTCTCATGGAAGGATGAAAACCTTTTCTCTAGATTAGAGCATGTTTTTGGTTTCCTATCCATTTTCTTTTTCTGATTTGATGATGACCAAATTTTGGTTTCATTTCTTAGGTGCACCTTTTTCTTTTAATGGGTTGACTAATTTGTAGAGTTTTTCATATTGCAAATCAGATGCTTGCAAGTATATTGTTAATTATCCATCTTCAAATTTAATAGTTGGAGCTGAGTTGGAGCATGCTGGGTGCTGCTATTAATTATGTTTATTGTTTTTCCTTATTTGAAAAACAGATCCACGCTTGACTGACTATGACACGTTGCTTGAAAATGTACGTGATTTAAAAGCAGGAAAGACAGTGCAGGTTCCAATCTATGATTTCAAGTCTAGCTCACGCACAGGATACAGGTTGAACAACACTCCGTTTGATGCATATAATTTATTTCTTTCGTTGTTCTCTTAGCAAGCTTTTAAGAACTAATTCATCTCAGCATTTCATAGTAATTGTGAAGTAAAAGATTACTGCCATAAATGCTGAAATCATGATCATTTGAGTTATAGATTTTGAAGTTCGTACTTGCCTCCTGATTGTGAATATATGGAACGGCTACATTCATTCTATTGTAATTCTGTATTTCCACAAAAAAACAAGTTAACAGGCATAATATTTTGTGCTCATTTGACACATGCAATAAGTTGCGGGGATTGTACTTTTCTCACTTTTTAGGGTCCAACTCACTTTTGCATTTCTTGTATCTCTATTAAATATTGACCTGTTGTTTCTAAGATCTAAGCTGAGCATCTATTTGTGGCTGAGCATCTATTTGTGGCAGGACTGTTGAAGTCCCAAGCTCCCGGATTGTCATTATTGAGGGCATCTATGCTTTGAGTGAAAAGTTGCGACCATTATTGGACCTCCGTGTGTCTGTCACAGGGGGTGTTCATTTTGACCTTGTCAAACGTGTTTTAAGGGACATACAACGTGCTGGCCAAGAACCAAAAGAAATAATCCAGCAAATATC
>JAWDEX010000012.1:10542559-10567216 GCA_035221805.1 Trichilia hirta
CAAAGAACCCTACCAACTTATTTTAGAAAATAAATTATTCAAAACTTTATTTTATAATGACTTTTTTGTTTAATACAATATAATTTCAAACATATCTTTAACTATTGAATTCATCTTAGCTTCGAATGTTAATACTGATTTCTATTGAATTTAAATAAAATAAAAAAAGTGTTGTTAAGCACTAATTGATGTAAATTATTTAATTTTAATTAATATTTAATATTTAATTATTTTATTTCACAATAATTATAACTTTAAATCTATAATAACTCAATTATATATTATAAGTAATGTTAGGTGTCATACACTTAAAAGAAAAGAAATTTGTTGAAAGAAAAATCAATCAATTGTTTTTCTAAAAATACACTCACTGTTAAATCGTTTTCAGATAATCCTATTTGTTAAGATTTGCAATATATTTTTGTCTATATATCCTTAAAATTAATAAAATAAAAATTTAGAATATTTAGAAAATACTTTTGTAAATGTAATATCGCGACTATATATCATATAATAAAATTTATTTGCATGAATTTTTGTCTAAAATCAATTTATAATTAAGAGTTCATACAACAACAAAAAAATATTAAAAATGAATAAATTTCCTCATCTATTATAAGAAAATATTAATAAAATTTTAACAATATAAAATAAGCTATGATGACATTTTCACCACATGAGCTCTACACAATTTAATCTGAAATTACATTTAAATCACAAAATTATTAATAATTAATAATATATATTAAAGTAGAAAATAAAGAATACCCTTCACCATAATTCTATAATATTTTTAATTAATAAGAATTTTAATAATTTTCTAAAATTAATTTCCAAAACCCCTTTTTTTTATTAGGCCAACATGATATAGAGTCCACAGTCGACATTGGAAATTATAGAATTTGTTTAATTATTTTGTTGTTATATAAATAAAATAAATTTGAAGGATAAACAAATCTATTAAATACTGGGTTACTCGAAAAACGACTACGTTTTTAAGGATTCTTTTTCTTATTTTACGAAAAATTAAACGACAGTTGTCACACGGAAAAACTTTGGGGCCTACACGTCATCACCACCCAGACCAGACCAGACCGGACCGGACCGGACTCTGGAGTTTCCACGTGAGAAGGTTGAGACTTCCGCTTGCAAATCCTGCAGCTGAAACACCCACGTGAAGCACAACAACAAAGTAGAAGATGAAGGAGAAGGAGTTATATATTAGGATTTAGGTACGTTGGCCCACATCATTGTGTATTCTACTATTTTTCCGCAGACTTATTATTTATATCTTTTGGATCGATTTAAGATTTCATGTTCTTTCGGCAAATTTTGATAAAAAATATTTTTTTATTCAAACATTATGATTTAGGATCAAGTATTAGTGGATTTTTGTTGCATATCGACTGTTTCCAAGAAAACTGACTAGAATGAAAAGTTTGCTTTAGGTTTCAGTTTAATATTTTCTGCTGCTGATTTCAGAATGTGTGGTATCATATCTTTTACAATTTCTCTCTTGGGATAGAAAATAAAATTGAGACTACAAATGTACTTGATTTGCAAAAGGATGCAGTATTGAGAGGATTAGTATATGGATGTGGATGTTTCATAGTTTTTAGGCGTTGCACTGGCTTTTTTTTTTTTTTTTCACTTGAAAGGCAGATGGGTGATGTTCCAGGGGATTTCATAAGCGACCTTCCACAAAGCATTATCGGAAACATCCTCACTCGATTACCAATAAGGGATGCTGTGAGAACTAGCATTTTATTTGCTAAATGGAGATACAAATGGGCTACAATCACTCAATTTGTATTTGATGAAAACTGTTTAACCCTGTCTAATGACCGAGCACCAGCTGAGAGGAGCCTTGTAAAATTTATCACTCGTGCTCTCTTTTGTCACCTGGGACCAATTCACAAGTTCCAGCTTTCTACACCACGTTTGCAATGTGGGCCGGCTATAGATCAGTGGTTACTATTCCTTTCCATGAATGATATTAGACAACTGGTTCTTGAGTTAGAAGAAGGGGAGGAGTGGTTTAGAGTTTCTTAGTCTGTTTAATTGCAATAAGTTAACTCGTTTGAAGCTATGTCGTTGTGAATTTGATTCTCCCCCAACTATTAGTTGATTTTCTTGTTTGAGGAGCCTTAATCTTCATCAAGTTTTGGTTGCCCCTGAGGCAATTGAAAGTCTTATTTCTAGTTGCCCACTATTAGAGAGCCTGTCATTGTCATACTTTGACAGTCTAGATCTGAATATTAGTGCCCCAAATCTCAAGTGTTTCTAGAAGGCGAATTCAAAGACATTTATCTTGAAAATTACCTATTTTTCGTTGCTATGTATATGACTGATGACATGGCTGAACACTTAGAGCAAAGTTCGAGTTGCAATTTTCTCAAGATTCTAGGTGGAGTGCCTCATCTTGAGAGGCTTGTGGGGTATATATATTTCACAAAAGTAATAATCTATCATAACAATCTTTTAGTTTAATGAAGTTGTATTTCATTTGGTATTTTTGGCATGTAAGATAAACTAGTCTGGTTCTTGACATTTGCATCATAGCAAAACCGTTAGCTTATGTTTATTTCTTTTCCTTCCCTGAAGTATTTGAGTATAGGTGATGATCCTAGAAGGTTTCCCTTGACGTATACTCATCTAAAGATAATTGAACTATATCAAGTGAGTTTTGAAGATATTAAAGAGATACTGGTCATTATTCGATTGATTACTAACTCCCCCAATTTAAAGGAACTTCAAATTTCAGTAAGTTATCTGAAGCACAGAAATTTAACGTTATCAGTTGTGGGAAAAGTTTGTTGTTCACCATATTTTGGTATCTAAGATTTTGTTTGGTGCATATTGTTTCGTATAGGGTTCCTCAAATAATTTGCTGCTATAGAAGCAATGATTTGGACTTTTGGGAGAAAGAATGCCCTTTAAATTGGTCATTTGGACAACTTAAACTTGTTAAGATGACTGATATATTTGGTGTGCCACATGAGATGGAACTTATCAAATTTTTGCTGAGGAATTCTCCCTGCTTGAGATAATGAGCATCACTACTTGTGCATTTGTTACTGACAGGAAAATGAACATGTTGATTTAGCTGATCAAGTTTCGAAGAGCTTCTGCCCAAGCGGAAATTTAATTTATTCAGAATTAAGCACTGTGTGCCTCTCGCTGATTAAAAGTTCCTTTTTCATCAAATATTTATAGGTGGAGGTTTGGGCTTCCAATTTTTTTTTATTAGTATTTTTTTATACGTATTAAATTCTTGTGAACGGATCACATAATCATAGCTCAAATTATTAGTAGCATCCATAATTTTCAAATAAGTTGTCAACTATACAATGTTCATGGAGAGAGAAACTTGATGATCATAGCTTGTGTGACTTCAATTGCCTTATTAAAATCTTATATCCTGAAATATTTACTTGCTGTTTCACGTTGTTTTGGTTTTAAAATCTGCAGATTTAACTTTTGCTGTGAGGGTTATCTGGTTTCTTGCTTTCTAGAACTATGATTATATATAGCAAGGGATGCCAGAAGATAAATGTCTTCGTTTGTAATTCCAATTGCCTATATATAATTCATTGACTAACCTTCAAGTGAAAGATAAGGCTTCAGAAACACGAAGCAGGCATTAAATTGTCTTTGCATATGGTAGATGATGATTTTTGCTGATGCTATTAAATTTGAAAGAGAAAACAGAACTTATTCTAAGAACATTATTTTACAATCAAATCCCTGTAAAGCTTCTTCCGAAAAATTCTTCACTCTCTAGTAACTGACATGTAACACTCAACAAATGCCAGTTTCTTTACTCTGAATCTGTACAATCAAGAATTTGACACAAAGCTATGGATCTCCGCTGCCCCTGTATATTGTTACCATATAACAAGCTCATTTTGACACATTGTTGTTATCGGATTAAATTGTAGATCTTCTTTCTGCCGTTTATCTCTGTTTATTGTTTATTTGGAGCTTCATGTCACCTTGGTCCAGAGAGTTCCATTGCTTGAACTAACAATGAAGAGTCATCAGTAAGATCAGAATATCGTTCTGAAGAGGAGAACTCATTGGCCCTGGATCTGGTTGCTTCTGTGCTCTGAGAAGCTGCCCATTTCTCTGCAAGTCCATCACCTTCAAGCATCCGAACGACTTCAGACATCTTAGGCCTGTGACTGGGAAGATATTGAGTACATAAGAGAGCTACTTGAACCATCTCTTCAAGCTCAATTCGATCGTAGTTGTTTTTCATGTCCTTGTCAACTAGCATTTCAAGTTTGTTTTCCTGGTGGATTTTCTTCACCTGCAATTACGATAACAAAGTCAAATGAATCTAACAAGCTACAACAATGTTACTTGAATCGACAAAAAGCGAAACATCTCTGTTTAGCCCACCCAGTCAAGTATAGCTCCTCTCTGGTTTGTCGACTTCCCGAACTCGAGAGCTCTTAGGCCAGATATCAATTCAAGCAGAAGTATACCAAACCCAAAAACATCTGTTTTCTCTGAAGACTGGCCGGTTGATAAATACTCAGGGGCAATATGGCCCACAGTACCCCTCACAGCTGTTGTTACATGGGAATCTCTGTGATCTAACAGCTTTGCCAACCCAAAATCTCCCACCACAGCCTCATAATAATCATCAAGCAATATATTGGCAGCCTTCACATCCCTGTGAATTATCTTGGGGTCACACTGTTCATGCAAGTACAGCAAACCTCTTGCAGCTCCCAAGGCAATTCTTTTTCTGGTGCCCCAATCCAAGGCTGGTTTGGCTACACTTGGGAAAAAGGAGCCGGATGGTTAGACTCAATGTGCTATAGACTATATGCTGACATTCACATTCGAAGTGATTCATGTCAAAATTGAGATGCAGATTGCATAATGTTGTTGATGAATGCAAACGATACCTTTGAGACGGTAAGCAACGCTGCCATGGGACATGTAGGGATAGACCAGCAGCCGCTCTGTTGTTGTCGTGCAAAATCCGATGAGACGGAGAAGGTTCCGATGAACTGCCAAGCTGATCATCTCAACCTCAGTCTGAAATTGTATTTCGCCGCCAATGGCATTCCCATCTTTGAGCCTTTTTACTGCTACAACAGTTCCATCTTGCAGATACCCTTTGTAGACATTTCCAAAACCACCCTGTCCAACCAAATTCTTGCTGCTAAAATTGTTCGTAGCAGTCTGAAGTTCTTTGAAGTGAAATCTCTTCAAGTTTCCTAAGCAAACTTCTTCGCGGTGTTGTCCTGAAATATTGAAAAAGAAAATTTAGGTTGTTTCTATCAACTATTTGAAGCTGCTAGTGCTTTATTTGTGTTTCACTAACCGTTAACATCAAAGAAAATTTGTTGGTTATGTTTTTGCCTCCACCAGAGCAGAAATCCAAATCCAAGAATTAGTAAGCAGATGCAGCCAAGTGTTAACCCAAATGCCAAAGCAATTTTTCGGCTCGGTGGTGTCCGAGGAGGGAGGTTCGAGCCTATATTGAAGTTTTCATGTCAGGATAATTTTGTGTTTTTAGAAAAAAGAAGACAGAAAGCAGCATAATTCTAAACGCATAATTGTGGTTCAACTTCATCATAAACTATTTCAAACTAAAGTCAAAGAGAAGATCATTGTAGGTAAAGAAAAAGTTGCAACACGACCTTTTAAATAACAGAAAACTTGAAATTTTGAAGCAAAAGAAGAAACTTGTAACAAGCGGGAATTATATTTTACTTTGAGTAGTATGCAAGGCAAAAGAAAGCGGCATCTGAGCTGTTCCAAAGCAATCTTTCTCAGCTCCAGTTCCACATATCAGAGAGTTTCCAACTACGCTGTTAGTCAAATGCAAAAAATTCAGTTAATTATTTAATAATTATCACGAAATATTAATAATAGTGCAATTTCCTGAGCTTAAACATGGTAAAAAACACGAAAGAGAGGAGCCTGTCTTACTTGAATGTTTTAGCATGGAAGCTAGGTAAAGGACCGCTCAAATTGTTATACGACAGATCCCTATTACATAAAGGGGAAATAAAAATTAAATAAAATAATAAATCTTGTTTGGACACAGATATTATGATTTAAGTAAAAATATAATTATCATCATGGGATAAGTTATGAAGAGAATTACAGAAAAGCAAGCTGGGACATGTTTGACAAAGAAGGAGGAATTGGCTCTGATAGACTGTTATTGTTCAGCCTCCTGATTTAAATTTAAAGAATTCATAATTAGTGGAAGAAATGAAAACAAAAAATTCAAATAAATGATAAAAAAATATATTTTTTATAAACGAAAATACTTGTATAGCATTGGTTTAACGTTTACTCACAGGTATTTCAGGCTTTTCAATTGGGAAACAGTACTGGGAATCGATCCACTGAAGAAATTACTCGAGAGATCAAGTGTATGAAGTTTTGAGAGCCTCCCAATCTCAGGGGGAATGCGTCCTGATATATTGTTATTCTGCATGAGCCTGCAAACAATCTCATTTATATGAATCACTCTGTCGTTGAAACTGCAATTCATGCTTTATCAGATTTAATTGTACACTCACACAAGCTGGAGATTTGTCAAGTTTCCCATGCTTGGCGACAGAGTTCCTGATAAATTCTGACTTGGAGCTCCTCTGCAACAAAACCAATTTAACAACATAAGCATTTTCTTCTTTTGTTTTCAAGTTCTAGGTTTATTTTATGCTTTGTATGTTTTCTAGCAGAACTTACATGCCAGTGACTAAACTATCAGAACAAGTAATCAAAGCCCAGCTGCATGGATCGACTGAGGTTTCATCCCAGTTGCTCAAAATTTGATGGGGATCAATCAGGAGAGATTTAATGCCCATCAGAGCTTGCACTGCAGAAACTCGACGAAAATGAGAAGATTTCTTCAGGTTCTAATATTTTGACAGAAACAAAAAGATTCCCTTCGAGAAAGAACTTCAATTACCTTCATAGTTGATACCTTTGGATGTAAGCAACCCACATGCAGAAGTCCATAAGCAACAAAGAGCCACACAACACAAGACAGCTTTTTCTCTTCTCATCTTTCTGAAAAATTAAATTGAATACTAAAACAAAGCTACTGAAATACCAACATCAAAGCCTCATTTTATGTAGGAAGCAATTAAGGAGCAGGTAGTATGGTTATGAAAGCTAGAATTTGTTATAGTAAGTTTACATCACAAACCAACCAGTACAATTCTTCATACTTTCCTTACCAGGAATTCTTTCTCTCTCTCACAACTTTGTGTCAGATCCAAGAGTCAAGAAAACCAGAAGGTTTGGGTAGTAAAAGCTAAAGGGAACTACAATATGCCTGCCACTAGTTCAACAACGTGAGGCAAAAGAATATATAAAAGCTAAACCACATTAACCAAATCTTGATAATATCAAAAGATGATTGGAAAAGAAAATTCCTTCAATCATGCATTTCTTTATTATAAAGAGAGTTTGAGATTTTTCTATTCCATACTTTTGCCATAATTTAAATGGAACAGCAAGTGTTAACTGTTAAGCACTCTAATATTAAATATATAATTGGTACTCTTGATCAAAATGATTATGTGGGTCAGGAAGTAATTTGCTGTCAGTTTTTAAAAGAGAGAGAGAGATCATGTAGATGTAGAGGATTTGCATTGCATAGGTTTTCTCTTTTCTATGCATCTACAGTGGGGGTTATGAGAATCCGACATTCCCTGAGGCTGGCCATTCTTTTAAAGCAAGGCCTCAAATTCCATACTCTTTTATTTGGCCTTAATAACTATTACAGAAAGGTGAGAATCTCGAGAAACAGGCTTGAGATTGGAGATGTAATGGAATTGCCTGCTACTCGTGAGATCTTTCTTTGTTGAGTGAATTATTATTTTCACTTGCTATTTTCTCTGTTGGGTTTTTTCCTTTTGCTTTATTGATTCTATAACACACTCACGTTGTCTCCACAATCAACAGACAGTCCCATTAAACTATCCAAAAGGTATACCAACTCTCTATAGAAAGCAAAAGCTGTCTTTTCCCTATCAGTACCATAAATATTATTATAAACACATACAAACTTATGATCTCCATTTTTAAGGTGAGGTTCTATACAAGCAACCGTCTGATGAAGATCAAGTGGTGATGAATTCAGCAGGAAGCTTCAGTTGGGATTCTGGTTGTGCAGTAGCAAATTGCAATTGTGGAAACTGGGGTCTCACATAAGAACCAAAGATAATCATAGCTTCTTTGTGCATAGGTGCACGTTGCAAAATGGACCCAGAAATACCGTTGACTTGATCTTCGAAACGTTTCTTCAGATCGATTGCCTTATGCGTTTCATTATGAAAACAAAAGTAAAGTTGATCAGACTGTTAGTATTGATGATATCAAACATAAGATAAGATTAGCACCCGAAGGAGACATTAACTTAAGAAGCAATTCAAGTAGGCATCTGTAACACAGGATTTTCTTATAAAATGCTTTACAAGTACAGAGAAGGAAGCGATTTTTGCAGAAGCAGATCCAGAGTATGGTAATGGGTTCCCAAATTAGCTGCCTAACAAAAGAACTTATCTCCCTTATTATTGAATATAAGAGAATGAGTACATATATAAGAATCCTGATGGCATATGAATCACTGTATATTGCTTCCATTGATCACACCACAACCACAACTCAAAAGCATTCCAGTTGTTAGATTCTTAATTTTCTCCGAATAAACAGAGATATATATGGTGTCTTGTCTTGTCTTCTCTTGTCATCTATCTGATCAATTCTTCGTTTGGCTTCATTTCATGCACGGGCTGTTCAAATTCCCCACCTTGATTTGATTAACAACATCTCTTTGGCTAATGCCAAACAATAAAGTAAATTACAATTGCCAACCAAGAGGTGATGGAGTCAAAAAAGGAGTCAAAGAAGGGGTTTATAAAGAGAAGTTTGACTACACTCCTAATGAAGATATGCACTAAGGGGATAACCCCAAATGAGGAGGAAATAATGGTTTCTCTTTAACATTTGCTGTGTTTTTTTGAATAGAAGGGTCGAGCTGTTAGAGCTGTTCTCCCATTTTCAACAAATTGTACAAATTCACAAGATTTTTCATTTTAGCTCAGCTATATGTCCCTTAAAAAGAAGACATTATAAAGCCTGCAAAATAATTGCCAATCCCTAACCCCACCGTGTCTTATTCATCTTTATAAACCCATGATTCTAATTGTACTTAATTCAGATAACTCAGACATGAATTCAACCTCTACATGATTCTCTCAAAGGACTAGTTGCTTCATTCTCATCTGCACTTCGAAAATTCAGATAACCAAACTAGAGTACAAGCTATCATCTCATTCTCTATGACTTCAAACTACACTTCAGCAGCCCCAGGAGTTGTTTTTTGCCGAGAGGCATTTATTAACAATTTGCTATAATATAAAATGATCATAATTTTCTAAGAGGGTAAAGCTCAAATATACTTTTAACTTTTTATCTTAATCAAATGCGAGTTCGCATTAAAAAAATATAGCTCTTTTAGACTATTACAAACCACCCGATTGAATCCCTGAGAACTTTGTAGTAGATTCAGGTAAAATGCAACTACAGAGAAAGAAAAAGGAAAAGGAAAAGGAATGTTATCGGCATATAAATTGAAAAGGGTTAAAAGTTATTCCAACTTCAAATTGTAATCTGCTCCGATCCCACCTTAGCTCTTTACATAAAGGCCAAGAAAGAGAATACATTTCCTTCTGGATCAAAACGTACTCTTTCAAAAGTCAATGGCTCACGCATAAATTCTGTTAAAGCTAGTGTTATTATTTATGCCCTTAAAAATATATGATATAATATATTATTTTTAATTTAATAAAATTTTATTTAGACATAATTTGAGCGTATAATGAAGCATGTGATTTAAGTGTTAGACAATTAAGTGCTAATTTAGAAAGATACAAATCATAAAATTTTTATAAATAAAATAAAATCTATAATTATTTATAAATTGGACATTTATAATATAAGATTATAAAATTTTTTCTTTTAAAGTGAATAATTTATTTTAATTATTAAAGTAAAGACTTTGAGTAGAATAATTAGTGTATATTATACATTGAACTAGATTATAGTGAATTTAAATCTAATAAAATAAATTTCATCGATTTTAATTCACATAAGTTTTAATAAACTTAATAGATTTTAATTTAAATAGGAATAAACTTATATTTATGTATTATATCTTTTAATTATCAAAGAATGAGATGTAATAATATGGTTAAAATTTCGATAACTTGAAACTATACATTTATAAATAGTAAAAGTATATATTTATAAGGTATTAACATAATTTTTTTCAAGTTATTTGTTATATAAAATCTATTGATACCATGTTTTTTCAAGTTATTCGTGGCACTTGATTATTAAAATCTATTACTGCAGTTTATTTAATAAATTATTTATTAAAAAATAATACTTATTTATAAATTTAATTTATAGATATAAAAATATGAAGATAATAATTAGAGTATTCAGTAATTTAAGTTAAATGAGTAATTAAAGAGAAATGATATTTATTATGGCCTAATTTTAATTAGGATTATCAAATATAGCTTTTACTAGTTTAATTATCGATTAATAGGAGAGGAACAAGCTGGAGGTGCACAACGGCTTTCAAGCATTGGTGCGTGGCCAATAAGCATCGAGCTCCGAGTCTCGGTGAGAGCGTCATAAGTTCCTTCCGACTAAGTTCCACCCAACCTTGTCTGGCCTTTGACCAAAATCTTTCTTATTTCTTAAATATAGGCAGGAAGGAGGGCGAGGGTATTGCTGTCCAGGTGTTGTAGGAACTACCAAGCCCACTGGCTGTTCATCTCTTAGAAACTCTCCTGATCGGATATTAGAGCTGCAACTGAGATCCATATTGAAAAATTAGTAAAGCGCTAGCGTGCCACAACTAGCATAGCAGCCTGCAGCAAAGGCTCTAGAGCCCATACTGCTGAGTTGGAGCAAGAAGCAAACAACCGTGTACGTATCTGGAACTAGTCTTAGGAAGAGTAATTCAAATGGTGACACACTCAGCAAGAATTATGAGACATGAGATGAGAGCCTACAATACATATTTCTTTTGGTTAAATTAATAATGTTTTTTTTTTTTTTTACTAAAATAAGAGCTAGTCCCTACAAAACCCTCCTCTGTTATCTATGCCCTACTTTCCACTCTTAGCTTGAACTTTATGGCTGTGAGTCACTTTAAGTTTTTTGTCACTGATTACATAAATTAAGAACGAAAGAAATCAAATCAACAGTGACATGCTTTTTCTTTCTTTTCCTTTATGATTAACTGTAGAATCACTCAATTATTTGATTTAACATTGTTTAAATGCATTAAAAAAAAGGGAGAGAGAGAGAGAGAGAGAGAGAGAATAAGTGAAACATGATCAGGGATAGACAAAGATAGATCATCTGTACATAAGCATAAACAAACAAACTAACGAAAAATATAGACAGATTTGCCACTTAATCTATCTCCCAAAGTTTTTTGTTTTTAGTACCTATAAAGGATATATGCATGCACACAGAATAGGCAAATGAAGTGGAGGGATGGTCTGTTTGATTTAGGCTTTTTGAAGATTAAGGTGATTTTGCTGTGACTAAAAATGCATTTGGTAAAGCTTATTATAAAGCCTTGGAATACATAAAATTCGAAAGTTTATTATTTCATTGAAATGTTTTTCAAAATAATTTTGAAATGGAATCCTAAAATTACAATAGAAAATCTGAAAAACATAAAGAAAAGGAAAATTGCTTAATGGGTTAATTTCCTTGGTCAACGTTTCTTAATCGAAAGTTGCCTGATCTGGTTGCCTTTTATGAATCCAGAAAATTTGATGTCCAATAATATTTAAAATTTTATATTATATATCTATTTAAACAAAGTCAAATTTCTCCATTCACAAAATGGCTCGCAAGTGTTGCAGATTTGAAGATTCCAAACTGAGCAAAATGAAAAAGTCCTTGCTTCCTAACAAAAGGAAGAAAATTTCAGAATAACGAGTCAACTATAAATATATTTTTTAATCGGAAAAAGAGTTAGCAACTTTCAAAGATCAGAAAATGGTCCGGTGAATTTTGAACATGCCAAAGACTTTGAATTGATAAATTTTTCTCCAATATATATAATGAGGTCCTTTTGCCAGGTTCTTATCTTTCAACGCAAATCAGTAGAGCAACTCACTTGATTATTCTGATTCTGTGCGTTTGTATGTACACATAGAGCCTTAATTCGGCAGAAATGATAGAGCAAAATCTCACTAACTTATTAATATTGACCCCTGTTTCAGTTTGATGAAATTTAAGACTTCAAAAGAAAACCCTGATTGTTCAGATTCATTCATCATCAACCATGCTGAAGATCTTGAAGACAATATATAAATAAGCATGGAGACATCATTGCATTCTAGCAGTTGAGCTCAAAGGCTGAGTGCGTGTTTTTTATTTTGAACCCCAGCTATTCAATTTCAGGAATTTGAAAAGCCAGGAACTAAGCTGATGGAAATATTGGTTTCTCAATTCTCATGAAAGAATAGACAATGAGAATACATAGAAAGGCAGGCAGCACTTGTCGACCTCTGGTCCACACGCTTCAGAATTCAGTGGCGGGCCTGCTGCCGCAATTTCTTGCACCATTCGTCAAGAAATTATTACTTATTCCGTAAAATATGACATACCACAATCATATGACACTATCCTATTGATTTCAATTAAAAATTTGTGTGTGTGTATATATATATATATAATTTAACGAATCCAATGCTGTATTGTAGAACACCTGAGTAAGAAGAATAATCTATATAGATTGATTTATTAATGTAATATAATCCAAAATAATAATAATATTAAATAAGTGGAACAACCAGTGGCTAGACAAACCAAATATGGGCATTAGCGACTCTCACAGTCCAAATTCTCATAAAAAATGCAGTTCGATGCTTATTGCCCGAAAATAAAAGCTTAGAATTGATTCTATAACCAATATAGAAGTGGAAATAATATGTATAATAGTTCGTTAATTTGTTAAGGAAGCTTTGTATATGAAGTTAATTGTTCTGTCCCCTAGAAAAGGGTAAAAGTAGCTTATCATTATAAATAAATAAATAACCATCACGTTCGTGTAATGTATCCACTATTCCTTTAGAATTTATTCATTGTCTTGTACAAGTCACTCAAATTAATAGGTAAACGTGTTAGAAGGATGTGTCAACCGATTTTAGTAAAGTTTTCAAATGAATAATTGATACATGGATGCAGTTGGTAAGAAGTGTTCTCTCTTCACACTTATGAAAGGGTAAAAGGTAGGTAAAAGTAAACAGACCCTTTTCTCTTTGTTTTCATCTTTTGAACTTTTTCATTCCGCTTATCTTACTTGACTATTAAAGGATTTATGCTATCTGAAATTGATATATAAGCATTTTCGTTGGTCATCCGAAAAGTTTCATTTTCGGGAAGAATGGTTTGCGGTCGCCTCATCCTTTCATCACTTGGCTCATGGTTTCCCTCCATTTCTCTTGTATTTATAAACTCCGTACTTTTTCTAAGGTTGTGAAGATGTTCGTTGCACGTATTGAAATGCTTTATAAAGACTACACGTTCGGCATTTCTATTCGTATATATACAATGTAACATTTAATTTGTCATCAACACCATTCACGATTAAATATAAAAAAGAAAATGAATGAATAAACGTTTCGCTTTCAAAAAAAAAAAAAAAGAGAGAGAATACAAAAGAAATGGAAGACCAAACTCTTGAGTGAGGATTGAATGGTCAAACACAAAGACATGTAAATGTGAATTTGAACGTATGCAATATGTTGCCAAAAGCCAAATGAATGCCAACAAAATGAAAATATCGGGTTGTTTTTAAATTATCGGTGTGGACGATAAACAAAACACAGCCTACAGGTAATAAATAAAACGTCAAATATAATACGAAATAAATAAATAGACTTACAAGTGATTAGTCCAAATATCAAAGGATTTATGAACATCATGTATAACAAACCAGAACACGTCCAGAAATGCTAAGGCCAACGAAGATTTGTGGTGCAGACCCCAAGGCATTTGTGGATCATGCTACCATGCAACTTCTGCATCGTACAAACGGTATATTTTTTTAATCATTAAAAATATATCGGCAATTGGATAACATTCTATTACGTTTAATATAATCTAACAGCTAGAAATTGTTTGACACAAGATAGAAATTGTATTACATTTGAATTATCGTTATTGTATTTTTTACATGGTTTGATTGTAGTATTGAGGTTGATCTTTTGTTTGATTAGGTTAATTCGGCAGAAACTTAGCCCTAAAAGTTAGGGTTTGATATGTTTTTGTAATCTGTGATTACACTGTGCAATATAAAAATAAATAATGTTCTAGCAAAGTATTAATATTATAGAATGAAATTAGTTATAACTAATTTTGGAATGATGTTTGCATTTTCTTGTAGTTTTGTCTGATTGTTTAATATGACCGAAATCGTTTGTAACTAAGTTCGATCATTGAAGAAGTCTTTGTGTTGGGTTGTTCTGACAGAAGTTGAATCTAAGAAATTAGGGTTTCATGCCAATTTTGCAATATGTGGGGTGTTGGATGTAATGTACACAATAGAATATTAAATTATAAGACATTCATCAAAAATTTCAAGAACGAAATTGTTTGAATTTGTGATGATATTTGCAACTGTGAAGTACATATTGAAATAATGGTTGTTGATACATAAAGACCCATAGTAGTGAAATACATTTGGGTAACTCAATACAACCAAATATCCCAAATTATTTTCCAAATAAACTAATACCTATATACTACAGTAAATCAATGGTTGAAATTATCGAAAGACACGACAAGTATCCGTGAAGAAGAAAACAGTAGGCATGAAGCAAAAAATTATTAATAAGACAGATGCAACAGCATATGAAACCTATGGGTTCGTACCCATTTTGTAAGTCATCATATTCTCATATGGGTTATTTAGATGAGTTCCAAAAATAAAGTTGAATACATACAATATATCCATACATTTATTTTGCCCTTACACGTGACAAATAAAAATATGTATCTAAATATTACAGTAGTGAACACGTGAAGCTGAAAGTCAGAGGATGCTGACTTGTTAATCAGCTCGAGTGTATATATTTGCAGTGCATGATTTATTATTTGCACGCGCGCGCGCATACACACACACACACACATATATACACATGTTAATTGAAGCTTAATGTTCCGGGTTTCTTACACTAATTTTTTATGTTCATCATTTGTTTGATAGGTTAGAAAGGACGACTTTAGCCGAGCTTACAGAACGTTACCCGCCGATGAAAAAGCCATTAGAGAAAAGGGGTTTGGAAGCCTTTTAGAAACTCAATGGGGCAGGTTGACGCAAAAATTGTAGGTTAACTGGAAAAATGTGTGCTTGGTTGGTGGATCAATTCCAACCTAGGGACAATACTCTTTTATTGCATGGAAATGAAAAAAAAAAACTAAGTATTTATATCATTTTTTGCTATCATGGTGAACCATGATGAAGGTACAACAGTCAAATTAGCGGGTCGTATTGAAGACACTGCCGAGATATGGTACACATTCGAGGCTTTAGGGTAATGGTTGAGGAACTCGACAAAGGCCAACGAAGAGTTTAAGGTGTGTTTTACTAATTAATTATAAAATATATAAGTATTGTGTTAATTAATTATAAAATCATCGAACTGCACTTGTAATTGGCTATTGTTTTTATTATTAAAATAGAAAAAGAGAGAACTGAATTTTTTCTTTCCCATCGTTTTCTTTTTAAATTCTGGTCACTGAATTAAATTGGAGTTCTGTTTTTAAGTTTTTGAATATATCTGGAAAATATTTTATACATTTTAGCGAAATTAATTTAATTGATTATATTTTAATATAATTAATAACAAATTTTGCATATGAGAACATAGCTTGAGCTAAGACTTCTAGTACTATAGCTAAGGATGTTAGTGTCATGTTCAATTATTACATTAAGCAATTTAATTAGTTGAACCAATGTGCTATCATATTATTTTTAAAGACAATAAAAATATCTAAATAAAAATTATTACAGTAATCACCAGATACGAGGAATTCATTTATAATTGTAGTGTTCTTATGATGTTTATTGTAAATTAATTTATAGAATGATTATTATCCGTATGAGTAGCCAAAATTATCTTGAATTACTGGCTTTGCTGGTCTGTCAATCTGTATTTATGGTTGAATTTATTGATAGGAGGAATGCGCTAATTAATTACTTATGAAATTTATTCTGTTGTTGTTAATGTCATTATTTTCAACGATTTCTTGCGACATAATATGCAGGAGGGATTTATTTTATTCGCGATGTCTAATGGGAACTCGAAAAGGGCAACTTGAAACGTGGACTACTCAATATCAGCTTGAAACTTTGACATTTTAAATTTGAAATTTACGTTACAAATTTCAAATTCTCATTATGCCCGATGGAAATAATACCGGAGTATGGATATTGCAATGTATGGTAGCAAATCCCAATAATATTATATTAAAATAAATTGTTTTCATACACACAAATGCTTATTACCGATTTGATGACTAACTACTGTCAATTTTAAAAATATTATTTTATAGTGTATCTATTCATAGCCATCCTATATAACGTTCAAATTTTAAAAAAATAATTTATATATTAAATTAATTAATATCCAGAATATTTTCTTGCGCATACATAATTCTGAATAAAAATATATTGATATTTGTATTTGAAGTCAAAAAATTCAACTAATTAAATTTATTTATTAATTAGTGGTGCAATAATTGTAGTAACAAATACTTTTTTAGCAATAATGCTAAAAAGTTATTATTATTATTATTTAAAACTAATGCAATACATAATTTTTTTAACACAAATTACATTAAAAAATTATAATAATTTTTTTTAGGAGACAACCGGTTGTTCCTTTGATTTATTTCTTTCGGTCTGAAGTGGTGGCATCACTTCACCACCTGTATCATGCAGTATGTGCTTGTTAATTTTGCCCGGCTTATTTACTATTCTCGAAGACGCAGATTTGGCAAGACTGAACTCCATAAAAAATGCGTATTTGTGAGAACACTATTTAACACTATCATACATTGGCCAAACCACATACTAATATACAATTTAACGTAAATTTGTAAGAACACTAAACTTAAAAACGCCCAAAAATTAAAATAACACAAACTTAAAACAATTTCTCGAAAGTACGTTTCAAAACATCAATGTACTGAAATCAATCCAAAAGATGCACATTACATATTTGAGTTTTTAGCCTGACCACAAACACTAGATGAAACTAGCAAATGAAGGGATCCAGATACAATCCTTTATTTAATTAGATTAAAACATGCAGAAAATTGAAAACTAATGATGATGCATAATTTACTCCTCTTCTTGGACTTCTTCCTCTTTCCAGCAGCATTTCAGAGTCGATACGGGAGAACCATTGTCCCCAGTTCTGATGAATTTCTGGTAGACAACTGAACCTCCCATTCCAAGCTCTTCAAGGCCTCTCTCTTTGCGACAGTATCCCTTAATATCCAACAAACATTCCTGCTCGAGAAACTTTCTTGCAACTTCAGCATGCACAGCAATGGAAAAGTCACTTGGTTGGAAACAAGCCAACACTCTCTCCATCAGCTGGTTGAAATTAACATCTTTAGGATCATACCCAACTGCTTCAAAGCTTGCATAACTAAAACCATCTTCGGGGGTAACATGAATAGTAGAAATGGCATCCCCTTCAACTGAATTCATGGAGTAACCGCAAGGTTCAAACTCAAAATCACATATCTTGGAATCCGGTAGAATCTTTCTTATACCAGAATTAATGGTCATTGTGCCAGCAGAACCTGATTGGACTTTGTAGAAAACAGAAGCCATTTCCCTGTCCAGGCCAGTCATGCACATCTCTATGGTGTACATACGGTTGCTGCAGATCACTGACTCTGCAGAAACAGAGTACACATGCCATTTCTGAGGCTTGCCCAACCCGCCAATTATATAAGAACTGCTGCCTGAACCAAGATTCCCAAAATAGCTATCAAGAACAGCAACTTCTTCTGAAAAGTTACGATGTGGATACGGCTGACTCCCAGGGAAAGTGAAACTCCCTCGCGTGTACCTCACCGATAGTACCTTAAGGGAAAGAGTCTCAGCCAACTTCAGGATGGGTGGGATTGACAGAAGCAACTTTGTAGTCCCACAAGTTTTGATGATGATCTTGTATGCATAAAGAAAAAGGCTAGATTCTGATAGAACATACGAGTCAACAGCATCATTTGAAAGGGAAGAAACAATAGTGCATTCAGCTGGACCTAGAATTTCATCCAACTGGGCCTTGGACAGGTGCCGAAGACCCTTTCCTTCAGGATCAACAAAGAGGCCTGGCTCAAAAAATGATATTTCCAGCCTCTTTTCATAACCTTCGAAACCAATGGCTGAGACTGCCATGGCAGTATCAGCAGAAACCATTACTGTTAAAAAGAACTTCAAAGTTGCAAAGAGATGAGAGCCACTGGTGATCACAGTCGGAGAGAATGCAGTTGCAAAGATTCACAATCACAAAGAGGGACGAAGAGGAAGCAGTTGATTCAAGAAAAGGAGAAAACCTAATACTAACAACTAACTAAAGTAAAATAAATGTTTATGAACCACGTTATGTGATCTGATTGCAAGATTAAGAATATCAGGATGGCTTGCGAGCACACTGCACAAAACAATAGAAAAAAAAAACATATCAACGTTATTAGATCATGAAAAAGATAAAAGAACAGCTAAAATTAAAAATCATAACCAAACTCAATCCTTCAAAACCTTTCATTGTCATTCCATATTACAGAGCGTAAACATAGCATGCATAAATACTTACGTTGGAGTATGCAGCAGATCTGAACTTCTTAATTCCACCGTTGGGTCGAACGTCTTCGATGCTGTAACCAAGAGGAGCTTCGTAGAATAAAGATTTACTACTGCTAGACTTCTTCTTCCCACCTTTAGACTCCATTAGATCATCCAGTCCTTCGTAAGTCCTATAATGTTAAGATATGTTAACAGCAAAATTAAATTTAAATCAAGAAAGAAAATAAAAGACCAATCAAAATCCAGCCAACACAGTAATCTACTCCTCATATCACAATGATCAGTAACACTGAAAGATTGAAGAATCTATATTTATAAGCAATGCAAACATAATACAAATCAAGCAAAGATGTAGATTCAATTAATATATTATAGATTGTGAAAGTTCTAAAGGCCAGTTAATGATTAATAACAAATAACTAGGAGTTTAACAAATTAATAAATTATACATCTCATCTCATATGAAGCAGCCCTGTTCCTTGTAGTCTATTTTAGTAACAAAAGTATCCTGTTGAATTAGGTATTCCAATTATACAATTTTATTTTTAGAAAAAATGAACACCAAAACGCAGATTTTCATCACTATGCAACAATTCCAACAATAGTCAAACCAATTGTGCTTGAAATTATAACATGAAAATTACAATATTCCGGAGTATAAATACGCGAAATTCAGGTTCACTACCAAAAAGAAAAACGAACAGATCTAAGTCTGAACAGAAATAACCTTAATTTTTAATCTATTTCAAAAGCATACACAAGGATAATCATAATAAATTCATTACTGCTCCATTAAATCACAAACAAAACAGACAAAGAGATCAAAATTACACAAGATCAATGAAAAAAAAAAAATTACAAAAGAACCAAAATTGTATAATGTATAGCGACGAAAAAAGATAATTGATATAAATAATATCCATGAAACGAAAGTTCACATAAAAAACTAACTCAAAATTCTTCAATCTTTGTTAAGATTCACACAAAAAAATCTTACAAATACTGTATTTTTATTCACCAGCAAAAGAAAAACGTCTATTCTCCTAGAAAATCCTGAAAAAATAACGAAAAAGAATCAGAAACATTAACAAATAACGAAAGACAACAAAACCAGATCAACAGCCAAAAAACAAATAAAAGCAACTCACAAAAACAAATATGATCTTTTTACTGATGAACGGCTAATAGAGAAAATTGACGAATTCTCCTTAATTTCTCTGGTTGTCGTCCGGCCGTTGTGCTATGGAAGAATGAAATTCGTGAGCGGCCAAATAAAGAGGAGATGCGTCGTATTTATAGATGACGTGGGCGGGGTTACTTGGGCATGTGGCTTTGCTTTGCCCCTGTTTCAGGAGTAAATTACGTACGTGCCATCACTTCATTCCCATCTTGAATGCAAAGGCCTTTCTTTTAACCGACTATTGAAAACCTCCCTACC
The DNA here is from genome assembly GCA_035221805.1 of Trichilia hirta. Lineage (NCBI taxonomy): Eukaryota > Viridiplantae > Streptophyta > Magnoliopsida > Sapindales > Meliaceae > Trichilia > Trichilia hirta. Next base: position 10,562,908 of record JAWDEX010000012.1, read on the forward strand.
GTCAAAACTAAAAATAAATCTAGCATTTCGGAAAAAAAATAGTAAAAGTAAATAGATTATATTAGAACTTATATTTTTAAAAAAATAATAAAATAAAATATTACGTAATGACTATATTTATAATCTAAGTATCTAAATTAATTTTTAAAATTAAAAAAATAATATAACTCTATTAAATTAGTTCAAATATTTAAATTTTTATAAAATTTATATAAACAGCCAATCAAATATATAAGTTTTTATAACATTTATGCAGTTACACCCTAGCATAACTTAATTTTTAATTAATAATGAAAATAAATTTTAAGTTTACAAAAATTAGTATCAGGTTATAATTACCACAACATACTTAATAATAGTTATTAAATTATTTATGCCTATTAAATATCACATTACAAAAATATTGTGTATAAAAATATTTTTTATTTAAATTCTCAGTTATAATCACATGTAGAAGATAATAATTAACATAGTTAACCTAATAATTAGTAAATTTATAAATAATATTGGGCATAGAAATGTTTCTTATCTCTTGTCTTCAATGCCAAGACTTTTCTTTTAGAAATGTTCAACAATTCCCACTGGCAAACTAAAAATAAATATTTACAAAATAATTAGAAATTATTTTTTTGTAAAATCAAATGAAAATATATAATAAATCTAATTACAGTCTAAACATCTACATTATTTTTCTTTTTTTGAAAAAGCCAAATATATTACTTTAATTTTCTGTCATACTATAAATAAATATCTTTTAAAGAACAAGTTTTTATTTGCTAAGTTAATGACTGCATGTTTAAATCTCTCTTCAATTAAATTAAAACAGCCATAACAACAAAATTATCAAATTAAAGATGCATTTGTTAGTGTTAATAGATGTTTGATATTTTTTTAAAAAGTACTTATTAAAATTAAATTAATATATAAATATTTAAAATATACTTAAATTCTTAATTTAACACTTAAATTAATATATAAATACTTTATTTACGAAATACTAAATATTTTTTAAAAAATTGATAAAATAATTTAAACGCTTGGTAAATTAGCGTTTTTTCAACGCTCCAAATGCACCAAAACAAAAGAATGTAAATTGATATGAAAGGAAGGGATAATATAATAATTCACACGTTTGAAGAGATGGGATGGAAAGGGGGAAAGAGATTGATTCTTTTATTTATTATAAAATTTTTGGGAAAGGAAAAATGCTCATTTCGAGATTTAAAATTGAAAGCGCTGAAGATAAGATTCTGAAGCTTTTGTCTGCATAATCTTTCAACTCAGAGGCCAATGTTTTTTTCAAACACGCGAATGCATTCTTGTCAGCTCAATTATTTAGCAATTCACTGTTTTCTTTTGTCTTTTAATTTGGTTGTTCACGTGTATTAATTAATTTATAAATAAAAAAAATTACAGTTGAGTTTATAATATAACTCTACCACATAAATACATATAATAGTAATAGAATTTTGTCATATTATTTTAAGTATTTAAATTTGTATGATATTAGTACACGTAATATAACTCTATTACATTAAAATATAGAATATATGACATCAATTTGAATGTTTAAATTATATAACATTAATACATGTAACACATCAATTTAAATTTGTACACACTTAATGCTAATATCATCATTCAATTTAAATTTAATATTGACAATAAAATTTTATGTGCACCAAAATTCTAAAAAAAATATAGTATTGTAACTTGTTAGGCTATATATAATCGGGTATAAATTTTTATTGTGAAATTTCTTCCACCATTTTATTCTCGCACTACTTCTTTCATTATCAATCAAGTCGCAGATATTACCATCAACCTCCCCTGGGCAATGATTTGAAGAACTACCATCACATGATCTGAGATTGCGCAATCAAAGCCATCAACTTTTCCTTGCGAATGTGACTGACCCCGAGGCTACTGTTTTCGGCTGTGTTATATACATACCAGTGTTTTTGATGATTGAGTCCTTAAGAAGCAAGGAGCACAGTCAAACTGCACAAATTTACTACTACTGCACCAAACATATAAAACTATATAACAAATTTAACATATAAAAAAAATATAACAATTTAAGTTTAAATGTAATTACCCTTACAAGAACTCTCGTTATAGTTTTGACATCTGCATTGATTTTTCTTTTTGATTCAAGAAAGGCAAAGTCAATATCTTATTTTAATTTTATTGTTCAGACCATAAATAGGTATCTTAAAGATCAAGTTCTTATTTTCTAAATTAGACAACGGCATGCTTAAATCTCTCTTTAATTAAATTAAAGATTGATTCTTTGATTTATTATAATAATCGTGTGGAAGAAAAATGCCCATCTCTATAATTATAATTGAAAGTGATAAAAGATAAGATTCTCGACTTCTTTTTTCTCTTTTTGGTGATCTTCAGCTCAATTATTTAGCAATCTCTTCGTCATTTTTCTCTTTCTCTTTATGTGATAGATCAACCAATGCAACTATGGGGGGATTACGTGAAAGGCCATTAGGCCTTAGGTTCGACCTTAGAACTTGCGACCAAAAGATGATCCCGCCCAACGACTTGTTTCTTCGGCCTAAGGAATTCCCTTCACCTACACTACACAAATGCTTTAGACAATCATCCCTATTTGATTCCAATAGCGAGGTCGTTTATTTTACCGACAGTAGCCTTTTTTTTTTCTTTCAAAGAAGGTATCACATTTCTTTCTTTCTTATTATTTTTTTTTTCAAATGACCAAATTAATTAATTAATGGTATATTAAATATTATTGTAATGTTTGATGCAACCAATTTCTTTTGCCAATCATGACCAGAGATGGAACTGGAAGGTTATTGAAATATGATTCAAACACGAAGAAAATGGATGTCACGTATCAAGGATTAGCATATCCAAATGAGGTGGTTGTACGCAAGAATAATTTTGGCTTCACGATCAAGATGGAACAAAGAAATTATCATGCTCCAAAGTTTTTTGCAGAGGTTCCGAGTTTTCTAGACAATATCGACAGGATCCAAAATGGAGAATTTTGGGTAACACTAAATATTGCAAACAAGAGTGGGAATGAACCTGCGGTATTAAGTATAATGAATTGGGAAATGTTGTGGATGTCCTATATGGAAATGCTTTTGTAAGGAACAGAATATAAAATTGTATTTGGGATCTTCAGTGCAACTTTATGCGAGTGTAAGAGCAGCAAAAGTTTAGATTTTAGCTAGCTTAGGTACTATTGAATTTTTAAATTATCTAGTTTGTTATTTTTAATTTTAATTATACTTAGTTTTTCTCTAATTAAAATTTCCTTTACTTAATATCTCTTAAAGAGCAGTCAAAAATATTTTAAAGCATACATTAAAACACTGCAAACTGCAATATAATGAAAAACAAGAAGTAAAATATTAAATTGTGCCCAATAGACTAAATACATGAAAGTGAAAGTTAAAAAAGAGTTCGTGGCTGTTGTGTTGGTTTACACTTTGCTTACAAATCTGCAGATTGCGGATTACAAGTCACAAATCTGCTACTCTTTCTCTGCTCCGATCTATTCCTTTTCTAACGGGTATCTTTAACATTTTCATTCTGATCCACTCAGTTCACCATTTGTATTCCACTTGTTTTAACAATTCCTGTTAACTATAAAATTGAATTTGCAATTTCTCTTCTTTTTCATTTTCTGATTCTATATTTTATTCTTAAATTTCCTCGTTTGAAATTTTCTTAAATATTTTGTTCTCTCATTGGGTTTTGGGTTCCTAATCTTCTCAGACCAAATTCATAATCTTTTTTTAATTTTTTTAATTTATGGTGTAACTGAAACTTTCTCCTTTGGGTATGAAATAAAAGCTAAAACCCAATACTGGCTTGTGCTGTTTTTAATTAGATAACGCTTACTGGATTTATGTTCTTAGTCACATCTTAAATTGATTGGCTAAGTGAGTAGCAAATTCTTTACTTTTTAATTCTATATTTTTTCCCTACCTTTTCCTGCTTCGAATTGTTTATAGTTGATAAATTTAGCTTGGCAAGGCTCATAATTGGTTTAGCAAGCACTCCGTGTCTGTTTCGACTATGGCTTGCAAACATGTATTACTAAATGCTAGAATGATGAGTTGCATAATTTTAGGAGTCTTAGCAAATATTTGGTCCATTTTAATCTAATCCAATGTGAATCAATATATTTTTTAAATTATAAATTATTGAAGGAATCAATAAAGTAACACAATGGATGCAAAACCCACCACCTAATAAATTCTTAGAATTCGGAAACAAATTGTAATTATGAGTTCTTGAATTCTATTATATATATAAAAGAAAA
>JAWDEX010000012.1:10567316-10583284 GCA_035221805.1 Trichilia hirta
CAACCATAGTCGTTGAGCATTCGAATAGTTCGAAATGAGGTCAATGAGATTGATTTCAGCTCACAGCTAACATCATAGTGAACCTGAGAGGTCACAACATAAATTCTGAGATTATTCTTGCTATGAAAGAGAGTAAATAATATCCGTAAGAGAGTTAGCACTCTCGAAGATATTATTTGATCAAAAGTCGTAAATAGTTTACACGTTAAATTATTTAACAAGATGAGAGCTTGAAAATTGACCTTATTGTGATTTAGAATAAATCACAGTATTCTATAAATATGTAGATATTTAAATGAAATTTAGGGTTAATTTATAATTTTTAAAAATCGAAGAGCCTGAATGATATTTTATACTTAAGGCATGAATGATATTATTCAAGTAAGAATTCGAATGATATTTTATAATTCAAGAGTTCATATTTACTATAAAATTATAAAATTAGAAGCAGAATCCTATAATCCTTTCTGCTTCTCAGGGGTTGAAAAGTTTAGTTTTCATTCTACCTCTTTAATTCTCTCGTTCTCTCTCTCAAATTGGTCAATCAGCAAAAAATCAAATACATTTGATTTCTCAAAAGCACTACATTATTGGTGCTGTACTTCATCAAAATATTACTAAAGATTAGTAATTGTAAATTAAATGTGTTTAATTTGCAAAATTATAAAATATCTAATAAAATTATTGTTTTTGCTGCGTTTTGTGATATGCATATAATTACACACGCACATCAGATTGTGCAATCAAACTCCCCTTAAATTATGTAATAAATATGTTGAACTACAAATGCAACATTGTGGAAGAGTTACCAGCATAAAATAACTCTCTGAATTTCTAATTTGACAACTCATGGCACAAATTTTCTCCTAAGATTTTTCACTCTCTGTGTATTTGCTTATCCAAGAGAAATAATAACAGGTAGGCAATGGTAAAAGATGATGTCTCATCATAACCGTACAAGAGTATCACCCAGTAAATAGGCCATGCATCTGATAACAACAATATTCCAAGTATTATTTTGTTGATATTGCACCTGCAATTGCCTCAATATAATGTACATTATTCCATGGAGGAAAAAAGAGGCCATCTCAACTACAAAAGCATCACAATTAAGGATCCTAAGATGGCACTTAATGTATATCCAACAAACAGCAGCAACTCCTTGAAACATAATTTCAACAACTATGGCAGGGATAGAATCTTAGAGCAACCAACAGTTAACTAAAAAATAGTTAATCTCTGTACAAAAGAAGACTACATATGGGTCACATGACGTACAAATAGTAGCAACCACAAATACATAAAAAAGTTAAATAATAAGTCTACATATAGGTCACTTGACATATAAATAGTACCAACTACAAATCCATGGATAAAGTTATAATTGATACAACAGCCTGAAGAAACTTATCCTTAAGAATCTGCAAAGAAGCTTCTTCTTCCAGCAAGTGACAGCCACTGCTTAGGAGAGCATTTCTAGCCGACCTTTATCTGGTAATTCTCATACAAGGAGATGCCCACATTCAAAGGCAACTTAAAATGTAATTAGCAACCAACAAATGCAGCATGTTGAAGGCCTAATTCAGAAAATGTCAATATCTATCTATCTATCAATCTATCTATTCGGTCACGTCAGTACTTGGAAAGAAAATTTCTTGTGTAGCATTGAAGGATTTGCACATCAACAGAATTTGTATAACCCAAACATAAAAGAGATAAGACTGTTAATGGAACTATTTTTCTAAGATCACTCAACATGAGGTGTTGATTACAAACATAGGACATTAAAAACCTATCACCAGAAAGAAAAATTTAACAGAAAATGGAACTTTTCCCAAATGAACATAAAAGTATGATTGCTACATATATGTTGGCGTATATGAAGAAAAAAATACAAGATCATTTGTATAGTTTCATGAGGTTAAGCCTTTCTTTTCTACTCTATTATTTATCGTGACTAACATTATGGCGACTATATCATTTGTATAGACCATCCCAAATGCTACTATACTCGATGTTTCCAAATGAAACAAAATGCTAAAAGAACCTCATTCTGAGGCACGAATCTTCCGTATAGTCGATCGCAGCATTTCATCTCCAGCAACTACTCGCAACTGTTTAAAGAAGTTATCTTTCGCCAACTTTCCAGCCTGTGTTTAGTCATAACCACACCAAAAAAAAATGTCATTCTTTCTAATCGTATGTTCTCGATTAATCCGTACAGAACAGTCGGTATAAAAAAAATTATCATTAAATAATAAAAATTTTAATGTTAATTTAATTATCAATAAATTATTGTTCTTACCTTGTAAGTATGGAACAAATTCATCACTTCCTGTAGTTTGGAAGGAGAAAGCAAACTCTTCATCTTTGAGATTAACTTCTCCAGAGGATACTTTGTACACGTGGGTCCTCTCAGGTGGCCTAACATGTACAAAGAAAACAACAAAGTCAACATAATTCCCATAGACAAAATACAAAACTCTGGAACTGAACCAAGTTTACCTCTTGAGGGAGCAGATGGCTTGTAGGTCACGACACACTCGGGAAGAATGTGCCTGTCCATGTTACTTGGCCACACTATATACCATTTCGGATTCTTTGGATCATCCGAACCGGAATCAAAATCAACACTGGATGGATAACATTGTTGAGACCCTGCCTCCACTTTCACTACATTTCCTAATATGACACGACACAGTATCAAGTGCTTCTCACCATTCTCATCCGCTTCCGCTGATTTTGCACTGCACGACACCCAAATCAACAATTAAACATTAATTACCATAAATTATTCAAAAATGAAGAACAGCTAACGAGTGGACTATAAAACTTAAAAGTACCTCAAACCAGGCAATCCAACGGCAGACATATAAACGCCGACTCCGTGAGTTGAGATCTTATTAGATAAACCAAAGCCATGAGCCAAAATGCAGTCAACATCTCTGGCCGATGCACCGTACCACGCGTAAATGGTATTCGACGCTCCGCGAGCTGCTTTTGTGATCTCAATTTGCTTCTGAAAAACTTCGAAGCGTGCTTTCTCCAAGTAGCCGACGCGAGTGCACTGGTGAATGCAAGTGATTGTAGCACCAACATCTATTTTTTTAATTCCGGCGAGAAAATAATCTCTTACGAGTTCATACGCCTTCTCCGTTTCTCTTATCAATCTAGTAGTGTTCAGCCATTTAGGAGAACCTACAACGTTAGCGACCAAACGCTGCCTTTTTGCCACTTCTTCTGAGTTGACTTCGCCGTCTCTGTCAGCTGCTTTGCTCTCCGTCTTACCTAAGTTGTTGATATTGATCTTGATCTCCGTATTACGCTCCGATTTCTCTGGAAAATCATCGTTTTCCTCACTCGTAAACATTTTAGGAAAGAAACAGTTACCATTGACATCAATCCACGAAATGGACCGCTGCTTCCCTGTCTCGAAATCAATCTGCATCATTCTCAGAAAGTCAAACACGTATTTTGACCCTTCAATTGTAACATCAACAATTGGCTTGCGCTCCAAGAAACTCGATTTTACAGAATCAACCACTTCGTTTGAAAAATCAATCCATGAGCCGTTCCGGTAGTTCATGAGCCGAGACGGTAAAGCACTGCGCTTGAAGTTGCCTTCGTTTTGGTTCATCAAGTGCGAAGAACAAAAGTCTGAAGAATGGATGCAGCATTTTGCTGGAGGATTAGGCGGTGAAGACGATGACGACGACGAGGACGATGACGGTGACGGTAACGGCTTTGGCTTGGGAGGCGGAACTCGAGCATTGATGGTTTCCACCGAGTTCTTTCTTCGATGAGCCATGACTATTTACACTTGATTGACGGCTACCGAACACTCGTAGTATTCACAATAACTATGTAGAAATCGAAAAGAATTCTTCGGTAACTGCATTTATATGCACTTTCCGAGATTGGCGGTGTAGAGTTACTAGAATGTCCCTCTTGTTCGGCGTAGTTGAGTCGGTCAATGATTCCCATCAAACGGTTTTTTGGTAATTCGGATTGCCAATTATGAAGGGCGTCACATATCTTAAAGTCAATGGAGATTTTGCCCGTTCGTGGACGGCTGATTTGACTTGGAGGTGAAGTTTAACTTACTCGTTTGCTTAGCGTTAATTAGTGCCACGTAGATTTAACTTACTCGTTTCAACTTTTTCTTTCTTCGGCCCAGAGAAATATGAGAAAGTTTGATTCTTGAATAAAAGTATAAAAGTTGAACTTTTATTCACAACCAAAAAAAAAAAAAAAAAGAAAAGAGTTTTTTTTTTTCGTTTGTGAAATTTATTATATTAACCATAGGTAATGACATTTATGTTCGCTAGTTTTTCTATTCTTCTACGATAGGATATTATTTATCTATTCATATCAAATGAGTCCTCTTATTTGATACATAATGAATAACTAAATAATTCTTTCTATGTAACTTATGATATGTTTCTTCTCATTTTTAAAGTCAGAACATTCTTTAGTAAGTCTTCTTTTAATAGAATTTATCATCTGTAAAGGTTTTAGTTAAAAAAATTGCAAGTTGTTTTATTGCAATTTTTAATAAAAATTACGTAATTATTTTAATATATAATATTTATAAAATTATATTATAAGACAAAAGAAGTAAAATTTTTAATATTTATAAATAAGACAGATAAAGTAAAATTTTTAAAATATATAACTATATTCTACATAATTTAATCTAAAAAAATTGAAAAGAGTTAAAACAAGACTACTCTCCAAAAATCCAAAATTTAAGTTTCTTCTTGTATAAGTAAAATTATTTTAAAATTTTTTTTATTATATTAAAATGATAAATAAAAAGATTTCAAATTATTTTTTGATGTTAAAGAAAATTTTCTAATTAATAGAGAAGTTATACCAAATAAGTGCTTAATAATAATACCAAAGGATATTGAAAGTTGTTTTAACATCATTTCGGGTCTTATGTGATATAAATGGATAAGCTTATATCCTTAATCCATAGATTACAAAAGTTAGTGACTTGGAAGTTATTACGACTAGGGAATTGGAGAATAAAGATTTCTCAAAAAGGCAATGATGCCCGAGTTGGATGAGATTTTCTCCTACGGCAAGTTGACCCAAACAAGTGGCCATTTGCATCATATTCTTGATTTCATATTCCAAAGCAAGTTAGATAACTTAAATTACTACGAATAAATTTTAAAATGATCCATTGATTGTATCTTGTAAAGAAAATTAAAATTAGCTTTGGGGTTTTGACTAACATTATCATTCTCCATATTTGCTAATTGCTTGTGTCCTGATCTAACTGCTCGTCTTCTTTTTCTTGAGTCATAAAAAGCCGTCTTTGTCATTGCTATAGAATTTGTCAATATTTTGACCATTATAAGATTGGGTTTAATGCCCGAATGAATTTCATGGTGAATGGGGCTTAAATTCCGAACATGAATGTGAAATTGACTTTATATTATGTTTCTTGATGTAGAATATATGAGTAGTGTTATATGATCAACGTTCAAAATTAAACAAAGCTTTTGGTTAAGACCATAATCTTATTACTTAATAGTTAAAGACAATGATTCTTCTAGTTGAAAAACAAATTAAGGTTATTGACGAAGATTCTGGGATTTGGGAAGAATAAGGAAGCAGATGTTCCGTGGAAACTTTCAGAAATATGTAGGCATTCGTTTAATATCACGACTATTTGTCCATGCCTGATTCTCCAATACGTTTTTTACTCATGCCAAGCAATGTGAAGAAATCAATTAAAGGTTTGTTTGGTAATGTAATTATTTTACTGCAATTTGAAAAAAAAAAAACTAAAAAAAAAAAATTTGATAACATAAAGTTTAATAGGTCAATATATTTTAATATTTACAATATTTATATTATAATAATTATGACTTAAAATTTATCATACTATAATACTAAGCAAACCTTTAAATATAATTTGAATAATAAGTATATAATTAAAATATTTCTACAAAATATAATATGTTATATTTTTAAAATTGTTATAAATAAACTGATAAGTAATGTTACCCATTTCAAATTTTTAATCTTAAAATAAATTTCAAACGGGGTGATATATATTAATTTGGATAATGAAAAAGTGCAATAAATAATTTCTAAAATTATAAAAATTCATATTAACTCACCTATTGCTTCATTTATAATACGTTTTAAGTTTAAATATTTGAGGTGACTAATTATTGTCACATATGTTATATAATTTCTTTTATTTCGTTTGATTTTTTTTTATTCTTATAAAAAATATGACGGTTATATAGTAATATGAGATTAGCCTGTATGATTAAATATTTAAATAGAAATTTATCTATGTCACAATACCCACAATAAAAATTATACTCGATTTAAAATTTATAAGTAACTTGTAAATGTATTCAATTATTACAATTTGTAAATTTTACTCAAAATTTTGACATCCAACATTTTAAAAAAAATAAATAGCAAAAATATTGTTCTATTGAGTATCATTAGTTTTTTAACTTATCATACTAATTTTACACTATTAACTATATAAATTACTTTTTATGAAAACTTTATACTCTTGTTTAAGTTCATATAATAAAATAAATATTAAATTAAAAAAATGCAAAAAATTTCTCTACCATCAAAGCTTTTCCATATACATTTGTGCAATTATTTTTAGATTTTTACACACTCTAACGCCACTTTATTTCATATACTAATGCAATTAATTTAATGCAAGTATTTATATAGTTATTAAGTTCTAAAATGCTTGAAATATATGTAACTAACATTAAGTGTATAAGGGTGAGTTTCGCATCTAATAGTTGTATCCAAAATAACTGAAAAAGTGAAAACAAAATGATATATATATATATAAGTAAAAATCCAAAATCGTTGTAAACATAACCAATCATTAGTTTTTAATTATGAGAAGAATAGAATCCATATATAAAACCAGTTACTTAAAAAATTGGGAAGTCTTTTATTGCGACAGTTAAATTATATAGATATTCTTTATAACAATAAATCCTACTACGTTTGATCCTGAGGTTTTCTTGCTTGAAAAGAAAAATAGACATATCACATTGATTGCTAGTTCAAGAACGATGATCATTAACTTTGGAACTGAATTATTTCTTTTATGACTCTAATAAGAATTTCTGAATTAATAAGAATCAAAATGAATTACAATTTTTCTTCTATGACTATCATCGTAAATATCAACTCTAAATTACATTAATTTCTTATTAATAAGTAAAAGCTTGAGCCAATAAAATCTTGAATCCAATTCTTTCTTCGTTAAAAAGACAAAAGAAAAGCATGGAATGTCTTAAAACAAAATCTAATAAAAAAAGTTGTATGCAAAACACGACCAATAATGAGAAATCTACCAATCCACGTATAATATTTGAAGTACACAGTAATTAGATATAGATAAAAGGGCATAAATGAGCTATTACAATAGTTAAAGGATCCTAACTCAAGAACTAAGATTTATAGAATGGAAAGAATTTACAAATAACAAAGGAAACTAATAGATTTAGAAATGAAGTAATTGTTAGTATATGTCCTAAGATCTAATAATGATTTTAGATAGTTATTAATTATGTATCATGATATTATTATATTAATATATTTAATTTTATTATTACATATTTGTGTTTTTATATAAATGTAATAATACTCTAAGAATAGCTGATTTAATTAGTTAAGTACTATTTTTAAATATCTCTAGTCAAGTATTATTGTAAAAGGGTAACAATAATACGTGGAGATTAGTATGTGCAGTGACTGATGACAACATGAGATATGTTATGATGAGATATAAAGTCAACACATAAGTAATAGTTGGTGAACTATTGTAGTGGACTGACCCGATATGATAAAAACTACATAGATTTCAATATGAGTGTCGTAAGTAATTCTCATAGTGATAATGATGTATATGATCTTTCGACTTGAGATCATCATGGTTCTCAATATTATAAATGATATAGTTTAATATTTTCAAACGTCATATGTAATAAGATTGACTATAAAGAAAATACTTAGTTATATCATGAATAATGTAGTGGGATGCGTTTGATCAAAATAAAATTTGTCCATCCTATATAACAGGAGTGATATCTTTGGGCCCCTTTGATTGGGTATGATTATAAAATGCATGGCCGTGCTCAAATGAATCGATATGTGATATTGATATCATTTAATAAGATAATTATACTCATTATATCAAACAAACAAAGAATTGAACATTATGAAGATGACATATTTTATGCCTTGTGTTCAATTAAGATGTCTAGGATAAAGGGATTAAAATACATGGTTACATTGATCACGAATATAAGTGATGTTGAGCCACTTACATTCTCGTGACTTGAGTAGTCATGATGTGTTGCTAGACACTGCTGGTGACTTGTATTACTAAAACTAGATTTTAGTATTACTACTAATGTTACGAAAATCTAATGGGTCGCACATTAAATCGGAAAGATGAAATATCAAATTCATGAGATAAATTTATTTAATACTTTGTATAGTAATATTTTTAGGCTAAAGTCATTATTAAATTGGGCTAAATAATATATTAGTTTGAAACTTATTAATAAGTTGGGTTTGAAAGTCAAACTAATTGAACTTACAAGTTAAGCTAAATCCAAATATTTGGGTCAAACCCAAAATTTATTATAACCTTAACCCTAAATATTGCCTATAAATATAAGTGTTATATTCTTGTTTTTTAGGATTTTGTGTAGGCGTCACTTTTGTTTTAGGGTTTTTGACAAACACAAAAATAAAAAGGAATATAAAGTAATCATTTTTGAGAAGTTAACACTCGTCTCTCATCATTTCGATCATGTGAATACCGTAAAGACGCAATAATCTTTTGCGTTTGTGGTTCTTCGTTATCAATCGCGCAAATAGGGTATGAATATTCAGATTCATAACTTAAAACGATAGTTTTGTCACATAAATCCTGTAAGAAAATTAAAAGTTTTTTATTTTTCTGCTGCATGTATGATCCCGATTTCCTGACAATTATAGGCTATTATATTAAGTTAAGCCCATTAAACTAAGTGATCTACAAAGATTTAATCAAATACACTTAATGTATTTAATTTAAGCGTGAGTTTTAAAATGTGTAGAGATCAAACTTTATTTTTTTCGTGTAATAGGCCAAATAAAAATAAGTAGTATGAGTTGTCCAGTAATTTAGGTTTTTTCTATCTATTAGAGTTATAGTTTTGCTAATATAAAAATGCACTTTTCTATTATCTTATCAACAAGAAAGGTACGTTGCCTCTGTATTTAATCTTAAAAAACTCTAACTAAACTCTACAATTTAGACTTGTGATATAAATTCAAGTACAACTTTCATAACTTATTTTATTCTTGGTGATACGTTATGAGAAATTAATTACAATAGTAGATTGTAACGAGAGCATTGCTTAAAGAACATTTTCAAGGGATTTTTGTTCTTTGTTTTGCTCTTTGAGACTTCTCATCCTTGTTTCCATGGATTTTTATTTTAGTCACGTGCATATTTCTCTTATAGTTAAGATGCATTCTATTCTTGTGTTTTTGAGCAAAATTAAGAATATTTTCAAGTATTTGTCAAAGACTAGAGAATAAAGAGCATTGGATTAGCTTTCTCTTATCAATTATTATCCTATATCAATTATGTTGTAGGTAGTTTAACTTATGCTTATATTGTTAGCTATTGTTGCGTAGTACCAGACTTTCTTGATTACATTTGTTTCTAATCATTATACCTCATTGAAAGTGTTCTTGTATTAAATATAGGGTATTTTTCCTTACTATTTATTCTGAATAGAATTTGTTATGTGCTTGTGCTATGTTTGTACTAGTAGATGCCGTAATAATCCTTCTCTTAAAACGTTCTATACTTGATTGGTGAATCATTGTTGTTCTTATGCTCAATCATTCTTTAAAAGATGCAGCAAATACTTCTTTATCACACACATTATTCTTAGTTTTTACTTTTTCTAGATTTCTTTTTGCCTCATTCTAATTTTTTCTTTTAAGTGATGCATTTAGCTTTGCTTTAATATAAATTTTAGTTTTTTGCTTTTAACTTTAGAAATCCCAAAATAAAAAGTAGTGTTAATATCACGATCGTCTTTGATGTTATAATTAAAAGGGTTCATTTGGTTTGAGCAATGGAGGGGAAAGAAAGGAACCATCAGAGAATTGACAATTCATTTGTTTTGTTGATGATAATTTGAATCTTTATTCGCTCAAAATATATAATCTCAGATATGAAGTTCTTGAACTCTATTTTACCATTTTTAATTATTATATTTCAAATATCTAGACAATTTAAGTAAGTGTATTAAATTAGTTTTATAAATCATGCACATTTAAAAATACATAAAATTTTAAAAAATTTTCATCCCATTTAATAATGAACGTTCATATTGGCATAATCAGAGAGTTATTATATATTAAATTACCGACATTAATCTTTAGCAAAATATTTTTTCTTTTTTTAAAACTAGGATCTTATTTGCTATCGTAAAAATATATGATATGTGGTAATTATACAATACTCTCACATCAATTTTTGTATCCTTATATATTACTCTTATTTTTGTAAATTGCATCTACTATATATATCTCAATACATATAATATATTGAAAATAAAATTATATTAATTTATATATTTTATTTATGATTTATGCAGGTGAGATAAATAAATTTATCAAGAGATTAGTATAAAAATTAATAATAAATAATTTAATTAAAAATTTATCATACATTAAATTAAGTTTTGATTGGTATTATGATGATTTTGTTACGTTGTAAAAGTAAAATTAAAAATTGTGTAACTTCATCAAATTTTAATAAACCCTTAATTTTTTTAAATACTATTAAGAGATTGTAAATTGTAATTTGTAAGTTATAAAAGAAAGTTTCAATTTGTAAAGATAATAGTAAAGAATAAAAAAAAAAAATTACAAGCATCTTCATACTATGGGTGGACACAGTACAATTTGATTGACAAAATGGGATTTACTTTTCAGTTCAACTCGATTTATGTGGTTCTTAGATTTTTTTTTTTTTTTTTTCTCATATACTTAGCACAACAAAATTAAAATTACGAGATACTGACTGTATCTTGATCTATTTAACAAATAATTTGGTCAAAATAAAATTTAATATATTAAATTTTTTATTTAAATTCTATTTTTTTGATATTTATAGAATTAATTAATCTCTTTACTCAAATATATAAAAGTAATAAAAAAATATAATTTATCAATTTTTGAATTAAATGAAATCTAAAATTATAAAAATTATAAATATAAGTACAGCAATTAAAACAAGCTAAACTTTCAAAAACTGTGCGAGTAAAGGACCTTCAATTGTATACAAGAGGAGTGTGGAGTTTATTACATTATTAAATTTTTTTTAAAATTATTCAATTATTTTGTGCATTTGATTAAATGTTCAGAATCTTCAGAACTTTTTCTTCCTAAAAACACACGACCACGGTCAATGTCTTAACCTCCAAGAAGCTTGACCGCTTGAGGTCGTCAAGTTGACGCGTCTCACGTGTTTCCTTTCAGTTTGGTCCAATCACAGCTTGCCGATTTATAACGTTACGTGTGCATGGGGAATCTGTGGGAGACTTTCAATTCCTGCCATTCAATTTATTAATTGAAGATTTCGAGCCAATCAACTCTCAACGACATGTCAAGTGCAAGAAGCATCTGAAATAAAATAAGAACAGAAGACACGCTTCTGAAATATATGCTTTCGTATATTTTGTTCTTCTTTTGAAAAAGCTAAGGAATCAGAAAGTAGTGTTTTCCATGGAATCGATGCCTTAAAGTTGGAATTGTTTAATTTAAATTAATATTAATTTTGAAAAAAAGTAGTTAATATTTATTAACTTAACATTATTTTAAAAGTGGATTTTTTTAATTTTTTCTATTTTCATTTTTTAAATAAATTTATATATATGTTTTAAGTTGGAGAGGGAGAAATTAGAAAAATATTTTATACGACAGGGCTGCAAAGAAAAAGGATAATTAAAATGTTTATATATTTACAAATATAGAAGTGACCAGGGAGTGTGACATAATTTCATTTGGAAACTCTATCCGACGTCGTTTTGTCCAATTCCAGTTTTAGTCAAGGAAAGAAAGAATCAAAGAAAATTTATTTTATATTTTTCCTTAATATTCCCATCTTAATTGGAGGGCGGGAGAAAGAAGCTGCTGTTTTCTTTCATATTTTGTTCTTATACTTGACGAATCTCCTATTCTTTATCTCCCACGATCTATTCCTTTTCTAACTGGTATCTTTTTTTTCCTTTTTAATTATCTTTCATTTCTACCATTTCAGATCCACGATTTTTATTGTACTTATTTTCTCTGAATGATTCCGTCTGAAGCTACGAGTCGCGATTGATCTTACAAATCGTGAATGCTTTCTTAGTTTTAATCATTCAATTTCTCCATTAATCCTTTGCAGCTTAGAATCAGTGAGATTCCTTGAAATTGAAAGAAAATGGGATACATAGGAGCACACGGAGTAGCGGCGTTGCATAGATACAAGTACAGTGGAGTAGACAACTCTTATCTTGCCAAATACGTTTTGCAGCCTTTTTGGAGCCGCTTCGTCAATTTCTTCCCTCTTTGGATGCCGTATGTTTTTCCATTCCCCTTTTTTTTCTATTCGTTTTCTTTGCTACGGATGTTTTCTTATATGTTTTGTTTTCTGATTCTATTTTCGGTTACCGATCTTCTTCAGACCTAACATGGTAAGATACTTTTTAATTACTAGTGCATAATTTATTTTTTAATTGTTTTTTAGTTTATGGTGTAACTGAAACTATATTTTTTTGGCTATATGTTGTTTTTAGATAACGCTTACTGGGTTTATGTTCTTAGTCACATCTGCAGTGCTTGGCTATGTGGGTAGCATTTTCTCTACTTTTTCATTTCTGATTCTATATATTTTTTTTCTTGAGTTTTCCTACTTTGAATTGTTTTTAGTTGATAAATTTGGGTTGTCAAGGCCTATGATTAATTTACGCAATCACTCCATGGTTGTTTGGAGTACAGTTTACAATTTCAAATTAGTTATTTATGTAATATTAAAACGTTAGAATGATGAGTTGCGTGCTTTTATAAGATTATTTCAGGAATGAAAAAGATTTTGTCATTAAATTCTGCTTTTGGTTAGTCTTGACTTCCCTAAGTTTTTCATTTAAATTTGTGTTTCAGATATATTCGCCTCACTTGGATTCAGCACCGCCAAGATGGGTTCATTTTGCACATGGCTTGCTTCTATTTTTATATCAGGTTCCTTCAACTCCCAAAATAATCTTAGTCCAATTTCTGTTTTCTCTATGTGCTAGTGAATTACTTTTACGATGGTTCTTTTTGACCTTTCACTAACTACATGCTAGACTTTTGATGCTGTTGATGGGAAGCAAGCACGGCGGACAAATTCATCTAGTCCATTGGGCGAGCTTTTTGATCATGGTCATTTCCATTCATCCTGCCTTTTGCTTAATATGTACAATTTAAAGTTTATGTTTGATGTTGATGAGATTTTCTTCTTGTTTCTCATTAAATTGCAGGTTGTGATGCACTTGCATGTGCGGTACGGATATACCTTCCTTTTTTCCTTATGTAATTCTGGTCAGTGCAAAGCTTTTTGATATATTTTTGCTACTTTCAGTTTGAAAGCATGGCATTTGGAAGCACTGCTACATGTGGAAGAGATACTTTCTGGTTCTGGGTAATTTCAGCTGTTCCATTTTATGGAGCAACATGGGAACAGTAAGTGGTGCGAACATACTTTTTTTTTTAAATTTTGTATGAACTGAATATAATCTCCAATGAGGAATGTATTTCTAAGGAGATATTGGTGAATATTCAAAGGATGATGGCTCTTTGACCTTGTATGATAGATGTCATTTAAAATTTTGAAGCCTTTCTTTTGTTTTTGCCACTGTTATATGTACACAGAGATTGATTGATGTTTCCAGCAATATTTCTCTAGAAATTCTAATTACCTTGATTACTGTTAATCGTATTAACAATTATTATGTTTTGCATTGTTTTAGCTTTTTCACCAATACCCTTATCCTTCCAGTGGTAAATGGACCTACAGAGGGTCTTATGTTGATCTATGTCGCTCATTTCTTTACAGCTACAGTTGGTATGCACCTTTTACAGCGGACGTGATTTTCTACCTTCAAAAAATCTACATTACGGAATTCTAATGTTATTTTCATTCCTTATCTTTTCCCCTATTCTCCTTTGATGGTTACTGGAATTTGTTTCCTTAGGTGCTGAGTGGTGGGTCCAAAATTTCGGTAACTCTATGCCCTTCTTGAGTTGGGTGCCATTTATTAATGGTGAGCAACATTGATAGAGCAGTTGTTATATTTGACATTGAAGCATAGGATCTGTAAGTTACATGACATTGAACCAAAATTATGCATTGAATTATGCTGAATGTCAAATAATGGGAGAACACTGATTTTTCTGGTTGCTTGTGTACTCTTAACCTTTATATCATGTCATTTCATGAATTGATTAGGTTCCATTTGAAAACTTGAGAGTTTAGTTGTAAAACTACTGGGGGTTTCAAGTGGTTATTTTTGTCTATTGGTGACTGGATTATGGAATGCGGTGTTCGTATGCTTCTACCTTGTCTGTTAAATTATCATGAAAGTTAATGACTGTATTTTTCTAGTTCAATGCCACTTGGATAGCCTAATAAATTCTGCTATTGCTATCGCAGTGCCTAAGGAACATTTTCAAGGGTGACCTTGTAGTTTCCTTTTTGCTCTTGAAACTTCTCATCCTTGTTTTCTGTGGTTTTTTAATCCATTCACATAAATATTTCTCTTGTAGTTGATATGTATTCTCATCTTCTACTTCTGAGCAAAAAATAGAACATTTTCAAGGGCTTTGCGAGAGACTATTGAATAAAATTGCATTGGATTAGCTTCTTTTTATCGATTATTAATATCACATATCTAACGTTTCACAAGTGGTGGCTGTACTATTGTTTTGTAGGTTTAACCTATGCTTACATTGTTTGCTCATTGTTGTGTAGTATGAGACTTTCATGATTACATCTTGTGATTGATTATTATTCCCCATTTAGCAGTGTTCTTGTGCTACAATATATGGTGTTTTTTCTTATATACCGTGCATCAACAAATTGGGTATTCTGAGTAGAAATAGTTCTTGTGTTTCTGCTATGTTTGTACTGGCCGGTATCATAACAATCCATCTTTGAAAACTTACATGCTTGATTGGTGAACATTTCTGTTCTTATACTCAATCATTCTTTAAAAGATGCGGCAAAACGTTCTTGATTGCTGACCATTGTTATCTGTTTTCACTTTTTATGGATCTTTCTTTTTCACTCTTTCTAATTTGTTCTTGTGGATGATACACTTAGTTTTGCTTTAATTTCTTTTCAACTTAATTTTTATTTTTCTTTTAACTTCAGAAATCCCAACATACAAAGCCGTGTTAATCATCATGATCGCCTTTGGTGTTATACCTACAGTGTACTCCAAGTAAGTAGTTTATCTAACCTATAGTGTACAGATTTAAACCTGGCATGGCCAGCAGTGTGCCAACTCAAATTAATATTCTATGATTCTTTTCTGTATTGTTGTCCGTATGCTTTTAGATTCAAGTTCTCGTTGAACTGGTTGCTTATTCATTCCTAACAAGTTTAAACAGAGTAAAGCTATTGAACAGGGCATTGAGTTGCTGAACTGTTGTATTGGCATATGCATCTTCGAGTTTAGTGTCACCATCTTTGTTGTCCTGTTTCCTAACCATTCTTGTTATGAACTTAAGTTCATGTCTATATTGTTCATCTATGCTCAAATAGTTTGCGCGGAGGACACTGTGGACACTGTATAACCAAGATGGTTTATGCTCAAAGTTTGTTTTTGATCAGGCTGGTTATTAATAGTTCAACTTTA
>JAWDEX010000012.1:10583384-10596938 GCA_035221805.1 Trichilia hirta
CTTTTTAATTACTAGTTCATAATTTTTTTTTAATTATTTTTTTTAGTTTACGATGTAACTGAAAGTTTATTTTTTGGCTATGTGTTGTTTTTAGATTACGCTTACTGGGTTTATGTTCTTAGTCACATCTGCAGTGCTTGGCTATGTGAGTAGCATTTTCTCTTCTTTTTTATTTCTGTTTATATATATATATATTTTTCTTAAGTTTTCCTACTTTGAATTGTTTTTGGTTGATAAATTTAGCTTGTCAAGGCCTATGATTGATTTACGCAATCACTACATGGTTGTTTGGACTATAGTTTACAATTTCAAATTAATTATTTATGTAATATTAAACGTTAGAATGACGAGTTGCGTCTTTTAGAAGATTATGTCAGAAATGGATAAGTTTTTGTTGTTAAATTTTACTTTTGGTTAGTATTAACTTCCTGAAGTTTTTCATTTAAATTTGTGTTTCAGATATATTCGCCTCGCTTGGATTCGGCACCACCAAGATGGGTTCATTTTGCACATGGATTACTTCTATTTTTATATCAGGTTCCCTCTACTCCCCAATTACAATTTGTCCAATTTCTGTTTTCTCTCTGTGCTAGTGAATTATTTTTACCATGGCTCTTGTTGACCTTCTGCTAACTACATGCTAGACTTTTGATGCTGTTGATGGGAAGCAAGCGCGGCGGACAAATTCTTCTAGTCCACTGGGCGAGCTTTTTGACCATGGTGATTACCGTTCATTGTCTTTTGCATAATATATAATATTTAAAGTTCATGTTTGATGTTGATAAAATTTTCTTCTTGTTTCTCATTAAATTGCAGGTTGTGATGCGCTTGCGTGTGTGGTATGAATATACCTTTTTTTTCTTATGTAATTCTGGTCATTACAATGCTTTGATATATTTGTGATACTTTCAGTTTGAAAGCATGGCATTTGGAAGCACTGCTATGTGTGGAAGATATACTTTCTGGTTCTGGGTAATTTCAGCTGTTCCATTTTATGGAGCAACATGGGAACAGTAAGTGGTGTGAAACATGCCTTTTTTAAAATTTTTGTAAGAACTGAATAGAATCTCCAATGAGGAATGTATCTTGAGGGAGATATTAGAGTGAATACAAAGGATGATTGCATTTTGACCTTGTATGATGGATGTCATTTTAAATTTTTGAAGCCTTTCTGTTGTTTCTGCCGCCATTATATCTACATAGAGATTGATTGATGTTTCCAATAATGTTTTTCTAGAATTTCTAACTTACCTTGGTTACTGTTAATTATATTAACAATGACTATTTTCTGCTTTGTTTCAGCTTTTTTACTAATACCCTTATCCTTCCGGTGATAAATGGACCTACGGAGGGTCTTATGTTGATCTATGTGGCTCATTTCTTTACAGCTATAGTTGGTATGTACCTTTTACAGCAAATGTGACTTTCTACACTTCAAAGAATCTTCATTACTGAATCATAATTTTATTTTCGTTCATTATCTTTTTCCCATTCTCCTTTGATGGTTTCTTGAATTTGTTTCCTTAGGTGCTGAGTGGTGGGTCCAAAATTTTGGGAACTCTATGGCCTTCTTAAGTTGGGTACCATTTATTAATGGTGAGCAACATTGATAGAGCAGTTATTATATTTGAAATTGAAGCATAAGATCTACAAGTTACATTACTTGACATTGTACCAAAATTATGGATTGAATTACGCTGAATGCCATTAAATGGGAGAATACTGATTTTTCTGATTGCTTGTGTACTTTAGACCTCTATATGTGTGTTTCCATGAATTGATTAGGTTCCATTTGAAAACTTGAGAAAGTTTTAGTTGTAAAACTGCTTTGGGATTTTTAAGTGGTTATGTTTGTCTAAAGAACATTTTCAAGAGACTTTGTAGTTTCTTTTTTGCTCTTGGAACTTCTCCTCCTTGTTTTTTGTGGCTTTTTAATCCACTCACATAAGTATTTCTCTTCTAGTTGATATGTATCCTCTGCAAAAGATAAGAACATTTTCAAGGGTGATGGAACCCTAGGGTTCTATTGGTTAAAATTGGGGAAATTGGAAAAAGGGATTAGGGTTTAGGAAACAGATATCATCTCTTGGGGAAATTGGGGAAATTGAAGGAAGGGATTGTCTTTTTGTTATATTTTATTTCTTACCAACGTATGCCATAGGCATTACGGTTTATAGAAATAAGAATACCGACACAATAGGAAAGACAATAAAATAAATCCTAAAATTGAAAAATAATAAAATAAATTCCTAAAATTAAGGAATCCTAACAAAGGGCTTTGCCAGAGACTACTGAATAAAATAGCTATGGATTAGCTTTCCTTTATCAATTATGATATAGTATATGTAACGTTTCACAAGAGATGGCGTACGCTGTACTATTGTGTTGTAGGATTAACTTATGCTTACATTATTTGCTAATTGTTGTGTAGTACGAGACTTTCTTGATTACATCTTGTGATTGATTATTATTCCCCAATAGCAGTGTTCTTGTGCTACAATATATGATGTTTTATCCTATATACTGTGCATCAACTAATTGGGTGTTCTGAGTAGCAGTAGCTCTTGTGCTGTTGCTATTTTTGTACTGGTAGCTATCATAACAATCCATCTCTTAAAACTTACTGTACTTGATTGGTGAACATTTCTGTTCTTATATACTCGAGCATTCTTTAAAAGATGCAGCAATGCAGCAAATCCTTCTTGATCGTTGACCATTATTTTGGATCTTTCTTTTTCGCTCATTTTAATATGTTCTTGTGAATGATTCACTTAGTTTTGCATTAATATCTATTTGACTCAATTTTTATTTTCATTTTTTTGACTTCAGAAATCCCAACATACAAAGCCGTTTTAATCATCATGATCGCCTTTGCTGTTGTACCTACAGTGTACTCCAAGTAAGTAGTTTCTCTAACCTAAAGGGTACAAATTTATACCTGGCATGGTCAGTGTAGTAACTTAAATCCAATAGTCTATGATTCTTGTCTGTATTGTTGTCCATATGCTTTCTCGATTCTTGTTGAACCTGTTGCTTACTCATTCCTTACAAGTTTAAACAGAGTAAATCTATTGAACAGGGCATTGAGTTGCTGAACTGTTGTTTTCGGATATTCATCTTTGAGTTTAGTATCACTATCATTATTGGCCTATTTCCTAGTCCTGAAATTAAATTCATGTCCGTATAGTTCATCTATGATCAAATATTTTGCGTGGAAGACACTGTGCAAAATGTATAACCAAGATGTTTTACGCTCAATGTTGTTTTTTGTCAGGCTGGTTATTAATAGTTAAACTTTAAACTATCTATTTTTATTAGGTTTTGCATATGAGGACTTATAACACCTTCTTGGATAAGTTCATTGCTTGAACCTCCCTCACGAGTTCTGTGATTGTTTGCAGTGTGTCCAATGTTTATAAGGTTGTTCAGGCAAGAAAAGGAAACATGTTACTGGCATTAGCAATGGTAATTCCTTTTAGTATCTTAACAGTTGACTCTTTAATTTTAAATATGCTTAACAGGTGTCTGGTTATTGTTTCTTGACAGCTGTACCCTTTTGCGGTACTTATGGGAGGCGTGCTTGTTTGGTATGACTCAGCTGGTGCTATCTGTTTCTTATTTTGAACTTCTATTCCCAATATTTGCCTTCATACATTGATTTGATTTCTTATTCAGGGATTATCTTTCACCATCTGATATTATGGCGAACTATCCACATTTAGTTATTCTGGGAACTGGACTTGCATTTGGGTTCCTTGTGGTAAAATACAATTCATGCGACTGTTTTATTTCGACTCTGTCTTTTTTTAATTTCTTATTTTTTGTCATTATTGCAATTTAAGATTACTGGTAAAGTTAATTGTAGTTTTGCCTGTTTGGGAAGCAATTTTCCATATGTTGGGGTCTTGAATATGTTCCTGATTATTGAGTTGGCATTGCTAATATTAAAGGCACAAAATTAAAATCTAACTCCAAGTTTTGATGCCAAGTTCTAACAATTGGGTCACTGATAATGGTTGTTGATATCACTTAATTATGTCATCTGCACATTACTAGAATAATGTTGTCTTTGTCTTTGCATTTCTTTTCTTTCCCCATCAACATTGTTCATGGAAGAAATACGACTACATACGTTGCTCTTAATTTTTTGTTGTTTAGGTGATTCCAAGAAACTGTTTATGTTTTTTCTACACATGTATTGTTAGAAGATATTTTTAGTCTGTTTATATCCCTGTTGTATTTAGACTTTGAGATTATTTATATTACTTATTTATTATTATCTTTTCCCTCTTGGGGGGTGGGCGGTGGGGTAATCTAACACCTCGTGTCAATGTTCTCCGTTGCATTATTCTTTGAGTTTTTTCAAGCTATGCTGTGCAATGTGAATACTACATTTTTACTTTTACTATTTTTTGTTACAGTATTCATCGTTTTCTTCTGTCCATGTACGGGATGTGCATGATGCTTGTTAAGTTTCGGTGGTTCATTTGTTCCTGTTGTTTGTCTTTTTTGGATTTCAAATTTTATATTGAGCACTTCTACAATAGACGATCATCATATTGTTGCTGATGAAAAGCTTATCTTTACAGGGAAGGATGATTCTTGCTCACTTGTGTGATGAACCCAAGGGTTTGAAAACTAACATGTGTGTGGTATGTAGAATTATCATTCCAAAAGATACTTATATAAGAATTTTCTGATAAATGTTCATTACTTTCATTTACTTGAAGTGATTGATTAAACGTTGCACCTGAGGAAATTTTCTAGAACATTAATGGTTTTTTCACTCTTTCAATTTCATGCACAGGAGATTATATGGCTTTTCCATTTTTCTTTATAATAATAATTCCTATGCAGTGAGACTAGCTTGATAATTTATTAACATTTTAGGGATAAGTATAACAATTTTGTTTCCTCCATATCTTGGAGTGTTTGATCATATCACATGTGATATGTAATTGTTGAAATGATTCTCATTTGGAAACTGGATTGCTAATGTTTCATCTCTTATTTGTGCAGTCACTGTTGTATCTTCCGTTTGCCATTGCAAATGCACTTACTGCAAAATTAAATGATGGGTGTGAAAAAATTTTGATTTTGTTGAGTTCACTTTGGGCCATTTGATTGTAGTTTGTTTTGATAGTCGTGTTTCTTGTCCATTAATAGACTCCATTTATTCACTGTTGCAGAGTTCCTTTAGTTGATGAATTTTGGGTTCTGCTTGGTTACTGTATATTTACAGGTACATGGTCTGGTGTGTATTACTATATCTCATTCAATTCAACTGGACTTAAGTTGGATGAATGTTATTATTGATTATTTTTGAAAATTCTAAGGTTCTCTTTCAGTTCAGGTTTAGAGATCTAAGATTTAATATATGCCATTACACTTCAGCGTTGTGCCTGACAATCCTCTTTTGCTTATTGCAGCAAGCCTCTATCTACATTTTGCGACGTCAGTTATTAATGAAATTACAACAGCCTTGGGTATTTATTGCTTCAGGTGAGATTGTTTGTTTTACTAGTTTGGATTTATATAGGTACATTTTTGGCATTCTAGACATTGTATTTGTTCCCTACACAATATCTCAATAAACCTTATGACAAAGTTGATTGTTTTTAATCTTCAACCTATTCTGTAGCATTAAGATTATTAAGGTTTTAGGTTAACATATTCTCCCCCTCCCATCCATTAGAATTGGGTTTCTAATCCAACTCTCTTGTTCAATGACAGGATAACCAGGAAAGAAGCTTGAAAGTTTCTTCATGCTTCCATTTGGGTATATCCTTAATTTGGTGGTGATGTAATATTTTTTTCGCTTTGCTATCTGTTTTATCCTAAATTTTGATTGCTATGTAATGGCTGAGATCCTAAAATGATGTTCCAATACTTATTTACCAATTGAGCTTCTGATTAACGTAGATTTCTTTCCCTTTTTGATCTATATTCAGCTGGCAGGTTAGAACTTTAGAAGCAATGCAGCAAAGCCAAGAATTTTGAATGTCAATTTTGATTTAGTATTTGATAATGGATTAGTGTTTGGACGCATTGCATCGGCATCTGGTTCGCCCTCTCTGTCATAGATTATTTATTTACTCTCAGAAATGAATTAGGGGATTTTAGGTGCACACACGGTACTCAAACATGCTGTATTAAAAATATATATATATATTTATTTTGTGATGCCTGAGCCTTGTTAAGGACACAAGATCTTCTACATGCTGTTTGATACATGTTGGATGATTGATTGAAACAGTGATAATATAATTCTTAAATTGAAATTTGTATATTGAAATAGCATTAGGACATGTAACACTGATATAGTTCTTTCAAATTAATGATATAATTCTACAACATTAAGACATGTAACAGTGATATAATTATATGATATTAATTTCTACTTTTAAATTTATATAGTATTAATGTAACACATTAATTCAACTTAGTGTTGAAGTTTGTAAATAATTTATATTGCTAGCACTACTCAGTCTGTATTTAACAATGATAATAAAATTTTTATACCCATTTCATAATTGGGTATTGTTACTAATTTGCTCAGAATTTTAAGATTTATTCAAAGTTGACGTCTTATATACGAATTTGTAATGTTATCTGATGGTAGGTCCAGGTTTCTTTCATGTACCTGACCTGAGATTTCAGTGACGTTGAATGGTTCCAACCTTCCCGAGTAGTGGTGTTACGTGTTAATACGAAAAGGCTGCAACAAGAAGGTCCCCAATGCCAACATTGTTTTAATGTTACGGCTTTTATTTGGTTCTAGATAAGTTATCCTATCCCTTGGAATCAGAATTTTTGGCTACTGAAATTTTAATATTTTATCAACAAATTTGAATGTTAATTTGTAATCTTGCTCTTAACAGTATACCATCAAAATGCAAGCAAATGGTATGTTGGATGAATGAGAGGCATAATCATTGAAAGCCAAAACCCACCATTAAATGAAATCTATTTAATTAATCAGTATTATTTAACTAGTAATTACATCAGCATAATGCTATGCGTCCACTTAGCACATTGCCCAGAGAAAGATCTGGTATACAGTATAGAGATTACATCATATCATATTATATCATATCAAATTAAAATATTTTCTTCAGAGGCCAAATCTTTAGCTTACTCTTCCACTTTCTTTTTCTTTTTTTATTAATTTATTGAATTATTATTCAATTCTTTGGAAACCCAAATATATACTTTCTGCGGTGGCTATATTGTTAAGTTTAAATATTTTAAATGCGCGTAAAACACAGATTTCTGTTTGCTACTTTTTTGATTTAGTGTTCCAATATTCTTTGCTTAATTAACATAACTACAATGCGACCAAATACACAGAAACAAAGAAACAGATAACATAAACTTAGATTGGTCTAAACTACGTAACAATGTATCGAAATTGATCATGGATTGATCATGACATTATCTTCATCTTTCTTCCTACCACTAATCCAATTTGGATGGTGCCTGAAAATCCATCTCCAACCTTTGATACTTTTCCTGCTCTTTTTGATTCCTCTGTCATTCACTGTAATTCTGCAGGAACCACCATGGCTGAACATCCCATCTCCAACAAAACCAACTCCGCATGGATCATGGGAACCAAAATCACTGCCTCTCATGCTGCCAAAAACGGAGTTTGAATCTGATAGAATTCCCATTTTCATAGCAGGAATTGGATGGTGATGATGATGATGATCTCCTTTTGATTCTGATGAAAAATCAAACTTCAAATCTATGAACCCTGAATCTTCCCCACCTGTAAAATAACTCTCTTTTAGTGAAAACACACGTCTATTTGCACTATTCTTGTTGAAATCACTTCCAAGTTCAGATTCTACAACAGAGCTATCTCTCTTTTCACTATCAAATCCACTCTTTCTCGGCTCTGCTTCACTGAATCCACTTCTTCTCTCTGGATCAAAGAGTAAACCAGCATTAACACCAGAACTTCTAGCTGCTGAAATTGAACTCCTAGCGCCAGAATAACTCATCAAATCACCTCCATCTTCTGAGCCAACTAATCCTCCGCCCCTAAAACTGCAAAGAGACCTTGATCTTGAAACACCCATATAATCAACAACCCACAAATCACATTTCTCATCACACCCACCAACACTTTTCCCACAATCTTTACTATTTTCTCTTTTGCTCTTTCTAAAAAATCGTCCAATTCTCCATAACCCATTCTTTTTCTTGATCTCAGCGCAGCTACTCTTACTTCTCTTGAGCAAGATAGCTTCTTCGGGCGCTGGTTTCTCTCCAGCAGTGCTACTACTACTTTTAGCTATTGGTTTAGAAATATTATTCGGATTTAACACTTCATTTTGTTTATCATTTTCAATAAGGAATGAGACACGACCAACACTGCCTACCTCAACAGTGCAAGAATTGCGATTGGAAGAGAGATCAGAGCAAGAACAAGAAGAGAGACGCTGCTCACCACAATCTGAGCAGACCAACTTCACCAAACGATCCTTGAGACAGTATGCACATATGCCAACTGAAGATGATTGAGGATGTTTCTTGCATGGAAGATCTGAAGAACAACTGTAGTCTTGAAAAAACTCATTGCCGTTGAATACTTCCACAGCTTTGCCTCTATCTTTCATAGCTACTATGCTTCTCTTCTTCAAATAGAATCAGAAAAAGTGAATGGTATGGGTTAATTAGCAAGCAGTGCCCAAACAAGCTAAGCTATATACCCCATAAATTGCAAAAGTGTGAAGATTGAAGATAGAAAAAAAGAAAGAAAAAGAACATGAACCCAGATAGAGAAAAAAATAAAGAGAGAAAAAAAAGAAGGAAAAAAGGTAAGCGAGTCAGTGAGACTATAGGATTTGAAGTAAGCAATCGAGGTACTATGACATCTTAGAGTGCGGTGCAGATACATGGAGAGCACAGAGTAGCGTCAACTTTACGTTTCTTTTTTCAAAAAAAAAAAAAAACGAAGAAGAAAAAATTGATAATAATAGGAAGAAAAAGAAACAGTGTTGATTAGAAAAAGCGGTGATTACAAAGCACTGTAGGTATTATTGTGTAGGGGAGTGGATGCAACAGCAAATTGAGTAAAGGATTGAACAAACTTCAACTCTTTGCAGCGAGGAGGTTTCTGTGCTATTGTTACTACAGTATCAAAACCATCCATTTCTAAAAGTCTTCAAATCACACGGTTTAAACCCATCAATCTGTCACTTGCTTTTGTCAATACTTTTTATTTCATTTCATTTCTCTCACGGGCTCTTGACTTTTTGTTTTTTAATGGAAAATAATAATCTTTTTTTTTTTTTTGATGCATGAATAGAGAGAATTAGAAATTTGAAAGTTAATAAAATAGATAATAAGCATGTAAGCATCATATCAGAGTAGCGAAAACGAGACACGCATACTAATTAGTAGGTAATTATATCCAAGTCCCTGAATTATCATATTTTTGAAAATAAGAAAATAGTTTGCTCATTTACATCTAATAAGTTCCTAACAAAAGAAAAATAATTGAAATAACAAAGTTTCTTTTTTTTTTTTAATATTACAATATAAAAATCAGTTGAGATTACTTGCAAAGTTTAAAAAAATATATATAAATATTACTATAACATTATTTTTAAAAAATTCTATATAAAATAGGAGTATTGTAAAGATATAATTCAAAACTATATCATTTATTCGAGAAATAGGTATGGACCATTTTAAATAGGAGTGATTGGCTAATCTAAATATCCTTTAGTGTTAAAAGTTAAAATTTAATTTATAATTTTATTTATTTTGTCAATTGATTATTGATTAAGGACCTATTTGACATAAAGAAAAATATGTTGTCTATATTCATAAAAATTAAATGTACCAGCGCTCTAATTTTATAAGGACATAAGATTAGCCCCAAACTTCTTATTTCTTTTACGTTGTAATGTATATCGATACGATGATTTAAAAGAGCACGTCTTGTATAGTGTCGTTTTCTTGTAGATCTTGAGCACGTGTCCAACCGACGACTCCAATGGATGGCCCCACAACGGCGACTAAAACCTTTAGACTTGTTCTCTGTTTTGTGGGGAATTGACGGTTGCGATATTTGAAGTTGCATAGGCAATCATGGTGACGACTGATGAAATTCATCGTAGAAAAATGGAAAAGAGGGCATGCTCGAATTTTATAGAAGCATTCAAAGGCCTAAAAAGAAAGTGAATAAAACTGAATTAGGGTAAGTCTATGGTGTATTTACTGTACCAACTTCTTATTATAATTTTTAATTTTTTTATAATAATTCTCAACTCTTTCAGTGTAATTCTTATTTTTCTTTTATATTTGTATAATTTTCTATTAATTAAAAATTAGATTTTAAAAAAAAGTTGGGTGTATGTACGGTACATTAAAGGTACCATAGCATAACCCTTAAAACTATAAATTGATGTTTCCAAGTGTCCCATTCACTCCAATGGTAAGAAAGACGTCATGTCTGTCCTTTCTCTCCCTTTAGGCGTGTCGATGTGAGCAACCATCTCTCTTTTGAATTCTCTCCCTTCTGTCTTTCCTTTTGCATGAACTTGTTACTAGAAAATTCAAATATTTAATTAAAAAATAAAAATAAAAACTATATGTCAACCATTATAATGATTATTAGATCACACAATATAATGAATAATTCTAGTTTTATTGTTGAAGTGATGGATAATCCTATAATTTATGGTAAAATAAATATTTTTGTTTAATTTTTACTTTTACAAATTTGATATAATATGTAACGATAAAGAAAATGGTAAAAGCTCAACGATGGAGTAAAAATTGGACGGGTCAGCAAGCAGGCGAGCACGTCTGATGGGGAAATATAATGGGTGAGGCCGCACGCTCAACGCATGCAAATCCCCATGCATCATTGACCATTGGGATAATTAAAATTAAAATTTATATATATATATATATATATAAAAAGAAAAAACGACGACACTTTGTCTAATTTCATTGCATTTAAAACAGGATGCTAATCATTATGCTCCTTTGTTCTTGACTCGCTACTTATTTTGTCGTTTTCTTCAATAATGTTATTAATGATGATTTCAATTCAAATGAATTGTTTTCTAATTAAGGTACTATAACTATAGACTATCGTCTCGTCTCTTATCTTCTCTTTTCTAGTTCTATTAAATGGAATGAAGATTTTGGGTCCCTTCAGTAATATTCTTTTAACTAATATTTTTGTAAGAATAAAAATAAAAATAAAAATAATGTTTTTGAATTACATTTTTAAAGTTTAGGAGTATGTTCGATAATATTTGTTATTTATGTATTTTAAAAATGAAAAATCTAAAATGCATTTGACATTATTTTTAAAAATTTAATTTTAATAAATTTTATCAAATATTAAGGAAATAGTTAAAATTTTGATTATATGATTTAATTTTAATTGTTTAAAGAATAAAATATAAAGGTAAAATTTTATAATTTTGCTAAATATGTCAAATAAAAGATAATACATAAAGAAATACAATTTATGCATTTTAATTAAATTAAATTCTTTAATAACTATCTAGTCTTATTTTTTTAAATTTTATGTACTTTCAAAAAAAAATTAAAATAAAATAAAAATACAAAAGAGTTGTCTTGTAAAAAATAAAAATAATAAAAGTATGTCTCGTAAAAATAAGACAATATATGTGTTTAAGGAAATTATTTAAATTAAATTTATTTTAATTTAATTATAATATTATTAAATATATTAATAATATAATTATCTTTAATAAAGTGTAGGTGGTTGTTCAAATATGTTACGTCTTTGTCCATAAAATTTATAAGTAACAACTGACACAGATCTTTAAGACATATTTTAGAATTTTGAATATGTCTATCGGCTTATTAGACTTATTAAGCATCTATTTTTTGTATAATAACATTCATACATCTTAAAATATTATCTCATATCATTTTATAAAACATATAATATAAATATGTCTTTCCAAGGCATTTATAAATTATTTTTTTAATACCATATAAAAGTAGTTTATATACAAATTATATTATTTAAAAAAAAAACATTTTTTTCAATTCATATATACTTGTATATAGTAAAATTTATCAAATATTTTCAATATACATATTAATTCGACAATGAGTCAATAGCAAGAATGATACCAGTAGGTTTTGAACCTTTAATTGATCACTACCACTAATAAATTCTCTACCTTGATCTCAATCTCTTAAAATTGAAAAGTAAGAAGGTTAGTATATAAAAGAATACTCTATGAGTAGATATAAAATATATATAAATATATAAAGTATTTAAAATAAAAGTACATTAAAAATATAATTAAAAATTTATAACATTAATTTATTTAATATAAATTAAACTAGTATCAAAAAATATTGGACAAATCTCCTTCTCGGTATTTACTTTAGCTAAGAGTAAATCCAAACTGTCAGTAAATTTTTTTATATAATTAAAATAATAAAATATTTAATAAAATTTATTTTATATGACGAAATAAATGAATACATATATTTATTATAAAAATCAGTCCACAACTAATGTTAGCCTAGAGTAGTCTATGAATTTACACATAACTGTTCATTACATTTCTGTCTAGTGGGCTACTCTATCACAAATAGAGTCATCATCCTTCTTATATCGGCATTGTTGACACACGCACTCATCTGGATAAGCATTAGCTTGGTTCATCCCAAATTACTTCACTCTGTAGTTATAGTTCAACCTCAATATTATAAACTAAATCAAATCATATTATTCAATATTTAAAATTATAAATATGTGTATTATCAAATTTTGCATGACAATTTTATATAGACATATTATAATCGGACTTTGACCTTATAAACAAATCAATACAATAATACAATCATTATGAAAAAATCACAAAATATTATGGAGTAGTAAAATCATAATACATAATTAAATTACAAATAAGTAAGACCTCATCCTAATTTTTATCATAATAGTATATCTATCGCCTTCTAAGATATCTTAAATTGTATAAAAGTAATTCTACCACCCTAGCACATAAAATATATTTAAATTTTTAAATTAATTTAATGAAAAATAAAAAATGTAAACAATTTCACTCATTTAATGAGAAGGATATACACTCTCTCTAATCTTCACGTTTTGTAGTCTCGTCGCTCAATTTTTTGATGTTTAAATTATATATATGCTAATAATTTTATAAATTCTGTATACTAAATAGAATTCAATATAATCTATAGGCTTTAAATATATTTAATATACTAGAATGCCCTTGCCAAATTTAATCTATTAAAATTATACATGTTTTATGTCATTTATCCGATATCTAATAATTAAAATCCCATGACCTATTATATATTCTCACAATTCTTGTTTTAACGTAAATCTAACAATTATACAGTAATTTTTCGAACATTTGGATGAATAATTTTTATTAACAATACAAGCTACTTAATTTTTACCAAAACTATAGTTTAAGCTATTTTAATCTCTAGTTCAATATTTCTTAACTAAATTGTTTAAACTCATACTTAATTTGGTCAATTGAAGCTTAAATCTTAATTTTTTTT
>JAWDEX010000012.1:10597038-10613229 GCA_035221805.1 Trichilia hirta
CAAGAAGAGAGACGCTGCTCACCACAATCTGAGCAGACCAACTTCACCAAACGATCCTTGAGACAGTATGCACATATACCAACTGGAGATGATTGAGGATGTTTCTTGCACAGAAGATCCGAAGAACTACTGTAGTCTTGAAAAAACTCATTGTTGTTGAATATTTCCACAGCTTTGCCTCTATCTTTCATTGCTACTACTTCGCTTTGCTTCTCTTCTTGAAACAGGATCAGCAAAAGTGAATGATATGGGTCAATGAGCAAGCAATGCCCAAACAAGCTAATCTACACAACACATAAACTGCGAAAGTCTGCAGACGGAAGATGGAAAAATGAAAAAAAGAACTTGAACCCAGAGAGAGAAAAAGAGAAATAGAGACAATAAAGGGCAAAAGCAAGGGGGTGAGACCATAGGATTTGAAGCAAGCAATCGAGGTACTATGACAACTTAGAGTGCACAGTGAAACGTCAACTTTACGTTTCTGTATTCGAAAAAAAGAAAAGAAAAATGATAATAATAGAAAGAAAAAGAAACGGTGTTACTAAGAAACAGCGTTAATTATATAAAGCACTTGTTCCTCGGTAAGTATAATTGTGCAGGGAACTGAATGCAACAGCAAATTAAATAAAGCGGTGAACGAACTTCAATTCTTCTTTCAGACTCGTGCTATTTCATGCAGCTTTCAGTGCTACTGTTATTACAGTATCAAAACTCCCATTTCTAAGAGTCTTCATATCATGTGGTTATCCCATCAATCTGTCACTTGTTTTTGTCATACTTTTCATTTCACTTCATTTCTCTCATGAGTCTTGATTTTTATTCTTTTTCTTTTTTCTTTTTTCTTTTCTTTTCTTTTCTTTTTTCTACGGACTGAAAATAATATATATTTTCTTTCATATTTGAACGGGGAGAATCGGAAATTTGTTAATTAAAATAGATAATAAGAATGTAAGCATCATATCAATGTAGCAAAAAAAAGACGCATATTAATTAGTGAGTAATAATATCCAAGTTCCTTTATTATCATATTTTTAAAAATAAAAAAATGATTTCTTCATTTACATCGAATAGATACCTAACGAAATAACCCATAGTTGAAATAACAGAAGTATCATTTTTAAATATTATAATATAAAAATATGTTGATATTACATATGAAATTTACAAAAAAATTTATATGAAAATTGTTATAATATTATTTGAAATTTAAAAAAATGATTTGAGGTAGAGTTTATTTTTAATAATAAAGAGAGTGTATTTAAAACTTTAAACAAAATCGAAGAGTATTATAAAGAAAGGATTTAAACCTATACCCTTTATTCGGAAAAAATAGGCACGAAATATTTTAAAATTGATTGGCTAATCAAAATATTCTTTAGTGTTAAAAGTCAAAGTTTATAATAGTAGTTTTTCTCATAAAAATTATAATAGCAGTTTGTTTATTTCATCAATGGGATTAGTGATTGGGGACCTATTTGATATAAACGTAAATATGTTTTCTATATTCATAAAAATTAAATGTACCCGCGGTCAAATTTTATGAGGACATAAGATTAGTCCCACTTTCATTTACGTCGTAATGTATTGATACGATGATTTAAAAGAACAGATCTTGCATAATGTCGTTTTCTTGTGGATCCTGAGCACGTGTCGCACCGACAAATCGAATAGATGGCCCCCCGTGGCGACTAAAAACCATCGGATCCTCTTTCCTGTTTTTCTGTGAAATTGACGATTGTGATGTATGAAGTTGCACAGGCAATCACGGTGATGACCGATGAAGTTCATCGTAGAAAGAAGTTGAAAGAGGGAACTATCGTATCCCATATAACTTACAAGCAACGAAAGGCCTAAAATTATAAAGAAAAAGGAGTTACGTGTATCTACGGTACACTCAATGTACCGTATCATAACTCCAAGAACTATCGAGATTATGTTTCCAAGTGTCCCATTCAATGAAATGGTAAGAAAGAAGTCATGTCTGTCGGCTCTCCCTTTGGCGTGTCGTAGGGAACTCATACTTCTCTCCGTTCTGTCTTTTCATTTTACATAAATTTGTACCCATAAAATTCAAAAATAAAAATATATATATATGTCGACCAATATAATGATTAGGTCACTCAATACAGTGTGTATGCGTCATATTTAATTTCTAAAATAATAGGTGAATAATTCTTGTTTTATTGATGAAGGGATGGGTAATCCTAAAATTTATGACAAAACCAAGATTTTTGGTTTAATTTTTGTTTTTTTGAATTCGATATAATACTCTAAAAGCAAGGTTTTCAAGAAAAACATTGAAGAGATAAAAAAATTTAAATGTCTATTTAAAAAAAAAATGAAATACATTAAATTTATTTGAATTATTCTTTAAGAAAATTTAAATAGATCTGTCTTATCGTTAATGTAGTCGAATGAATTAATGACATAATGTTATCTTGATGGATCAAAATAGCAAATAAAGATACAACTTTGGATTTTATTTTTATTTTGTATTTATCATTTTAATTTAAAAATAAAATTGAATTGATCCATCCTTTGTTGTTGATGTGGGAATTTTCCCTATTTTTAAAAATATTTATTGTGTTTATTTTTGGGCTTTTAGATTATTTTTTGTACAATATCGAACTACAACGGAAATGTAAAGGTCGACGATGGAGTAAAACTGGATGGGATCACCAAGCACAGCAGGCGAGCACTTCTGCTGGGGAAATATATTGGGTAAGGCCGCACGCTCCACGCATGCGGATCCCCATTCATCAATTGGACACTTAAAATAAATATATAGATAGATAGATAGATAGATAGATAGACATAGATATACAGATATGTGTGTATATATTGGGAAAACGACGACGCATTGTCTAATTTCATTGCATTTAAAAGATGTGGGTAACATTATGTTCCTTTGTTCTTCGCTCATTAATTATTTTGTTGTTTTGTATAATAATATTATTAATGATGATTTCAATTCAAATGAATTGTTTTCTAATTAAGGTTGTATAATATTCTCTCTTATTTTCCCTTCCCTAGTTCTATCAAATGGAAAATTAATTGTTTATGGACCCATTTATAATCGCTAAGCTAAATGGGTAGATAAGATAAGATTGGTTTTCTATTTCTAAATGAAAACATCAGTTTTCAAAATCTATTGAAGGACTAAAATATTGATCAATTTGAAATTTTAGAGAAAGTAATGATTTGTAGGTAGATATATTTATGGCCTACCTTTCTTATTGTTTAAGCAGGGTTCTTCGGATAATATCTTTCTTGGAGAGAGAGAGAGAGAGAGAGAAAAGTAAGATGAATGATCTTTAATTTTGTATCTTTTTTATAATTTTTATTAGATGTTATATTTAAATATTTTTTAATGATTGATATATAATTATATATTTAAGATTAAATTTCAATGTTAAAAGAACTTAAATCGAACAGTTAATAAAAAAATATAATTTCTTTTCTGTATATATTTCTGTTTATCTAACTACCTATCCATATATTATAAAAAAAATTATTAATTGTTAAAAAAGAAGTAATTAAAGAGTTTTGTTATTCTTAAATAAATATTTAAAGAATAAATTTGGATAAATAAACTTAATTATAGAAATTATTATATAATTATGTGGCATGGTTTATTTACTGTTACATATATCATATTTTTATTGTGATAAAAGAAAATTTAAGAAAATTTGGATAAATAAACTTAATTATAGAAATTATTATATAATTATGTGGCAGGGTTTATTTACTGTTACATATATCATATTTTTATCGTGATAAAAGAAAATTTAAGAGTAAAAAAATATTTAATAATAATATAATTATATCACAATAATTATAAAATTAATAGAAAAAATTATACATAAAATTTATACTTTTAATATTATAGGTATTTTAATTATTGTGATTTTTGGAGGATAAAAGCTTCAAAAATATCCTAATATTTAACTTATAACTTAGGTAGTGATGATTTGATCATATCTTAGTTTGTTTAATTTGGGTCCCTTTATTATTTTTGATACAACAATTATTCAAGATATTAGATAAATTACTTAAAATAAAGTGTAATAAACTTTTTCACTTAAAATGTACTATTGATTTAATTGGCATTCGAAACAAATGAATTGAGCAGCAGCATTAATCATTATCATAATCTACAGTACGGCTGGTGTGTATGCTTAGTGTAACGCATTCTTCGATAAGACCTCACTATCGGTACGAATATGCGAGATCAACAACATAATGACGATGATTAATTAATTAATTAATTAAAACAAGGGATAAAAATGGAGGTATTTGTGTGAATGAATATTGCGGAAATATAGTAGTATATAGGTATTATACATTAATTACTAGTATTTCAAAATTATTGCGAATGACTTAGTTAAAATACGTGTAAAATTTATTAAAAATTGGTGTTATTAAATATTTTTTATAATTTTATTTTTTAAAATTAAATAAAAATCAATTATACCAAAGATGCTTTATGATACGAGGAAGAAATCCTCGAGTTGTATAGAAGAGGCTATTGCTGGATCATCGTAATAAAGATTGTTGAATTATACGCGGATATATATCAGCGTGAGAGACGCGTTTAATACAAATTACAATCATCACGCATTTAAATTATAAAGCTTTGTGGCTCACAGGGTTGAGCGCTTGCTTAACATGCGAGAGGTACCGGGATTGATAATTGATAAGGAGCATCTCGATCGTTTAATATTTCTTCCTTTTTTTGACTTATTTATTTCCACCCACTTCAAACTGCATTATATACTATAAGCTCGTCTTCTCCGACTCTTGTTCATTCGCTTTATCTATCAAAACCCAGCTTCAGAATCTCGAGTATTTCAAATGCCCAAGCCTCAATTGTTAATAACAAAGAAGACTGAGACTGATCGAATGTTCTCTGTTCGCTGCTGTCACTGGACTTGTTTACATCTTGAGCAATTCTCTGTCCATTGAGGTTAGTTGGAGGATTTTGTCTCAATTGTGAAGTAGGGTTTTGTTGACTTTGTGAATTGTTTTGGTATTTTTAGTCTTCGGGGTTGCTTCGTTTAATATCGGCTTTTTAGAAGTTGCTCATTGATATTCCATGCTTTTTTTAAACGGTTGCAGTTGTAGAGAAGTATTTCTTGTGAAAAACTAATAAAGATATAAAAAGAGTGATATTTTGATCTCAATCTATTCATTTTTGGGCTTATTTTTGGTCTGAGTGGTGATAGACCTGCATGGTTCCGTAATTCATTAGAAATGTTTCAATAGAAATTATGAAAAAAATTTAAAGTAGATTTGTAATGAATTTCAGACGATATTTTTGACGAACACTGATAGTACCTTTCAGTCTGCGGTGGAGGATATTAACCGTTCATTTTATGTACTAGATTACTAGTATTCGTGTTAGTTTACAAGAATGTCATGCAATTGAAAACTTTGGAGAATGTGTACTGATTCATATATGTTTCTGAATAGGATTCGGTTTTTGTGCAGAACTAGTTTGGATGTTTTTTCTCAGTGCCAATTGTAATCCCTTCGATAAGATGGGGTGTTGCGGCTGGGAGGAAAACTATGGTTTGTTTCGGTCTACTATCAATTCAATATTAGAATTTTGACTTAGTTCAATATTTCATTATTAATTTCTTACTTATTTCAGTGTTCATTTATTTTGGCAGGTGGCAACGCTTGTTTTGTCTGGTTCAGTAAAAGCCTTAGCCTATCTGGTGAGAGTGCTTTCGGATATTTTAGCTCATTTTGCCATATTAGTGGCTTTTATATTCTCATAGTTGCTACATGAAGTATTTTTAACTACTGTATTCAGTAAAAGTTGTTCATTGACAACATCTTGAACATCGGTGGCTTTTCTGTATATGTGATGAATTGGATATGGGACAAAGATGTTATGTGCTTAACTTCTTGGAATTGATACTATGAATTGCTTACTTCTTATCTGGGTTTGATCTGAATAAAAGTGACACTTCCATGCGTATCATTTGAGGTTTTAACCTTTAACTTGTTCTTAGATGGTAGAATATTGATTTGAGACTAACAATAAAAGATTTTTGTCTACCACATCTAATAAGTTAGAGATGGGTGCTTTAAGTTATACTTACACATGTTCACAACTGCAAGGATGCTGAACACCATGTCCCTCTTTAAAGCAATGGTTTCTCTTTCATTCTCTCTTATATATAGAATTCCATGTTGTACTTTGCTCAGCGGAGTAGCATAATAGCTGGTAATGTGGTCATTTTGTTAATATTTATCTTTTGCAGCTTACTCATGGTGTGCTTGGTTTCACAATGGGTTCTTTGTGGATGTATGAGATGCATATAATGAATATAGATACAACTTGCTTTCTCAGTTGTCTTCTGTAAATAGTTTTATCCTTCCTCGTCAAGATGCAAGCATTTTGATGAAATGCTTTGAAGTTCCATATTTTTACTATTTTTGTATTCAGGTATGAAACTTTCAGTAGAGATCAAGAATAATATAAGGGTAATTCAAGATGTCAAAACATATTCAAAAAGGCAAATTTTCTGATAAGTGAGAGGAGAATGATGAAAAATACAGTGTTTGTCATCTTTTGAACAAACTTGCTTTCATTTCCTTACATATTGTATGAAACTTTTCCAATCCAAATATGTTATAATATTCTGTAAATAGGTGGCATCTGAATCAACTGCATCCCGTGCAACTGTTATTGATTTATCAGAGGCTAGAAAGCCATCCAAGTTAATTTGTGGTTTTGTCAGTGGGCTAACTTAAAATGCACTTTAACTACTACTGTGCCTACCACCCTTTAAATTGCAAATTCCTATTATCTCCCGAGCTGGAAGTAAATAATGAGAATCATCATTTCAAAATGTATTGTGTAGTAACTGCTTAATTGTTTTTTTGTGCTTCTTCTCAGTTCAGGAGTGGATTGGGGCCTTTCTATCTTCCTGTGCACCATCGTAGTGTCTACTTCCTTGTTCCTTGATTTCCTTACATTATTTATAAATTTCTAATCTACGTTTGAAATACAGGCTCGTTCAACAGGTGCCATGGGCTATGTTTTGACATCCTCATTCTTAATAAGAGAAAATATACTAGCTTTGGTAATTATTTATTCTTTAACCTTCAAGCTATTGCTTGATTACTGTTAGGAATTAACTGACAGAGTTGTTTCATATACTTGTAGATCACCATAAATATACACGCATCCCTCACGTTCATCTTTGCTGCAACGGGCCTTAATATAATTCCATCAATTAATGTGATATGCGCCATATTTCGAACATTGGTACCTTCCGACTGCAAACCCTTTTGCTTCGATTATTTGTTTATGCCTCGAGAAAACTCAATGATATTGTCTGATTGACAGCTCTTGCTGAACAGTGAATTCTTCGTGTTCCTTCTCCACCTATCGTACTCTGTATTCCTTCCCAGACTTGGCATGAAAACTTCTTTGAGATTACCAAGATGGCTGGAGGCGGCTTTATAATGGCATTCAAGACTGTCTGTAACTTGTAATTTATACCACACAAATCTTTGTAAGGTATGGTGAACATCAAAACCATTTTTACTTTTGGAATAGGTTTATTTATACCCAAATGCTTGCTTTGAACATAACATTTATATTCTGTTTGTAATAAAAATATCTATAGTCTAATTTACCATTAAGATACGATTATTTTTTTATACTTGGAACACAAATTATCCGACATTATATCCTTTAACATTAAGAAAAGACCAATAATTAAGCCGTTGTTGCTAAAAGAATTGAGTAGCAATTTAAGAATTTGTAAGTAATAATAATAATAATAATAATAATAATAATAATAATAATAATAAGTTGCAATTTGCTAAAACAAACAATTCTTATAAGGGAAAATTAACGATTGTAAAAGAAAAAAAAATTATGATTCTGAACTATAGGCAAGGATATTATTAATATCACAACGTATTTATTAAAATTTTTATTAATTTGTATTTGAAACAACAACAACAACAAAAAAAATATCGGGTGTGATGAATATGTTATCAGTGTGAAAAGAAAAATTGAGGTATTGGCTAAAAAAATTAATTCAATATTATTTTGATATTTATAAGAATGTGAAAAGTGAAAATTAATTTTTTAATTTTATTAAATGAGTATGAAAATTTAAAAAGAGTGTTTAGAATATATTTTAGAGTGTCAATAAATTATTCATTATGAAAGAATTTTTATTGAATATTCCAGAGAACATCATAGTTATTATAGTTATATAGTTATAAATACACATTGTTATATTTTATATTTGAGTTTATCCATCTGGAATTTGATGTTGAAAAATCATATGTTTGGGAACATTCATAATTTGTGTTTAGATTCATTTTTATTGACCTTATTTGTTTGAAAATTTTATTTTTCGGTAAGCTTCTCAATTAATTTAAATCCCCCAATAATACTGAAAATTGTAATATTTATGCTGTATTTTAAAAGTGAAATAAAAGAATGTTTAATAATACTAATTTTTAATAGAATTTGTTTTTTTAATAATATTTTATCATTAAATATTTTATTTTACATTGCGATTTAAAAATATAATTAAGGGTCATTTTGAAAATGTTAAAAAAAATGTGTTAAAATATTTAGCGTTATTTTCTTTAATGCTTTTTATTTTAATAGTTTAAAAAAAAAAAGTACTTAGTATTTTGTAAGTAAATATTAAAATGCTTATATCTTGATTTAAGTGTTTAAACATATTTTTTTAAAAAATATTTTTTATAATTAAAGTATTAAAATAGACATTATTTTTTAATTAATTATTATATAAAATAAAAATATTTATTTATGGTGATATTTATGTATTAATGATACTTTTATATTTAATATTTATAATAAAAATAATATTTATTCATAATAATTACTTGTTATCATGTGTGAAATAAATAAATAAGATTCTTATAAAGATAGTTACAAGTTTAATAATTCAAAAAATATCTAATAATATATTTTCAAAATATAAGATATATTCATATTATAAATAAAATAAAATAATATATTCAATAAATATTAAAAATAGAGAGAAATGGATGTCCAGATGTAATAAATAATTCTGATAATTAACAAAGGTCCAAGGAGTAATTTCATAAATCTCCCAAATGTTATGCTCAAGCACCATATGCGTAATTTCTTAAAAACACCTCAATATTCGTTAAATTCAAAACAATTGCAAGTACAAATTTGATTTGGATAAATACTCTTGATGAAATTGCCAAAAACGCCCTTAGCACTAATAAAATGCTAATTAGCACTCCCACGCACGCTCTTAATTAGCATTTAATAAGTTTTAATCAGTACTTTGTTAGTGCTAACTAAGAAATATTATCAAATATTAAAAATAAAAATTATTTTCTTCGTTATATTTTATAAAGCATTTTTGAAAAAATAATTCTACTGGCTTTTACTT
Source organism: Trichilia hirta (assembly GCA_035221805.1). NCBI lineage: Eukaryota > Viridiplantae > Streptophyta > Magnoliopsida > Sapindales > Meliaceae > Trichilia > Trichilia hirta. Next base: position 10,606,473 of record JAWDEX010000012.1, read on the forward strand.
GGGATTCTCTTTCAAAACTTTCCCAATCAACTAACTGGCCTGAGTGATGCAAAAGCCATAATAACATGCAAAAGCCATAATAACAAGGCACGGACCAATAATAACTAGCAATGGGCCTTATGGCCGAAAATTGATTCTGAAGAAAATCAAACCCTACATCAAAATACATTTGACGAAATTTTCATTTCTGCCACTACGGCTGACTGTATTTCTCCCCGTCTATATAAGCCCCCAACCAAGTTCGACTTCTGTCTTTTCATTACCATTTCATAGCGAACTTCGGTTCATTAGAGCGGGAAACAAAACAAAATTAAGAGAGAAACGTAAACAATTTACTTTGGCCATGGCGAATATTGTAGTCACAGTTGATCAAGATCAACAATGGCTACTCAACTGCTTGTCTGCTACTCTTGATCCTAATCAAGAGGTTCGATCCTTCGCTGAAGCTTCGATTAATCAAGCATCACTTCAACCAGGTCGCTGACTTTCTTAATTTTTCATTTATGATTATTTCTTTTATATTTTTTTAACATCGAGGTTTAGAATGTTGATTACTGGTGTGTTTGGGGCTACTTTTAGCTGACACTATGCATAGAGATTGTTAAATATTTACAATGTTTATCTTGAAGTGTTTGGAAGAGATAGAAGGAGAAAAAAAATCATAAATATTCTTGTGAAAATTTGCTTTCCAGTTCACAAAAATACCTGAAATTTAGCATATTTATGCTCTTCCCGGAAGCACATTTAAGTGTCATTGAAAAGTGCGAAAGCACTTGCATAAACGCCTTAAAATACATTTTTCTGTTTCCCTTCATATAAAATATTTTCTTTTGAACTTGTACTCCAGATAAGATTGTTGAATATTCCAAGGGAAATGTGTACACCCCATATTAAATTTCTTCTTCTTAATGTACATTGTATTATTTTAACCAACACGCGTGATGTTAAGGAAAGATCTTTTGCAGGAAGATTTGGCTAGAGATTTCTTGTATGTCATTTAACACTAATTTTGTGGTCCGCATATCTTTGCAATTAGTATGGGATTTTCTGATCTCTTGAAAAAAGAGGGACTGTACTCCTTGAAAACTAAGTTTATAATTGGATGAAATTCTTCTTGTGAAGGTTTTGGAGCAGCACTATCTAAGGTTGCTGCAAACAGGGAAATTCCATTTGGATTGCGCCAGATATCCTTTCTTACTTTAAAAACTAGATGCCATAATTTTTGTTGTTAAATTTTAGGAATTTGAATGAATAGCCAAAAAAGGAAGAATTTCATTTTCGTTGTTTGATGTGCGAATTCATTTTGTTTTGTGAGATTTAACGCAAATTTACCTAGCTGCAGTGCTTCTTAAGCATTTCATTAAGAAACACTGGCAGGACGGTGACGAATCATTTCAACATCCTGCTGTTTCAAGTGCAGAGAAGGTATATGGATCGGTAATTGCAGAATGTTTGCATGGTTTATAATTATTTCATCCATTAGAATGTATTTATCTTACTCATATGATTTGGAATTTTATGTTTCATTATATAGTTGAGCAGCAAACATTTCTTGTTGTTTGATGTTATTTCCCTTGCTTGGCAGTAGTGTTTTTTAACGTTTTTAATCATTTTCCTTTTTCTCTGTTGTTTTCTGCTGAACATCCACCCCAATAATGCAGGTTTGTGGACATTTTAAACTAATATAGATTTTATCTCTTGCGTGCAGTTTGCAGCACAATTTTACTCTTGTATTACCCTTACTTTTGGTGAATTAGAGTTACAGTATAGATATATCTAGAATTTCCATTTTGTTTGTGGGAATTATTTTGAAATTTTTGTTTCAATTAGTTGCTATAACTATTAGTGAAATGGTTCTATTTTTCTTGTCATAACATGATAGCTGGTTGTTGACGATTGTAGATGAATGATTTCTTTTTAATTTGTTGATAAACAACTTAATTTGGTGCATATCTTCATTTTAATATTCTTGTGACAATTCTATTTCTTGAAACCATGGTTTCACTATCAGGAAGTTATTCGCAGACTTCTATTATCGACGTTGGACGACTCTCATAGGAAAATTTGCACAGCAATTAGTATGGCTGTAGCGTCAATTGCAGCTTATGACTGGCCAGAGGACTGGCCTGACTTACTGCCAGTCCTCCTGAAGTTTATTACTGACCAAACTAATATGAATGGAGGTGGGTTTCTGACAAGTTCATTTTTTAGTGGGTCTTATGCTTCCTTTTTTTTAACACATTGTGTATGGATCTTTCATGTGATATTTTGTTTGCCTGAGGTGGCTTCTTTAGAACACCTCTCATATTGTGTAAATGCAAGTTTTGTTAAAATTGCTTCAGTTAATGGTTTATGAAGTTCTGCAAACTGTTGTGTTAACTTTAGATAAGTTGAAATTTGTCAATGATTGGGAAGTCCCAAGTGCTTGGGGGAAGTTCATTGGGCTTTATGTTTGCACACTGCTTATAAATTAATTTGTTCCCATAATTCTGCTTATACTTGGAATCCTTGACCCTGGTCATACCTGGGGTACGTAATCATATGACTGCTGTAGGCTGATATACTTTTCAGATTATCAGGGTCTTGAAACCTGACTTATTTTATGCAAATATATCTCATGATGAGGTGTTGTTTTTCAGTTTTGCTTCATTTAGGGTAAAATGGTGTTTACATATTTGCAGTGCATGGAGCTCTAAGGTGTTTGGCTCTACTCTCTATGGACCTGGATGATGCTACTGTCCCAAAGTTAGTTCCTGTTTTGTTCCCAGTCTTGCATACAATTGTATCATCACCCAAGGTTAGTTAATTTGAATTTTTACTGTTCATTACTGAAGATTTTTATTTTTATTTTTTTTCACATTTCTTTGGTTGGTTATAGGTTTTCTGAAGTATGAACGTAAGTATCTTGGAAGAATGTCTCTTACATTTTCCTAAATTTATTAAATACAATATGTCAAAGGCCTGTGGGTGCAGTGGTTGATTATCATGGTGGTGTTAAGTTAGATAGTGAGCTTTTTTGTGCATGATGGGAAATACAGGTTCTATTATTGTTACTAAACTCATGTTTTGACAACTTATGTGTGGTAACTTTGGTGAATAAGCTGGCAGTGAATTCTGTGCAGCTGTTATGGGAGGTCAAATACAATGTTATTAACATTTTTGCAGAGCACTTACACAAATTAATTACAACACATTTCTCAGAATGCAGTGGTTTCTGGAGGTGTCAACTGCATTGATATCTCATTGATTTTTCTTAAAGATTTTCTCTAAGTTTATAATCTGTTGCAGAGGTTTATTGCAACCTGGATCGTGTAAATCTTGTGCATTTTAATATGGACATCACCTATACATATAAAAGAAGTTCTCTGTTATTTATGTTAAATTCTTTTTCCATACTTTTGCTGGTTAAAGTTAAATATATGCGTGTCTTATTCTGGAACCGTTCTCTTATTCTATTGTGAGACTTGTTTGTACAGACCTATGACAGATATTTGCGTACAAAAGCCCTTTCAATTGTTTATTCTTGCACTTCCATGCTGGGGTTGATGAGTGGTCTATATAAGGTATTCTTGGGGCATTTTATTTTGATAGTTGTTGGTTCTGGAGTATGGTTGAAATCAGCTTGTTCTATTATGAATTGACAGATGTAAAATATTTATGGTCAGACGGATATGTATGCATTGATGATGCCAGTGCTTAAAGCTTGGATGAATCAGTTCTCCAATATCCTCGAACATCCTGTGCAGCCGGAAGATCCTGAAGACTGGGGTATTAAAATAGAGGTTAGTTTTTTTTCCCCTCAATATGATGTTTTATACCATATATTTAGTAACCTGAAATGGGCATTTGAGTTCTAATTTTAAATTATTTTTTCATCATTAGGTTTTAAGGTGCTTGAATCAGTTTGTCCTAAATTTCCCTAGCCTTAAAGAAAGTGAATTTATGGGTGAGTTCGCATTGTTAGATTTTCTTATAGAAATCAAAATATTATGCTTTTACTACTACCTTATTTAAGAAAACATTCTTCTTGTTGTAGTTGTTGTGAGACCGTTGTGGTAAACATTTACTTCATCTCTAAGAGTATACACACGATCATCAATTGAAGGTGCGGAAGATGCTTATACTGGAAGATATGACTCTGATTGTGCAGAGAAAAGCCTTGATTCCTTTGTCATCCAGGTAACAAGAAGTTAACCTTAACCAACATTTTGGGATTACAAAGGACTTGTTTATTGGTAATAATAGCATTACCAATTTACATCCTGAACTTAGGTATGTTGGTAGTGTTGGCTTTCATTTAACTTTGAGAGTAAAACTGAAAAAGTTTTTTGGTCAACACCAACTTTTAGTGGGGCTCACTTGCTTTTTCTTCTAATATTTGCATTCTATGATTCTATCTCGCAGTTGCTGTGGCTTTAAAGCCTGCAACACCTCAACTCTAAACATACCATTAATTCATTTCATGTCTTCAAGGATAGTGCTTCACTGTTTTAACTAGCAACAAGCAATTCAATTAAATATTCACTAATTGATTGTCAATGATGTACATGTTTTACATAGTTAAAGCTTGAAGTTAGTCGAATAATATAAATGTTTGCGTAATTAAGTATTGAACTTAGGCACACTCCTGAGGTTTTTGGGCAACTTGCTCTATTCCATACGCCCCTACTTCTGCTTGACTTATATTTTTGTTTTTAGTTTAAAGTAATATCTCATGTAGAGAAGGGAGTGCCCTAGCTTGACTTGGATACAGACAGTTGTAGCCTAGTAGGTACCAATTATTCAGAATTCATGCGGAATGTTTTTTCAAGTTGTGAACAGTTAGTGCGCTGATTGTTTTAAAATACCTCCTGCTATTTATTTGGATTGAAATCTGGACTGTCTAGAATTTGGTTTAAACTATTTACAAAATGTTTTCAAATTGGGATTCTATCAAGTTAAATGAACCTTTGGGATTTGGGAATTGTGGGGTTGAAGGCCAAGTGGAAAGGCATGCCCTAAGAAATGGTTATGTAAATGTTGGCAATGTTGTAGGCTGTTGACCTCCAACTACTTCACCTTTAAAAGAAGAAAGTTCCTCTATCTTCTATTCAGACGCCAAAGGGAGGCTTGTTTGGGGTTAAGTGATGCTTCTAAAAATTGAGGATTTATTATTTGGCCCTGAAAATTTAGCTTCACATCAAGTCTGTTTTTAACTTATGTTGTAATTTTGTATTTATTCTTTGACTTGCACATGTTTCAAGTCATTTTTGGATTTGCCGTTGATTTATTTCTAACAAGTATTTTGATCATGCAGCTCTTGGAGTTTCTGTTAACCATCTTGGGTAGTTCAAAGTTGGTAAAAGTGAGTTCAGATAATTTTAAACCTGTTTCTTCTCCTTACTGCTTACTTCTGTAATTGTTTTTTAGCATGTTTGTCAACTTGATTCTTGTAGCTTGTCGTGAGTAATGTCAGAGAATTAGTGTACCACACAATTGCTTTTCTGCAAATGACAGAACAACAGGTAATAACATATCTTCTATATAGAACTTTGCTTTCTTTGCTGTGCTTCTGTTATGGAAGGTAACATGCTTGTCTGGCATTGGCACAAAAATATTGAATTATATCTGATTATATTTAACATAATCCTTAGACTTAATTGACCTTTATGTGAACTGACCTCTCTTTTTCTTTTCTTATCTGCTTGATTATCCTCATGATGATAGGCTCTCGATCATGACACTACTTTGTTCAGGCTTATGCCCTGTCAACCACTACATCCACTGAGCCTTCTGTCTTGCATGACACTAGGTTCTTCATGGACAGTGATATCATTATTGTGACCTCATCTTTATTGCTTATCAACTCTATATGCATTCATCTTCGTTTATCTCTCTGATTCTCTCTCAAAAAGTAGTTGAGGCACCTGCTGCACATCCTCAATTTGAGTAACTAATCAAGCTTGTAGGGTGTTTACTTATCCACTCATTTAAATCTCTCCTCTTGTTTCTTCAGAAGCCAAATCAAATCCTTTCCCAAAATTATAACTAATTTTGGCTCACCTACGGGAGTAAAGTTAATGAATTTTTAATTTTTGTCATTGCACTCCAGTCTAGTAAAACTCTTTTGCAGTGTAGATTAACCTAAGCTACATTGTTCTACTGTGGCTAGTTGCCCCATTTTTTCTTTTTTCTATGACATATTGATTGTTTAAGATTAACCCAATCATTAAACCTATATTTTTTGGGATCTTTACATAGATATTTTAACTGCCTTCACTAATACATCTAGGCAACTGTTCATAAACTTCATTTAGTACAGTTGTGATTGATGATGCTCTTTAGCACGTCCATCCACAGAATCTCCCTCAAGATTAAAAGATTGTTGGCTTCTGAACCAAGAAATCATGGTATGAAGTGGTACTGTCAGAATAAATGATTAAAAATTTTCCATGATTCACTTGACTTTAATCCTTTTCTTGGAAAATATGTTCTACTTAGTTGCTAATATTCGTCTGATTATGTATATTACGACAAGAATTATTCAGAAAGAGTGTATTTTTTCTAATGCAAAACCTGACATAGACTCTGTATATAAGTATTTTACAGTATTCTTATGTACTCTTTTCTTAGTATGTTGTGGTTGTGCATTAGTTCATTTCTTGTACTGGCTATGGCTGTGGCGACATGCCAAGTTCTTGCTGGGTCAGCTTCTTTCAGCATTTTTCTTTTAACTTGCTATTTGTAATATGTAATGTACATATTTATTATTAAAAAA
>JAWDEX010000012.1:10630371-10644483 GCA_035221805.1 Trichilia hirta
CTTTCAAAATAACACCAACTCTTCAAATAAGTGCTATTATCACATTTTTCTCACACAACTCCCTCTTTCAAAACCTGAAACTATAAGCGAGGAGATGGTAAGTATATGTATGTATATATAGATAGATTGATAGATAGACACACACACACAAATAAATCATTTTGTTCAAAACAATTTAGATAAAGAATTTACACAAAATAACTTTAAAATATTTATTTTTATTTTTTTTTCAAAACTATAACCTGAATATATGGAAAATCTTTGGGTTGGTCACCTTTTCTAATGATCACCCTAGTCGTGGATGATCCCGAAATTATTAGTGAATTTTTTTATATAAAATTAATTTTATTTCTTATTTTTTTTGTAAAGATCTTTTATTAAAAGTTAATTAAAAAGAATTTATTTTCATAAAACTTAACTCATCTACTAATGTTGACCTTAAGTAATCATGTGGTAATTGTGACTGTTCTCAATATTTTTCATAGGTGAACTACTTTAGAACATTATTTTCTTTTATTTTTATCGCACTTATAGTGCACTCATCTAGATAACCTCTTTATAGGTCCGTCCCTAAGTTACTTCCATGTAATTATAGTATATCATATCAATATCGGCCAATTGGCCAAATTACCAATCTCACAACCAACATACAATTCAATGACATAATTATTTATAAATATATGAATATAACATAAAAACTCTTAATTTCAAATTTTAGACTAATGATTGTTTTTATTAAAAAGACAAGCAAAAGTAATATATAATATAATATACTATAATTACGTCATATTTTATTTAAATGGTGCTAAACAATTAGGCATTAAAATATATTGTTCAACATTTCATGAGACTTTCAATGGACTTTATAGTAAAAACAAGTAGAGTTTATTTTTTTACTGCAATTACTAAATTTTTTCTCTATTGCTTCATTTCGTCCTCAACTTTATGATGTCTTTAACCTAAAAGAATGAAGTGGTGGTGGTTGAGCATACTAATGTATATTCTATAAGTGAACCATTAAACAAATAAAATATTTGATAAAATAATTAAAATGCTAATATAATTAACATAAAATATATATTATCATTTATATATCATTTTAATTATTAAATCAAAACATTTAAACAAGTAGTGTTAATTATGAAATATATACAAAACATCGGCATGTCTTAATTCTTTAATAAAAATCAAACTACTAACCTTTCTCAAGTGTTATCTTGATTGAAGCACAATCAAAATGACCAATGAATTCTTTTTTATAAAAATCACATAAGTTTTTGAAATATTACGAATTTTATTTATAAAACAATTTGGTTCGAAAACAATGTTCGATTCCTTGGCATTGGCTATGAGTAGTTATGCGATGATAACTAGGATTGTCCTCGCATCAATCCATTAATTTTATAATAATATCAGATCCATCACCCTTTTCTTGTGTAGTCTCTCATTAAACTGTCCATGAGGTACCTAATCCATACGGTTTCTGATCCATCTCCCTTTCTTTACGTAGTCTCTCACTGAATAATCCATAGGGTATCTAATCATATAATATTTAGTCCATTTTTCTTTCCCTATGTAGCCTCTAATGGGTCTGTCCATAAGATACCTGACTATCTTATTTGTATATTACAGTAAATATATTAGTCTACTGACTATAATCACAAGTAAACAGCCTATAGGCCCTATCACTTATCAAACAAACAGAAAAATTAGTCATTTTAAAACATTGTATCTCAACAATTATTTCATTAATAACAATGCATATAACAATAATTTCTTTGTTTTCAAAACTACCTTCGCCCTCATGGGCCTCAAATATATGTTAAATGCCTCACAGGCCACATGAAATATATATAAAGCAAGTATCTCACAAAATAGTTAATAAAGTATCATCACATAGTTGGCCTCCGGCCATATCATTACATGAAAATTCAGATGTCACTTATACGTGTAAAACAATAATAAATAAACTATTTTCTAATTAGAAAAACAATGAGTTTTAATAAATATTTTAAAGTAACAAAAATATTTTAGAAAATAAATTCACTCAATAATTGAGGAAGAATAAACACTTTCTTTCTACTTCACTAATCGTTCTGACTTGCATCACACGACATTAAAACCTATACAACACGTTATAAATCATATCATCATTAACCAACTTCATAAACATCTTTATTTATTCCCACATATTCATAAACTAACACATTACTAGTCAATTATGCCTAATTCTAATTCTTGAATCCATTACTCACATTTCAACTCTTTGAACTTTAATTATAACATCATCTCATGTATTTATTATTATTTTTATTTATTTAATTCAATCAACATATCTAAATTTTTTATTTTACTATAACATGACTCAAACATGCAACATTAAACTATTTATCCAAATTCTACCAATGAAATCTCATGGCCCTTCTTATATCATCAAAATCATTATTTCTATCTCAATTCAACAATTACGAATCAATTCTCTAAATAGTTTAAACTTGAATTAACGGTTCTTTATTACTCAATTTTTATCAAAACTTTAATTTAAATCAATCTAGTCCCCACAATATTATAACCTAATTTAATTCTTCAAATTCACACTTAATTTATTGAATTCAAATTTACATGCTTGGATTTCTTAAGTGTATAGTAAACTCTTAGGTTTTTAATTAAATTATAAATTCATACTTAAAATGAGCTAAGAATTTTACCGAAAACTTGATTTGAAATCAAGGATACCTTAAATGTTGTTAATTTTGGAAAACCCTAAATTGCTTTGGAACCCTAGCTCTTAATTTGGTCCTACTTCTTAATTAAATTCAAAAAAACAACTTATCATATGTAAAGGGTTGTGTGTTATTGTGATTTGTTAAAAAAATAGGAGTTTAACTAATTGAAAATCAAGAAATTGAGAGAGAAAAAATAGGGAGAAAATGAATTAGGGAGGAAAAGGGGAAAAATGATTGATCCTTGCCCCCGTTTGGCATTAGATAATGTCTAGTAAAAATACCAAAATATTTTTAAGCTCAAAGAAAAAAAAAAAGATTCAAGAACGGGAAGAAATTAACTTTTTAAGAGGAAAAACAAGAGATCCAACACCGATTACACAAAAGAACCTTATCTAGCGCTCTATCTGGCTTAAAAACTAGCGTTGTTTGTCTCTTACAGGCCATGATTGATGCACAATCTGACACCGGACTGGTGGTGGTGGGTTTGTACCGGTTGCTTGCTATTTTGGGGCTATACTTCTTATGTTTTCTAATTTTCTAATTTCTATATTCTTAACTTCAATTCTCTATTATCTGATCTCGGACTTGCATTAAATTTATTTTTATAAAATTTTTATTTTTTTCTCTTTTAATAAAAATAAATGTCTCGTCAATTGAATTTTTTTTTCAACGATAATTTTATTCAAAAATTTAGGTGTGCAAATAGTATCGTATTGATAATTTTTTAGATTTATAGATTTTCATTAAATCTTTCCTAATTGCTTGGTAAATTTATTATGAAGTTAGTAAATCAAACATGAAGGTGAAATTAGCAACCTAAATGCATATTTTGTAAAAATAATAAAAATATTGTTTGTGTGTAAAATAATTAAAATAATTAAAATATCTTTAGACTTAAATATAGAATATTTCACATTAATTGTGATTCAAGAAAATGGAGAAGCTGCTAAGATGGCGGTAGCAACTACATTACAGACTCTATAAATGTGACTGAACTGACATCATAAACTCAATTATATCCTCAATTTTTTTATTATCATATATTATAATCCTTTATATAAATATCACTAAAAATTTCTTTTTTCAATCTAATCATTGTTACCCGTCCTTCAACCTAAGAAAGCTGCCTCCGTAGAACAAAAAAAAAAAAAAAAAAAAAAAAAAAAAAAAAAAAAAACACTATACTAAATAAGCACAATTAAATATATCAATCCTTTTTATTTTTTTGTTAATCCATTTACTTTAACAAAACAACAAATAAATATATAATTTAATCCCCTTTTTTGTTTAAAAAAATACATATATAATTTGCAAAAAAATTTCACGCTGATCTATACAAGATTTTGTTAATAAAATTGAATATTTGATGTGTTATACCTCTACAATACCATTAATCAAATAAATCCAACCAAAAAGTGGTTTTCAAGGAATTATATGGTTTACAGCATTTTAAGGTTACAATCAAATTATAAATTTTATTGACAACATTTGCAATAGAACAAATAATAAGCATGAAAAATATTTACATACTATGGATATTCAAGTTTTATTTGCTAAAATCTGTAGGTCTAAGGGTTAGTATATAAAAAAAAAAAATAATGAACCAAATAAAAATTAAACCAGCAAAATGAACTGTAGGTCATAACCAGGCCCCAAAATCATAGCCATAAAGCATCTTTAGGAGCAGACATGCAGACCTAATTGGACATTTCAATGTCTGTGCACACAATCATGCTACCTTCATGAATATTCATTCATTCCAGAGCATCGGCTTATTGTGCACAGAATATTAAGATTAGTAAAGAAACAAATAAGGAGAAAGCAAACCAACACCAAGAGAAAATAAGATGAAAGCAGACGCAGAGGAGAAGCAGAACTAGAACTGGTGTGTTTTATACGGGTGGGCGAAGGGGAAAGAGGATTGTTTGAAAAGACCGAAAGACTCAACTTATTTTTTTCAAATAACAAATTTACCAGATTGACTTTGTCGGCGTTCATGGTTTTAGGCCCAGAAAGACCAATATATATCAAGTCTTACATTTAGTAGTGACTAATCTTATGTAGGACGGTGTATTATGATAATTTAATAAATACATAATTCATATATTAAATTTCTTTATTCTATTGTTATAGTTATTTTTATGTTGATTAGTTTTAAATTCAATGCATTTTTGCACATATTCATTAGATTGAATATAGACAATATAGATGAATAACGTGGTACAATTTTTCTTTCCAAAACTTTTTTCAAGCTTTATTATATATATAATAATAGTGTTACATATACAAACTTTTATATAAACACTTATTTACTAGGCATGAGAATACTATAATTCAAACCTGCAATGCTCATCTTCTAAAATCGCTTTTGGCTGTAGCATGTATATATACCTACATTTCATCTATATTTTATGTTTATTTCTTGTTTGTATTGTCAACATACTCAAGCGTTATGAAATGGCCAGTAGCTCGCGAGCCAATCCATTTAACCCCCTATTTAAGCATATTAGAGTCTAAATAAAATTGAGTCCATTTAATTGCAGGCCGATTTTACTCGATTTGTTTGGCTTGCGGGTCAAACGGGTCAGTCCATTTAATATGCAGGTCAACTTATTTAATTAAAAAAGTAATATATATTAATTTAAAAATTAATATAAATATAAATATATATTAAATATTAACTATATTATTTTATAATTTTAGATATTTAATTTGAAAATTAAAAAACTAATGAACATATTTATAGAATTTGTTTTAATAATATTAAAAGTTATAAAATTTAAAATAAATTTATTATTAATAATAAATTATTTTAAATAAAATTAGAGTTGGTTTGCAGTCGACCCGCTTAGACTTGCTAGCCCGCAGCTCGGATTAGAGCTGACAAGATGCCAGCCCGCGTAATAAATAGTTTGACAGATATAAATATACTCTTTTTAACTTTAGGGAGAGTCGGTGTTGCCATTTATTTAACATGAGTAATCGATGTCTTTTAAGAAAAGATCTGTAATTAATGTATAATTAATAATTCTTTACGTGATCATTCAAACTATTTATTGACTTTACTCACTCTAATTGTTGGCATAACTTTTGGATAGAAAGGATTCTCTTTTAGCTTTGACTTGTTTGTGCAATTCCTTGTGTGAGACTCCTCGGACTCTTGGATCGCTTTACCCTCGTAAAAAGAATTTAGTTAATATGCGAATTTTTTATTCTCATGTCTTTTGAGAAGAAAATAGGTAGTAGATAAGCTTTGGGTCCCAAATTTTCTTCTTTATATTGGTGATCTTGGGGTCCTTTTTGAGGTGTCTAAATTTCTTTGTCATGATAAAATGGGTTACCCAACATAATGTTTACATTAGGCTTCAAAACAATGTTTTGTCATCTAATTATGAGGCTTCGGCTTTGGTTCCCCTTTTTGTTCTATCCCGTTTTCTTTTAATCTCCATTTCCTCGCCTTCTAATAAATTTTTGCATCCCCTACTGAGGTTTAATAAAAAAATAATATGAATGATATAATTAAAAATTAAGGTAAAAAATTGATGTTCATAATTTTTTCCTATGTAGATCCGAGTGTGAATATTTTAAAATTAAAATATAAATTAATTACTTAGATTTCATTTAAGACTACGGTATTTGTGCTATGTTTTGAAAGTAAAATTAAAAAATATTTGATAATATTAATTTTTCGTGGGACTCATATTTTATAAAAACATTTTATGTTTAGAGTTTTCATCTTCCAATAGATGTCATTTCCAAGTCATCCCACAAGAAAATTTGATTGAGTGTAAACAAAATATTCGGATTATATAATATAGGACAGATTTATTTACTTCATATATGCACCTCTTTTACAGTCACATACGCATGTAGTTCCAAAGCTCCACCTTTTTTGAAATCTGTAAATTGTTTTTGTTGTTGAAAGTATGATGGGGTTTCCTTTTGTTGTGAGCTTCGCTGGCTTATTCTCTATTGTGCCCTTAAGAGAGGTTAATTAAAGATTTAATCTTGTTTAACATTTTGTCTTCCTCATGAATTATCTCAACAATCATATATATAATCTTGCATATGCAGACAAAGATCCTCAAGTATAAGTTAACCTACCCCAGTGGAACTGCAACTGCTTACCTTAACAGTTTTCATACTCTCAAAGGAGCCAAACTGGCTTTGTGGGTATATATATATATCCAGTATCTAACTTTTATGCTTTGTTCGATTTATTAATAAGGATAAAATGTTAACTTAAATTGTCATCTCTTCAAAATGTGTATATATCATACAGGAAACAAGTTGCTGTGCTCCTCTAAAGCTTCTGTTTTAGCTGCGCATTTGCCCTTTTTCAGCGGTTTTTCTACATCGCTGATGGCTGTGGATTCAGCAGCTTTCCTAAATTTGGTCTCAAAGCATACAAGCAGAAGTAATAGAGAATTCACATTTAATAATTTTCAACAGCATCTAGCTTACAATTTATTAACTGATAATTCATAGTTTCTCACAGGTTTTATTCTGATTTCTCTCCAACTTATGATGGCGTTGGAATGATTTGCCCTTACATGGTGAACACGTCTCTTCTTTCTGGAGTTGTTTTATCTTGGAGAATCGTATGGCCATTGATAGAGAACAAGAAAGGAAGCTGCTATAGTTCTGATCTACCTGAAAACATTCTCCATGGTCTCCAGGGATATAAGGTATCTATTTTTCATTATTGATCTCCTTTGTTCCTCTTTATGATGTTAATAATTTTCTAGATAATTATCACGGTTTTTTCTAGCTATTGATATAATGCTTGATGATGGTCTCTTCCATGCCGCTTACATCCTAATCAAAACCACTTGGAACCTTTAAAATTTCAGTAAGTCTGAAGTTGCTGATTACAGCTCCTAAAACACTCCTAAAGCAAACTATGATGATCTTCGGAGAGGAAAATTTTTCCTGAAAGACCAAATTTCAAATTGGGCAGCTTTCATTGGCTACATTGTCCTTGCAGCTGTATTATTCTGATTGTACCCGTCATATTTCGTCAATTGAAATGGTACCATATCGTTGCTTACAAAATCGCCCCAGTTTTAGCTTTCTGCAATGCCTTCGGCTGCGGTCTCACCAACTGGTCTCTCGCCTCCAACTATGGCAAGTTTGCAAACATCATTTTCGGTTCCTGGGTTGGCCTCGGACGGTGTCACCGGCCGTTCTTCCTGTGGTGTGACGATGAGCGTTGTTTCTACAGCATCTGATCTGATGCAAGATTTCAAGACAGGAAATCTCACCCTTTCTTCTCCCCGATCAATGTCCTTAAGCCGAGTTTTGGGTATAGCAATAGGTTGCTTTATAAAACCTGTAATTTTTTGGATGTTCTACAAGGTTTATGCTATTGGCGATCCTGACGGCATTTATCCCGCACCTTACGGTCTACTGTATAGGGGCGTTGCTCTTCTTGGAGTCGAGGGCATTTCTTCTTCTTCGAGAGCATTGCTTTAACCTTGCTATCTTATTCCTTGTTGCCGCCATTGTTATAAACATAATTCAAATAAATTTCCTCAAGAGCAATGTTAATGACTTCAAATGAATGAAAGTAATGGGCATTCGTCAAAAAACTCATATACAAGTATCCTTTGCAATGATAATTCTGCTTACCATACAGATGTTAGTTGTCGAACCCTTGGATTCATCACACAAATGAGCTAGAATCATCCTTCCCTGTCAAAATAAGCTTTTCACCAGCAACAATATGATGATTATTTTTTGCAGAAGCGCCAAAGATAAAATTTGAAAATCCTCCCAATACAAACAAAGCGAACAAATGAACCACATGAAACCAAACAACAAGACAGAAGAAAAAGATATCTACTAGTTACGAGAAATGGTAGTAATAAAAATGGTAAAGAGTATTGTAAGACAAATCTCAAATATGCACATTCCAAAGCACACGAGGTGTTATATTAGACAACTCAACTCCACCGCGCCTCCCCTCCCCCCCCAAGAGGAAAAAGATAATAAACAAGTAACATACGTAATCTAAAAGTCTAAATATGGCGGGTGATATATGTGCATAAACAAACAAACTAAAATATCCTCTTCATGTTTTCAGAAATTATATGCATTTAGAAAAACCATAAACAATTTCTCGGAATCACCCAACCAACATAAAATTAATAGAGCCACCTTTGAACTTGTAGTTCTTCCATGAACAATGTTGGCATGTAAAGTAAAGAAATGCTGATACAAAGACAGCACTTTTGTAGTAATTTACAGATGACACAATTTGTGATATTAACCTTTATCAGCGATCCAATTGTTAGATCTTGTTATCAAAATCTGTTTTCAGATCTACAATTTGTACTTTCGATATTAGTAGGGTAAATCAATAATCAGAAACATATTCAAGACCCCAACGTATGGAAAAATTGCTCCCCACACAGGCAAAACTACAATTTGCTTTACAGGTAATCTTAAATGCAATAATGACAAAAAATAATATATTAAAAAAAGAAAGAGAATTAAAGGAAAATATAATTTTTTTATTATTTATTTTTACAATTGAAAAACAATTTTTGAATGTGTAACCAAATAGTATCGAAATTAATTATATTTATGTTTGCAACTTTGTTATACAAAAGGGAAAAACTAGGTACCTTAATTATATCTATAGCTAATGGTTGGATTGTGTTTCATGTCACCAAATATGATTCTGTCTCGCACCATCCAGTCGTTGAATCTGGTACATTCGATATACCTAAGTTTTTTCTTACATGAGAACTTTAATGTTTATAAACATGTATTGTATGTGATTTGCTCTATATCATAAATAAATATATTAATTAATCTTACAATTTTTAATGTGAATAAAAATTATAATACAGATAGGAGGAGACAACAACACGTGGACTTTCCAAAACAGAGATTATATATCTCAATAAACTGCCCCAGTTAAAAATTATTAAATGTTAAGAGTCAGAAAAAACTTTACATGGAAAGAACAACTCTAATAAATAAAATTATTAAAACCATTTTTAAATCTTCATATATACAAGCTAATTCTTCAATTTTTACATTACGGAGACCTATATTTATATATTTTTACGTTGTAACAAAATTATCAATTTTTTAATAGGTGTAATCATAGGTTTCATAAAGATAGATATTTTAGAATTATGTTATATGTTGCCAATGATTATTGAATTTATCTTTATGATAACACTTATAGGTAAATCTAAATTACAATGTTAAAATAGTTAATATATTTAATGATTAAGAATTCGCAAGAATGATAAGCATATATATTTTATGCATCCGAGTTCCATCTTACCCGACACATATTTAGAATAAAACATGTAAATAAATCAAAATCACGTATCCATTTATTATTAACCATCTTAAATAATAATCACTCCTTGTTAACCAAGTTCATTAATTAACATTCATATTAGTTATAAGTTAAATTTTAACCTTCACAAACATACTAAATTATTGTATCCTTTTTTTTTTTAATTAAATATTATCATAAATGCATTTATTTTAAAAATTTTACGACAGAAAAAAAAAATACATACATAACGAATTTATTACATAAAAATGACGTAATTAATATAATAATCAATATGCATTTAATATATCTCAAGTCTCAACCATTTAAAAATACAGAAGTCATTTCAAATGTTGTAACTTATTATCATTGTTGAACCACTATTTCTTCTAATTATAATTTGTTTGACAGAAAATTTGATCCAAACATCATGAATCATAGATGTTGAGTTCTCAAATTGAAACAACAAAACTTAAAAAGAAAAAAATAAAATAAAATAGCACTTCCTTTTAAAGATTATTGCATATGAATACTGTAACTTCTTTTCTTTCTTCCATCTTTTAGAGACCAAGAGAGGACATTCAATAACTTCGATCCTCGACCCAATAGAATCTTTGTATGTCTAAGTTTATAAGTTCTACATTGGCACAAATACGATGGCCGAAGAAGGAGAAATTAATTAAATAATCCAATGCCCATTTTAAATTTTGAAAGAAACAAATTATATATCTCAACATCCTTGATTGAGGAATGAGATCGGTAAAGATTTTAGAAAATGATAATACAAGAAAAGAGAGAGAATGGAGAATTGAAAGTTCTCCTTTTGGAAAAATGTTGGTACTTTATGAGCTCTTTTGGAAGTAAAGAGCAATTATTTTAAAATACCACCTAACCCCACAACTATTAGAATTCTGTTAATGAAAATTTATAAAGAATATAGATTTTATTTCATTTTAAAAATAATAAATATATCCAATAGATTAGAATTATTTTAAAACTCCAATAAATAATAAATTTTTTGTTTATTTATTTTTTGATTATGATTTTTGCAGCAAGCTAGTGAAGTATCTATTTAAAACCCTTTTATTTTGCGTTGAGTAATTTAATTTTTAATGGACTTTGAATTTCATGATAAAGGAAATTTGGGTTGGATTGGGCTGAGTCAGATCAAGACCCATCATAAATAATAACAACAAATCATGCCAAAATTTTCCTCTCAAAAATAAAATTATGTTAAAATTTGGAACCAAACTCATCTTAATTCTTCTTTCGAAGAAAACAACTCATCTCAACTCATAAAGCATGCTAACAATGAACTGTTCAAAAAATATATCAACACAACTACTTCTAATTTTTGGTACGTTGAGAAAATTATATACACATAGATATAAATATAGCCAAGACTTCTCGTGTGCGGACGTCCGTAAGTTCTTCATATCCAAGTTTTAAAACTAAAGGACATGCACAGAGAACTCTCTCTTTATATATTTTGAAAATGTTTGTAAATAAGTAAGCAAAAGTTAACAGAAGGAAATATCTCAATTACCACGGATGGAAACTATCATAGAACAAATGAAAAATTACATGTTAACCAGCAGGTCAAATGATCTACAAAATATGAATAAGGAGTCACATTAGCACTTTGGCAACTCATTACTCTGAAGCAAATTCATCAACTCGAAGCTTGATGACACTTTAAAAGGGAGGTGCCATTAAGAAAACTAAGTACTTGATTTAACACACTAAAACTGAAACTGCAGGGAGATTTTTTGTGCTGATCCATGATAAAAGCATCACTATGTGGGAAGTATTACACTACTTCCATGGTGGGGATGTTTGACATGCGAGACTCAAAATCTCATGTTAAAGAGTGGAGTTTCAAGTCCTCTTCAAGGCATAATATCAATGTATCAATGATTCGATCCGAGATCTTGGAACTGGAATAAGTTTGGCAGTGGATCACAAAATCTTGCTGGTCTTCTCTATCTAATGAATGGGGAGTTTGCTTTGAAATTGTGCACCCTGCACCCACCCCCTGAGTATATACTTCAATGGCAATCACATAAGGGTAGATTGATATAATATAAATTTGCGGTAAAATGCCTGCCTGTAAGCGATTATAATTGTGATTAGGAACCAATAATTTCATCAATTTGTATTATTGATTACAATCACAAGATTATGTGCTATCATTAAGGGAATTCATTATACACTATACGAAGGAAAAATCCCTGGTTCAAACTTTTATAAAGTAAGCAAGAATTTTCCAAATACCAAAATGATTTCATTTAGAAGTCTCACCAAATTTGATCTCAATACCGTAAGCTCTACGCTTCATAGATCTAAGTAAAGCCTTAATTTCAATAAACAAAACAAGGTCAACTCATAAGCTTTCCACAAATAACAGTCGTCTTTCATTATGTAAGAGAAAAAATATTACAAATACTACAGCATGAAATTTTGTTTAAGAAAATTTTACAGTCTGATGATTTAACCTGAGACCACCAAGGCAGAAATGGTACCTAATATATACACCTGTTATGCTAAGCAGGTTTCATTCCCTCAGGTTATTGCAAAGGTTACTAGAAAGCCGGTAATCAACAATGCCTGACAGGAAAGAGCTTGCAATTATGTAAACAAAAAGATTTTTCTTTACAATTGGTGAAACTACAGTATTGGAAGATAAATCCCTAAGATCTCGTTGGTACAGATAACACCATTCATAAAGTACACTTGTTCCCCTTGAAATTGGTCCCAAATTTCAGATAAGGATATGGTAAGTTGAACCCAATGATCATCAAAATCATTATCTAATATCCAAACAGATATAAATTGATCGGCATTCAGTAGATGCTGAACTATAGCCGGACGCTCTGAAAATATAATCAAATCGGACTGATTTCTATGATCTAAAGCCTCCTCGGGATTTTGACAACAGAAAACTCTAGCTTTGCAAATTAAACGCAAACAAAACGATTCTGCCATCCTTATTTATATAAATCCAGCTCCGAAAATACATAATCCCATTAACACAAAACCTTTGCAGGTGAGGATAATAAGGCGGACCGCCATTTATCTGCCTCCAAGAGTTCGTCCCAAGTTTCAAAACTCTATATTCAAGTCCTCGGCCTCCTTCTCTGCCAGGCACAGCCCAAGAGTTCAATACCGTATAATCCTTGCTGAACGGATCAAACCCAAATGAGTTAACACAAAAATAAGTAGAATTCGCCTACGGAGAAGTTGCTGAGCTAACGAACGGAAGAGTAACTATTTGTCTAGTGCTTGGATACATATTGTAGCACAAATACCGAAAGCCATACAGATTAAACAGTTAACGGAGTGGGTTGAGTAACAGGGGAAACGAGTGGAAGAGGGGAGACGGAGAGGCGGTCATAGTCGGCAAAAACATCTACTGGATTGGAGTCTGGAAGTACACGTTCTGAGCAGTCTAACTGGTTTGATTGGAAAATGGATTGCGTGTGCTTTTTAAAAGATGGCTCTGTAACGAAGGAAGAACAGAGCTTGGAAACCCACCTGAACCCCACCAGAGATTTGATTGGAAGTCTAGCTAGTATGTCGAAGATTATATCAGTTGGAACTTGTGTTGTGACGAGGAATGTCTTCTCTTCTTCACCTTTCTGTCTGCATCGTTTATTTCGTCATTTTCTAATCTTCATTGGAGCTGATAGGAATCAGAATCCGGAATTGAAAGATTTTGTAGTCTGTTTTAGTTAAATTCGTCCAAAAGTGCTAGAGCGGGATAGGACAGGAGTCCTGCTCTTTCGAAAGATTTGCTTCTCAATAACGGGAAGGTAGAGTTGGCGGCCACTGATTTGCGTATTCCCTGAAACAGATATACCTAATTTCTTTTTATTTTTTTATTTTTTATTGTTGAAATTAGTTAATAAAAATACGAAAAAGTGAGAAATACTAATTTAAATAATGGATGTTAAAATTACTGAAATATTTTGAATTAATAAAATAAATATGAAAATATTTTAATAATATATTGAATTAACAAATAAAATAAATTAATTTAAATAATATTTATTAATTCTTTAGAATTAAATTGAAATTTGCTTAAAG
>JAWDEX010000012.1:10644583-10660185 GCA_035221805.1 Trichilia hirta
ATCCTTTTTCAATAAAACAAATGTCTCGTCAATCGAACATTTTGATTCACAGCAATTCAATTTGAAAGCTCAAGTGTGCGAATGGTATCTTCCAGAGAAATTTTCTAAACTTGCCAAATTTTCACAAATCTTTCCAAATCACCTTATAAACTTAATATAGAGTTAAACAAGAAGGTGAAATCAACTCACGAACATGTATTGCACAAAAATAACGAAAATGCTCTTTTAAAATAAAATAATTAAAATATTCTTAGTTTAAAAATTGGGTATTATATGCATGGACTTTCCAAACCCGTCAATTTTTCTTTTGAAGGATTTAAAAATTAACTTTTTTTATTTGTATTTTTTCTCAATTCCTAGTCATAAGAGCCGATGAAAGTCATTTTCTGTTTCCAGCTGCCTTGATAGGGAAAAGAATATATTTATCTTTCTGTATATATAAAATATTTCCTACCTTATTTTTCATGGCAATTTCTCTTCCATTCGTCTAATAAATTTTGCGGGGGAAGGATTGGAGAATCCTTGTACGGAGAATAAGTTCTCCATCTCTATTGTATTTTTTTTTATTTTATTAATTTATATTTGACTTCTTTTGTAATATAAAAAATAACAAGTCAATTAATTCAAATAAAAGTATCATAAAAGCATTATGATGTTATTTTAAATCTAATTTTTTTAAATATCAAAATAATATCTTTAAATACTATAAAAATAACAGTGAAATATCTTTTTTGTAATTAATATAAAAATTAAATAGTAAAATAATTAATATTTTAATATTATATAGCACCATTACTATTTTTTATTAATTGATTATAATATAAGAAATAGATATAGATATAGATATTATTTAAAAGGAGAATGAGGTGGAGAGGGGGAATATGTAATTAATCCCTACCACATTAAAAAAAATTGGGGAGGAATTTCTCTAATACTCCTCCCCAACACTTTGTTTTCTAGATGAGTATGTTTGAAGATATTTTTATTAAAAGTGTATTATAATATTAAACTACAGTTAAAAATATTTTACAATAAATAATGCATCTGTCAAATAATAATGATTGAATATATTTTCAAGAAGTTTCTTAATTCAAAATGTGTATTTTGAAAAGGCATTTATAAACAAACAATACTATAAATACTTTCAATTATGGTTTTGATTATCTATTTCTTTTAAATATTAGAAAATTATTTTCAAAAACATATAAATTGTAAAAGCTTCTATCACTGCATCCGTAGGAATAAAATATAAACAATGCCACTAAAAAAATGAGTAATGTTAGGATTTTTAAGTAATATGTCAGTTTTGGATTTTAATTAATATGACAATACTATATTATTTCAATTATTAAAAATTTATAACAATTGAAGAAATCTAAATAATCCGTTAAAAATTAAAAAAATTAAAAAAAAAAAAACTATTAAAAATAAAATCACCCGTTAAAATTAGTGTTTTGGAATTGATCATTTGACTTGATTAGTTTGTTGATCATTCCACCACCTCAAACTCGTGACACTGATAAGCCATGTATTGTCCATGTATAATGTACTTGAGATGACATTGAATATTTCAGAAATTTATGAATGGTTCACTGCATTCTTGTTATATTCTATGTAATAAGAACACGCTACAGGCTCAGGGTAGTGTGGATGAAACTTTGAACAAAACATTAGGAATAATATTAGGCATCCCAAATTAAAAAATTATTCATAAATATAGTGAAGTAGTTATAGGTGTTTGAAACTTACCATAAATCAATTTAATTGGTAACGTTATTTTAGCCTAGCAGTGTATTCTAAAAATTGTAATGTTTTCTTCGCTAAAGAAGGACTTTTGTTTTCAATGAAAGATAAAATTTTTAAAAAATAAATTTAAGTATTTTTGCCCTTACTAAATATAGTGAAGAAGAAGTTATTATGTTTGAAAATATTTTTTTTGAATTTTCAAACAACCAATATTTGAAAGTATCTTATTTTAAATAAACTATAAAAATTTAATGAAAACAAGATTTTAAATAAAATACTCCGGATATGTTTAATTAAGAAGAGAATTTCTTCTAAAATAGATATTGTCATTGAAAATAATTTAATTTAAAATAAAATTATTCCATTATGAATCAGATTCACTTTTGGGCCTAAGATTTTTGCTTCTGTTAATATTCCTTTTTTATTAGCATAGTATCTCCTCTATGGGCTCTCAAGCATGCTTAGTTAATATTCCTTAGATAATTAAGTTTAAATGACTTTCAAATCCTAAAATTGTAATACAATTTAAGTCCAGGTGTGTTTTAGTCATTTTGTATAAAGCTAAGAGTATTTACATTATTTTATAAAATTCTTATTTGAATGTTAAAAAATTTGATTTATTAACTCCGTAGTAATAGTTATTAAGTAATTAGAAAAGATTTGATGAGAATTTAATAAGTTCAAAAAAAACTTTTGGATATTATTTATGTAGCTAAGCTTTAAAACTAAATTTTTATAAATTAAAAATTCGATTGACGAGCTACATGTTTTTATTGAAAGAGGACATAATAAAAATTTCATAATTATCTTATAGTCTGACTTTTTTTTTCTTGTAACTTTCTTGTGACAATTAAATCATATTTCAATTGCAATTAATAATATTTTAAGACCCACAAAACTGTTGTTAAATATCCTCATCATAAGAACAAAAGTAGTTGGATATATTAAATCTCAATATGATTATAATTAAAAAATATTACTATAATTATAACATAAAAATAAAAAAAATAATTTAAACTATCAAAATTTTTAACAAGTGTTTGTAATAAATTACGGCCTGCATTTATATTTAATTAAATTTAGAGGTGTGTAGGGGATATATGCGTGCAAATTAGGCAAAAATTTGATTATTAACATTAAAACTATGTATGATGATTAGTCATAAAAATGAAAGTTCATCATTGGTGAAAAATGATGCCCAAAGGGAGACTGTAAAAACTTGTTCACAAACTTTGTTTTTGCTTGATTCAAATGGTCATGGTGAATACGTTTGACCTTATAGTAAGGAACAACAGTATTTCTTAGTGGAAGATTTCTTGTGTTTTGTGTCAGGGAGCTCAAGAAGAAATACATTACTGGGGTCTAAAATTTTATTTTACTTTTGGGTTCAAAGCACTTCAAAAAATTAACTAAAGAAGAGCTCATCAAAAATTATTTAAAAATAAAAATTCAGAAATTTTATACACAACTCAATCCCATATACAAAAATAAATTTTTAATATAAAATTACTTTCTCAAAATTTTTTTTGGAAGGGCGAAAACTTTTTATTTCAGATAAATTAGCATTAAAAAAAACTAATTTGGGTTTTTCTCCATCATTAAAATTGATTTTTTTAATCAAATGCTAGGCCCAATATGTATTGAATGGTAGGTAAAATTTTATTCACAATTTTTTTTTTTTATTTTGTGATTTGCAGCAACTAAACAAGTTTATTACAGAACAAAATTTTTTTGCAAATTATGCAATAATTCATGGTTTATTTGTTAACTATATTGACATTCAACACTATTAAATATTATAATTTCTAGACTTGCATGAAATAAAAGTAAAAAATTTATTGTATAAGAAAGTTGAAAAATTATCACAACCATCACATTTGTTTCTAATCACAATTAAATTACGATAGATATAAATCTAAACAGAGATTTACAAAAAAGCAGTCTTCTATATAGATATCAATATATTTTAAAAATAAAACTCCGCTAACTTAGTTTTGAGAATTATAATAATTTTTGTTATTTTTATATATAACAAATATTCAATGTTTTACCTTGTTAGTTTTTGTACTAAGTAATTAAATTAAAAAAGAAAATCTTTTAAATAATATTTATATTGTTGAATAAGAGAATTTATATCATAAAAAAATATAATATAATATTAATAATTAATTTTAATGGATAAGACCTTTACAAGTATCAAAGACTCCTTAACAAGTAGCGCACACCTTAACTTATTAACGAGTCTGAGGTAGCAGAGATAACCCAACCCAACTCTATCACCTTACATCGACAATATCAGTACTACTATCATGGCGACCAACAACGTCAGCAATTCTGACATGGTCGATGCACATAAATACTTACCATCCACAATAGATTTGACTTGAAAAAATATTAATATATATAAATTCATTCCAATATATCTATCGTCTTTGTCCCTTTATTTTAACAAAACCATCAATAAATATGTAATTTAGTCCCTTTATTTTAACAAAAATAATTAATATCTAATTTGCAAAAAATTTTGACGCAAATTTAAACTACATTTTGTCAATAATCCGCACAAAAAATATTTACAAATTGTTCATATTCAATTGCTGTTTGCTAACACTTTCAGATTTACATGTTAGTATTAAAAAAATTAAGGAATCAAATAAAAATAAAACCTGAAAAATGAATTGTAGGTCGTAACCAGGCCCCCAAATCACAGCGAGAAGGCTTCATTAGGAGCAGACATGCAGACCCAATTAAACATTTCAATTTCTGTCCACATAACCATGCTACCTTCATCAATATTTAATAATTCCAGAGCATCGGCTTATTGTGCACAGAATATTACGATTATTTGAAAAAATAATAACATGAAAGCAAAACCAGAAAGCAGAGAAAGCAATAACATAGGCTGAGGCAGATGAGAAACAAAAGCAGGAGCGGCGTTTTATATAGGTGGGCAAAGGGGAAAGACTCTTGTTTTAGGGTTAACCTTTGTTAGGGTGAAAAGACCGAAAGACTGAAATTATTTTGTTCTAATAACAAATTTACCCTAGATTGAGAATTATATGGACTTTGTTTGGGCTCACTAGTTTAGGCTCAGAAAGCCCAATAGCTTGAAATTGCGGCATGCAAAAAATTTACCATACTATAAAGTCCTAGTTGAGTCTCATGTATCATGATTATTTAATAAATACATCACTCATATAATAAATTTCTCTCTTCTATTATCATATTTAATCTTACTATTGATTATTTTTAAATTCAACATATTTCTATCATATCTTGATTACATGGACATATAAATAACGCGGTACAATTATTTTTTTCAATTTTTTTTATATTTTGTTATATATATCATAGTACTGTTTTATATATGAACTCTTATAGAAATACTTCTTTATATTATCTAATATGGTAGTGTTATAAATAATACTTATTTATATATATCATAGTAGTGTTATAAATAACTAATATAATACCCTTTTACAATAGAATGAGCATCCGGCAATTCATGTCGATCAATTACAATTTCTTAATTTCTGAGAGCAAATTGTCAGAGTTTCGACACCGATTAATATTGACTCAATTCAAGAAACCTTTTTTTTTATGATAAGAAAACTCTTATACTCAGCTATCACTGCGACGGCCGACCATACACGAGTCAGACACTCATCCCTTTAGAGTACATATTTGCAGATCACACAGTACTTGTCCTGAATCAATTAAGATTATATACAGAGATCACAATGCAGCGGTACCAAGTACAGTATAAAACTTCGGCTGCACCAGACTCTTACACCTAAATGTACTTCAAAAAATTTAAATTCAGGATCAACACAAATATCCTCCCAAAATAGAACCACTCGACTACACGCGGTGGGTGCCTCAATACAAGAAACATGCAATTTATCATTTATACAATTATGTTTATCTAATTTTAATGAAATATATATACTTATAATTATTATATTATTTATTAATATATTATAAGTTAATATAAAATGTTAAATTAATGATGTATTTATAATAATAAATAAATTTTATCTGTGGGGATACTGGCCACCATTGTATATTATTTATTATTATTAGAGTCCATTAGACAATGAATATTATACTATAATAATATGACTTGAATAAAATTTAATTAATGAAAATAAAAAATATTGAAAAGATATATAAAAGTTATATATACAATAATGCTATATTAATTTGTATTCAATAATTTATATCATTATAATAATCTTATAAAAAGAAGTAACTATGATGAATTATTTTGTAATTAATTAAAACTTAAATATCTAAATCAAAAATAAAATATTATAAAAATATTGACAATATGACAATTATATAAATAATAATATTACATTAATTTGTACTCTATAATAACCGTATACTTATAAAAAAGAATTAAATATAATTGAGTTATTTTATAATCAGTTTAAATATTTAAATGAAAAATGTTTTTATTTTAATTAATCGGGATAAATCATAAAATAATGTTATTCCATGTCTTTAAATAAATTTTTTATTTGATTCATTATTATATAATCCAAATTTTAAATAAATAATTATTGTTAAAAACTACAGCAAGGATTTATTGGAGTTTAATTGTGTATAATTAAAGTTTTGTAAAAGAATATATATTAGTTGATACTTAAATTTCGCGGAAGATTCAGGTCACAATCACACACTTAATTTGCATTAACAATGAGACTTGTTGCACATGAAGAATCTGTCTTTTACGTCCAAGTCTTTCTTGGAATGAATTTTTCATGCTAAATCTTGAAAACATATACAAAGGTTAACAGCCTAGCTGTGAGTTTTCCGGCTTAACAATATTATTAGAAAGTTCATATTATATGTAAATTCCTTTGACAAAGGTTATT
Source organism: Trichilia hirta (assembly GCA_035221805.1). Lineage (NCBI taxonomy): Eukaryota > Viridiplantae > Streptophyta > Magnoliopsida > Sapindales > Meliaceae > Trichilia > Trichilia hirta. Next base: position 10,651,210 of record JAWDEX010000012.1, read on the forward strand.
TATGTTGTAAAATTTTATTCAATGATCAAGTTGATAAATAACATGGTAAGGTAGGCTTTCCCTAATTAACCTAATTAACAATACTTTGGCAAACATGATTTCCTTGGTTAAATATGAAACCTATTTGATCTTCCGTAGAAGACTCAAATTAATTATTTTATACCAAAAATTTGGATGCATTTGTACTTCTTTACCAGATTCAGTTTTACAGCAGAATCGTATTGGGATTAGTCTTCCGCCCTGATAGTTGAAATAAAATTAAAACCCTCCAGTCCTATCACGTATCGAAATTGAGATACAGAAACAACATAAAAAAAGCACGTTCTATCTATCCAAGTTTTACAGAGAACTGAGAAGGAAATCCAAAATCAATTAATGGAGAGCAGAGAAGATGAAATTGAAGAGAGCAGACGTGCGAATAATCAGATAGAAACAGAAAGTGTTCTCAGCGTTGATGATGATGAAAAGGTAATGGTTGAGGATGCGTTCAAGAACGTGGTGGTTCCTTCATGGAAAGAACAAATGACGTTTAGGGCTTCCCTGACAAGTGTTTTCTTGAGCGTAGTCTTCAACTTCATCGTGTGCAAACTTAACTTAACCACTGGGGTTATACCCTCACTCAATGTTGCAGCTGGTCTGTTGGGTTTCGCCATTCTGAAGGCCTGGACAACTCTACTACAACAGTTCGGTTTATTGAAGCAGCCATTCACCAGGCAAGAGAATACTGCAATTCAAACCTGCGTTGTTGCATCATCTGGAATCGCTTTTAGCGGTATACTTTCTAACTGTTACTGCATACCTAGATCTATTTTATGTTTCTGGATGTATTTATTTCTTGTTTGTATTGGCAACATATTCTTAAGAAGTTTCTGTTTTACCTTAGAGGGGAGTATTGATGTCGCCAATTATTGAAAATGAGTAATTAATGTATAATTAATAATCTTTTATGTGATCCTTCAAGCTATTGATTTTACTCACTCCAATGGTTGGCATAATCTGTGGATATAAGTGCAATTCATTTTAAGCTCCCTGGACTCTTGGATAGCTTTACTCTCGAAAGAGTATTTGAGGAGAAAATAGGGGCAGATGAGCTTTGAGTTCAAAATTCCCTTCTTAATATTGGTGATCTTTGGCTCCTTTTGAGGTGTCTAAATTTCTCAATCAGGATAAAAAAGGTTACCGATCAGCAAACTGTTTTTTTGGGCTTCAGGTCTTTGTTTTGTCTTCTAATTGCTTTGGCTTTGGTTGTTCTCCCATGTTCTTTCCCGGTTTCTTTTAATCTCTATCCCTTAGCCTTCTAATAAATTTAGCCTCCCTTACTGAGGTTTAATAAAAAGAAAATGGACGATGAAGGATATAACTAAAAATTAATGTAAAAATTTGAGGTTCATAATTAAAATTTATCCCTTAGCCTTCTAATAAATTTTAGCTAATATGGGAATCTTTTATTCTCTTATCTTTTTGAGAATGAAATAGGGTAGTCGATGAGCTTTGGGTTCTAAATTCTCTTCTTTTATATTGGTGATCTTCTGTTCCTTTTTGAGCTGTCCAAATTTCTCAACCATGATAAAATAGGCTACCCAACATACATTTAATTTTCATTAGGATTCAACTTTGTTTTGTCTTCCAATTATGAGGCTTTAGCTTTGATTCCCTTTTGTTCTCTCGTATTCTATCCATTTTTCTTTTAATCTCTGTCCTTAACCTGTTGATAAATTTTAGCCTCCCCTACTGAGTCAATGATATAATTAACTAATGTAAAAAAAAATTGAGGATGATAACTCTGCCGAGGTATGTCGAGTGTGAATATTCTAAACTTGAAACCTAAACTACTTTTGTGGTGCTTCTGTAATATTTTGAAAGTAAAACTAAAAATATATTTATAAGTAATATCAATTTCTAATGCAATGATCATACTAGTACATGAACACTTAATATGTAGAGTTTTTATCCCACAATGGCTGTCACTTAAAATTGTCACACAACAAAATATTATGAATAATTTTTTTGAGGATTTTAGACAAAAAATCTGAATTATATAATATAGGGTAGATTTGTTTTTATTTGCTTCATATAGTAACCTCTTTTACAGTCACATATTCATGTAGTTCTAAAGCTCTTCCCGTTTTGAAGTCTGTAAATTGTTTCGAATTTTGAAAATATGACTGGTATATATATATTTATATATGTTGTGTTCTAAAATTATAGGTGGCACCGCGACTTATTTACTAGGAATGAGTCCAAAGATAGCTGCTCTGGCAGATGGAGGGAACACACCTATCAATGTGAAGAAAATGTCAATTGGCTGGATGATGGGATTTCTCTTTGCTGTGAGCTTTGTTGGCTTATTCTCTATCGTGCCCTTAAGAAAGGTTAATTAAAATTTGATTTTGTTTGACATTTTGTTTTCCTCAATGCTATCTTTACAGCGTCTCAATAATCACACACACACGCACGTATATGCAGATAATGATCCTCAAGTACAAGTTGACCTACCCCAGTGGAACTGCAACTGCTTACCTTATCAACAGTTTTCATACTCCCAAAGGAGCCAAGTTAGCTTTGTAAGTGTATGTATATCCCGTATATAACTTTTATGCTTTGTTTGATTTAATTAATAATGTAAAATAATAAGTTAAATTGTAATCTCATCAAAATTTATATATAATATCATACAGGAAACAAGTTGCTGTGCTCTTCAAAAGCTTCTGTATTAGCTTCATATTTGCCTTCTTCCAGTGGTTTTACTCCGTCGCTGATGGTTGTGGATTCAACAGCTTTCCCACATTTGGTCTCAAAGCATATAAGCAGAAGTAATAGAGAATAATTCGCATTTATTAATTTTCTATTTAGCGGCACGTAGCTTAAAATTATTTAACTGAGAATTCTTGTTTTTTGACAGGTTTTATTTTGATTTCTCATCAACATATGTTGGTGTTGGAATGATCTGCCCCTACATGGTGAACATATCTCTGGTTTTCGGAGCTATTTTGTCTTGGGGAATCATGTGGCCGTTGATAGAGAACAAGAAAGGAAGCTGGTATAGTGCTGATCTATCTGAAAATAGTCTCTACGGACTTCAGGGATATAAGGTACCTATTTTTCCTTACTGCTCTCCTTTATTCCTCTTCATGATGTTAACAATTTCTCACTAATAATCACAGGTTTTTCTAGCTATTGCTATGATGCTTGGTGATGGTCTCTTCCATGTTGTTTACATGCTAATCAAAACCATTTGGGACCTTAAAAACTCCAAGAACTCCGAAGCTGCTTACCACAACTCCTCAAAAACTATGAAAGCAAATTATGATGATCATCAAAGAAGAGAATTTTTCTTGAAAGACCAGATTTCAAATTGGGCCGCTCTAATTGGCTACATTGTCCTTGCAGCTATATCTATTCTGGTTGTACCCTTCATATTTCATCAATTGAAATGGTACCATATCCTGGTTGCCTACATAATCGCCCCAGTTTTAGCCTTCTGCAATGCCTACGGCTGTGGTCTCACGGACTGGTCTCTCGCCTCTAACTATGGCAAGCTAGCAATCATCGTTTTTAGTTCTTGGATTGGCCTCGGACATGGCGGTGTTATCGCTGGCCTTGCTTCCTGTGGTGTGATGATGAGTATTGTCTCTACAGCATCTGATCTGATGCAAGATTTCAAGACAGGATATCTCACCCTTTCTTCTCCTCGATCAATGTTCTTAAGCCAAGTTTTGGGTACAGCAATAGGTTGCTTTATAAGCCCTGGAATCTTTTGGATCTTCTACAAGGCTTATCCTGTTGGTGATCCTAACGGCACTTATCCCGCACCTTATGGGCTACTGTATAGGGGCATTGCTCTTCTTGGAGTCGAGGGCATTTCTTCTCTTCCAAAGCATTGCTTTAACCTTGCTATCTTATTCTTTGTTGCCGCCATTGTTATAAACATAATTCAAGAGTTGTTGCAGCGCTGGGAAACCAAATACAGGATCTACAGGTTTATTCCAAACCCAATGTGCCTGGCAATTCCATTCTACCTTGGTGCATATTTTGCCATTGATATGTGTGTTGGGAGTTTGATTCTTTTCTTATGGACGATGAAGAACAAGCGTACGGCCAATGACTATGCACCAGCTGTTGCATCGGGACTGATTTGTGGCGATTCGTTATGGGGAATTCCGGCTGCTGTGCTCTCTTTTGCTGGCGTTAAACCTCCTATCTGCATGAAATTTCTTTCGGCTTCAGTGAATGATAAGGTTGATAACTTTTTGGCTGGTGGTAACTGATGGTCAAGTACCCCCTTTTTAAAATTCAGACCGATTTAATTTCTTTTAATAGAAAATTGTTCAAAAATAAAAATTTGATCAACTGTTTGAATTAGAATTAACTATTTCTTTTAATTTTCCTTTTAACTACTCTTTATCTAAAGGGTAGGTAAGTTGTATACTGGGACAATTTTTACGCTATAGAATAATACAAATTTCTTAGCTATTTTTATTATTATGTTGCTTGATCTACAATATGTAGACACGAAATTTTGGTCGCAATTACGAGGATCTTTTCCTCATTTATTATGATTTTGGTATTATATGAAATCTTTATACAGGTAATATTTTGTGGGAAGTTCTAACCGAGTTAATATTAAGATGGGAGTAGAATTTAAATTACATTTATTTAATATTGTATATATTAGTATATGTTTTAAAAACCATTCATATTATCAATTCATAGACTAAAAATTTTGTATTAATTTTATTAACAAATGAAGGAAAGCTTTCTTTATATATATATATATAGATTCATGTGCAATAAAATAAAGTATGTATGTAAATTGCCCAAAATATATATATGAATTACACAAATAATTTATTTAAGAGTTAAATAAAATTATCAAAGCCATGTCCTACGAATGTGATATTGATTGGGTAGCAATATCGTAAAATAAACATACTCAATGCCACTGATAAATATCATGAGATGATATTAGTATGAGTGACAATGAGAGCATATCAAAAGGGCATTAGTATAGATTAATAGTTAGATAACTATTTTTTGAATGTAATCAAAGAACGATAAATTATATAGTAAGCATGTAGTCAATAATTTATCGTGAGATTATATTAGTGTGTGATGTAATATTTTGATTTAAAATGTCACAGTCAAATCTTATATGAATGCATATAATTTATGTAGTGTATAAGTATCACTAGCCACATCCTATATAATAAAGTCAATTTAGTTATACATTAGTCATATAGTTATATGAGTGATGGTTAAAATGGATCCATTGGCTCGATAAATTAGATTAAAAATTATAGTTAACTCTAAATAGGTCAAGTTTCTAGACAAATTTTGATAAATGTATGAAATCGAAGTCTATAGTTATAGCACTTTAAATGTCATATCGAAAGTTCGTAGAATAAGTTTAGGAGGATATATTGATCAATAATTCATGAATAAATCGAGATTAGACTTTTAAAATTCCATAAATCCTTACTCGATTAGAATTGAATAAAAAAAATATATAATGTACATAGAATATACAATAAGAGAAAGTTTTGATAGAATTTCTTCATCAAGATTTAAGGACTGTAATGCTATTGCTAAATATTATCCATAATCATTGTACATTCGAAGAGTTTCGTATACACTTACGACTAATTTGTGGTGAAACTTCATGATTCACACCAATATTTTTGTACATTTTAAAAGATATGAAAGAAAAAAATTTATATATATATATATATATATATATATATATTTTCATGTAATTTAATGTATGACATATTGATCATAGATATTATCAAATTACTTAAAAATATGATTTTAAAGTTAAAAAAATCAAATCTAAATTAAAAAGCTTAATTTGGAGTTAATTTTACTATTTAGCCCTTGGAGGATATATTTGTCCTAAAGTTTACTTAATAGTTAAGTATTTGACTTTTTGGATAAATATTTATTTTAAGTATTAAATATTTAATATTTATTTGATAAATATTTAATATTTAATTGATTAAAAGTCAAAATTAAAGAAAAATATATATGCATTATTTTTCCATTTTTAAGAGATAAGGATAAAAACAATAAAAGAATCCAAACTTTCCTCTCTCTCTAATTTTGACCATGGCCTTCCAAGAGGTAAGGACGGTGCTAATTGAAGAGAGCTCATATGTTTAAGATTGGATTTCATAAAATTTTCAAGTTTAAAAAGTAAGAAACCTAAACCATAACTTGTTTTCTTTGTATATATATTGATATATATGGAATCAAGTATGAGAAGCTTGGTGAAAACTTAAATTTATTGCATGATTAGGCCATAGATTCCTTCAATATACTTCTATTGGAGATTTATTGTGTTGCATTTATGGTATAATGAATTTTTAGGATATGGTTGGATGTGAATTGAAAAATATAATTGTTTTTGTGATAAATTTGCAAATTGGGTTTTGCCTAATTATAAGGAAAATTATACCAAATTTTGTTGGCTTAGGTAGCAATACCCAATAGAGGATGAATTAGATTTTATGAAAATTAAAACGAATGACTAATAACAAAGTGATGCAATAGTGTAAATTTAAATAGGATAGAGAGAAGAAATGAAAATAGCAAATATAGTAGTTCGGTAAACTGCCTATGTCTACTCTCTTAACTCATCTCCACACCAAGATTCTGTTATCAATTTGTTTATATGGGTCAAGTACAACCTAGTTTAAAACTCTTTCTTTTTAATGAAGGGTAGCCTATAAAATTTCTTCTTTCTAACGAGTAAAGAAATATTATCATTTTGTATCATTATTGCATAGTTTTATTATTATGGAGCTCATGGATGGGCTATATATTGCATAATTATTGAGGTGCACTTGACATATGAGTGGCACACATCATTGTTGAAATGATAGGATTATCAAGTGACACAATATGAGTTGGTTGAGCATATAATAGCCTGAACAACTCATGACCTCCCTCGTAGTGTTGGGCCTATCTTGTGGTGGGATGATCATGACATCATACAACAGTCCCAAACATATATTATTTAAATTATTCAAGCTTTCCAGTTCTATTACATACACATTATCTATTTTAGGGGCAAGAAAAATTTCTTAGCATTACTATTAAGTACTTCACAACAATTTTGGTGAAACATTACTTTATAATCATTATCACACAGTTGGCTAACACTAAGCAAGTTATACTTTAACCCTTCAACATATAAGACATCTTTAATTTAAACATTGTTTACTTCATTTGTTCCAACTCCATATTTATTGATAAAAGTTAAGAGTCAAAATTTTTTTGAACATAACAAGAATTAAATTAAATTCTTCCTCAATTTTAATAATTGAATTATTGCATACATATTTAAAATTTTTGAACTAATAATCAACTCATATTAAATTTATCATAATTGTGAAAAATATATATGGCTAAAACAAAATAAGGCATGATTCCTTATTTTTTGATGTTTTATTTTTTGAAGTTTGAATTTTTTTAATAAATTCACCTTCTTTTATTGAAGTTTGCTCAAAAAATGAATCTTTATTTGTCACAACAGAGAAGATTATTTTAAAAATTTTAATGATATAGTACATGAACCTTATTTTAAAATGCAATGAATAAAAGTAAAGTATGTAATAATAATCAATCCAAAGAAATGAAAACTTGAAGAAATTTAAATCAAAGAATCAATCCCACGTTTCTACTAATTACCAAACGGTTTGAAAATAATAATAATAATCACTTTGATTCAAGGAGATTTTAAAATAAGGTTTATGTCCCACGGTAATCGAACACTAAGTTTATTAAGTAATATTCATATTAATTATAAATTAAAATTTAAACTTTACGAACGCATTAAGTTATCATGTTTTTTTATTTAATTAAATATTATCATACATACATTTATTTTAAAATTTATCAATAAAGATGATGATGATGATGATTACGATAGAAAAAAAAATACATAAATAATATAATTTATTATATAAGAATGACGTAATTAATATGCACTGTATATATCTCACTTCTCAATCATTGAAACATACATAATCCATGACGAATTTTCTAAACTCACTGTCATTGTCGAAGCATTATTTCTTCTAATTATAATTTGTTTGACACAAAATTTGATCCAAACGTCATGAATCATGTATTTTGATTTCTCAGACTGAAACAACAAGACTTAAAAGGCAAAAAAAATAGCGCATCCTTTTAGGTTATTGCATATCAATACTCTGATTTCTTCTCCAATTTCTTCAATCTTTTAGAGACCAGGAGAGGACATTCAATAACTTCAATCCTCGACCCAATAGTATCTTTGTATGGATACGTTTATAAGTTCTTCATTGGCATAAATACGATGGCCGAAGAGGGAGAAATGAATTAAATAATTCAATGCCCACTTCAAATGTTTAAAGAAACAAATTATATAGCTCAACATCTTTGATTGAGAAATGAAATAGGGAATTAATAATATGTATAAGAAAAAAAAAAAAAAAAGAAAAAAAAAAGTAGGGTACAGATTTGAGAAAAAAGATGATAAGAACAAGAGATGCGGAGGATTAAAATTTTTTTTTTCAACCAAACATCGGTATTTATAGAGTTTCTTTAGAAATGAAGCAATAATAACATTGTGGTGTTATTTCCTTTTATATTTTATTTTCTGAATAGGTAAATCGTCGCCAACTAATATGGTATGGATTATTTGGGTATGTTAATAATGACCATGATATACAACGAATCCAGTCCATGTATTTTACAATAGACTTTTTCATTAAGAATAGTAATTTTTGAACCTTTAACATTTATTATTGGATTATGTTTAACAAATTCATTTATTGTCTAGAAGTAAAAGTTCTTCTTCTTTTATTCCACTTTTATCCGTTGATTTTTTTCTAAGTAACAAGAGAGGGAGAATTAAATATGAGATCTTGACATTAGAGCAGTAAACATATAGTTGTTATTAGAGAGATCTCTATATTAAAACAGTAAACATGT
>JAWDEX010000012.1:10674487-10695357 GCA_035221805.1 Trichilia hirta
TAAAACCTTTATTAGCACAGAAATTGATTAACAGATTAAATATTATTAGAAAAGGCTTATTTAAATAGTGTCACTTGCACCTAAGGTAATTTAGATTAAAATGTAATTACGCATCTCTTTTGTTATAGCAATCATTCATAATTAGATATACCATAAATAAGCATAGCACATTAAACAAAATTCTTACTAGTTCGCATGTCATACGTTTGTCATAGGAACTTGAACAAATCAGAATAAGCAATAACTATTGATGAGAGTCAAAATATTCATTTACATGTATAAAACACACACATTGACAACATTTTTAAATAATTTCTCATGACATTATAAACCAATTTTCTTTTTCTATGAAAACACCAAAATCAACATTTTCATATCATTATCAAAGCATTAATATTTAATACCACCATTTTGAAAAACATAAAATTCATAATTATTTATTAATGCCATTTTAATATATATATGTATGTATGTATGTACAATTTACTTACATTTTTTTGGAATTTTACAATATAATTTTTTTTCCTATTTCAATGATTCAGACCTAAAATCATATAAATAATAATTGTTAAGACCAACCAAAATGTACATATTCCTTAATACTTTTATTTCATATCAATATTCTAAACTCATCACTTTTATATATCTAATCTTTTCATCTTTATCATCTATTCATCATCATTTTACCTATTTCATTAATCCAATAAAAAATTTCTGTCACCATGTTAACTCAATCTCATCATTTTATATATATATAAAAAGTCCATTTTTAAACTATTTTACCAACTTATATACTATCACTAATACTCAAATCATGGTACCAATTTCATTGATCACGTATATATGTTAAATCAATCCATTCTAATATACAAAAAATGGTCTCTCTTCTAAATATTTCACAAACTTGTATAGTACCACCAATGCCAGAATCATGTATTAATTCCTCTTTTATATATATGCATTAAATAAATCTATATCCTTATTTTCTAATCTAGAACCTAACATTAAAAGAAATTAAGTTTTATAATACTATAAATAAATTAATAGCAACATTATATGAGTAAAAAAAATAGAAGAATACTAAAAATTATCCCTTTTTCCTTCTTCCTCCCTTTGGACGTTTTCTCCTCTCCCTTAGTGGTTCTCACATTTTTCAATTGATTGAAATGGAAAAATATTGATTTTCTAATTTTTATTAATTCCAAAAATAAATGAATGGCTTGGATTTTATCTTGAAATGCAATGGTCACATTTATGTTAACTTATTCCACTTTACATGGTTAAAAATAAGCCATCTTTTAAACTAAATACATGGCCAAAAAGATACTAACAAAATGGGGCACATGGAGGGTTAGGATTAAAAGAAAATGGATGGCTAAGATTAAAGGAACAAATGGATGGGCTTCATTTCACAATTAGGTCTAAAACAAATTCATGGGCTTAAACAAAACTATTAGAATTAAAACTAACTTATAAATCCAAAGCCTATTTAAATCTAATTCACGACTTGAGTTACAATTCAATTATGTCCATTTCTTCTCACAATTCTAAAATTTTTTATCTAAATATAATTTTTAAGCCTAAAATTCAATTATAAATGAAAACTTTAAATTGCATACAATATTAATTACATAAAGAGAAATAAAATAATGTAAAATCACAAAATTAAAACTAAAAAAATATTTCAGGCTTTACAGTTCATCCCTATCCCTAACCATCCTAGTAGCCTACCAAGGTCGCTCCTTACTCAGGCCTTCTCTCTCTAACGCCACTCTTTGCCTTCTAGAACTTGGTCATTATAGGCCTATCAGTTTTTGTCTGATTCGTCCTCGAATCCATTATTGTACTGGAGGAGAGTTAATTCTGATATTAATTGTAAGATATGGTTTTGATATCAATTGTAAGATCTTGTCCAATATTATCAATAATATTGTTCGCTTCTATTATTGTATTGGAGGAGAGTTGGCTTTAATATTAATCGTAAGACCTAGCCCAACACTGTCAGTAATATTGTCCTCTTTGTCTTAAGTCTTGGGGAGCCTTACGGTTTTGTTCTTGATAATGGGTCAATACCCATCTCAAAAGGCATTGTTGACAATTTGAGTCCAATTCCACATATATAACATAGCAATTTTCTCTCTCATTGCGATGTGGGACAATCCATCCCTACTTTCAGCCATTCTAACAGTCTGCTAAGAGCTGCTCTTTACTTAGACTTTCTTATCCTAACTTTACCCTCGCCCTCTAAAACCGGGTCGTTATAATCTCAGAGACAAGCATGAAACCTTATGTCATGGGGCAATTATTTGGAATTATCATATTCTATGGTAAAGGCAGTTGTGGATCCATTGTGGTTAAAAAATTTTTTTTTTTTTTTTTTTTTTTTTTTTAGGTGCTAACTCTTTTATGCATTTTTTGACAACTTTGTGGGCCAGAATAGCAAATGCATAATTGCGAGTATGCTATGTGTTTTATGGTCATTTAATCACAAGTCATGCAGACTCAATTTGAGATGACTTTTATGTTTTTTAGGTAGGAAAACGAAAGACAAGGGGAAGTTGACTTGCACTTGTAGCCCTTTGTTTTGTTGCCATGGAGTTGATCATTTAATAACTTTGGAGTCTGAGGTTTTGTGTATCTGGTTGAAAAAATGAAGCTATTTCAACCAGTATTGTCCAAACTTCAGTGAACACCCATGTTGAATCTTAGAGTAGTTTAATAGCTGATAGATGACAAGATTGAGAAGAAAGAATGACAAATAAGTTGATGTATCTGTTCAAGTCTGTACTTGTAGGGCCTATGCTTAAACTATTTTTTACTTCAGGAAATAGATCTATGTTGACAGTCAGATACACTTCTAATTGTATGAAACTAATTTATTTAAATTTAATTTAATTTGTTTTTGTACTTGGATTTCACAGCTATTGTTGGAGATATAACTCCATCTGATTGCGTGCCTAAAGAAATAAAGAGCAGAATGGAGCAGGAAGCTCTAAATGAAATGTGCAAAGTTCTCGGTGGAGGAATGAGGGGTATTGCCTAAACTCTCATCATTGTGGAAAATATGGATTAATCAAACTCGTAAATCTTTTGGCATTAATTATGCATAACTGGGTATTTTTTATACGCAGCTGAAGAGATCCAAGACCTTTGGGCAGAGTATGAAAATAATGCTTCCATAGAAGCTAATCTTGTTAAAGATTTTGACAAAGTATGTTCATGAACTCATTGATATAAGGCTTTTAATTATATGCTTGAAAAGTAGGATGAGATTTAGGAAGAACTATGATCATAAATAATTAGTGTTTGGATTCTCTATATACTTTTGACAAGGTAGTTCATTCGCACTGGATTCCGGAGTACTTTTCTGAATTTCTGTTTCCGATGGTACTTGCCATTATATCATGTTAAGAACTGGTGTGAATATGCAGTCAATTTTTAAGCTTCCAAAGTTTCTGTTATACAAAAGTTTCTTGAAATAAAATGTTTTACTGTTATCTAAGCAAGTGTTGAACACTTGAAATTACGAAAGACATTTTTAAGAGCTAAGTGGCAATTTTTGTTTGGTTATTTTGACTATACAGAGATTGAAAAATTTTCTTCTTTCTATTAGCTGGAAGAGCTTTTAATGATCTAGTCATTATTCTAACTTATTGTATATTCTCTCTCTGGATCTGTCTTCTGAGTTTCCTGTAAATTGTGATTGGATATGTCCTCATTGCAGGTTGAGATGATTTTGCAGGCATTGGAGTATGAAATGGGTAAGCTTTTAGATGAATTTTACACTCATAGGTTCTGTTTCTGTGGACTATTTTCTAATGTTTGGTATTTGCTATTACAATATACGGCAGAACATGGAAAGGTACTGGATGAATTTTTCCTTTCAACGGCAGGTAGTATCAAGCCCTTTTTTGTTATTACAATCAGATTACAGATTGAAATATTGGTCTCTTTGTTCTACTCCTGAGTTATGAAGTTCACATTGTTTTCTTCCCTTTTACTCAGGAAAGTTTCAGACAGAAATAGGGAAGAGTTGGGCAGCTGAGATTAATTCAAGAAGAAATGCAAGGTTGGCCAACAAAGCTAATTGACCTCCAGGCCTGGTCCTCTTTCTCTGTCAAGACAAGTCAACTCTGTTAAAAGTGGGTAAATCATGGGACAGAGATACCTTTCGTATGGATACACTCGACTTTTTTCATCCTCCCTCTTTGCCCTTAATTAGGATAACTGGTGACTTTGTGATCATACTGGGAAGCAACGAAACAGCAGCAAAGAAAGCTAAGCTGTCAACCTCTCCCGGAAATCCGGTGTGGCAGGTTGTATATCCTGGTGATACTAACTTTTCTCATGCAAGCATGTTGTAAGGTTTTCTGTTAGGGAGTTATTATCGACAAATTTACTGTAGATCTCCAGCCTTATAAAATAGCATTGAAAATTTACTCTGGTGGTTTAAACAACTTAGAATGTTCTCATTAGATCATAAGTTGAGCCGCATCTATGTTTTGCTCTGAAGAATAACAGGGCAATGATAATCAAACTATATGTTAATTCATAGCTATTGCTTAAATAAGAAATGATAATCAAACTATACTTCAAATTCATGATATTATTGCTCAAACAAGAATATTCAGCTTCGAAGAGGACGATGTTACATAGCCTAAATAAATTGCTCAATTTGTTTAGCCACAGCCATCCTCAACTATACTCACATCGTTTTCAAATATGGAATGGAACGCCAACCAAATTGGCTAGTTAATCCTGCATGATTAGTCTATAATCGCTTATCCACTCACTAATTGGTTGTTGGAATATGCTTTCCAAATTATATAAAGCTTTTATTATTATCTAGTCTACTTTTGAGCAAAGTCATTCTACAAAGAATTGAGACTCACAAACACAGTGACCTAATGTGTTGAATGAGATAATTCTTCTTCATCTGGAAGATGATGGGGAATGAATGATAATGAATTGACCAGTTCCTTGTATGATAATGAATTGACCAATTCCAATTGAATCAGACATTATCTAAGGCTATTTAATTAGTAGATAATGCGTATTTAATTAGTTAGGTGGTAGTTTTATCTCCATTGTTGAAGTAAACGTAGGTCTGCTACGACTGTTGCTTCCCAAAATCTCTTGGTGGTGAAAAACCCAGTAGGGTGTAGGCCATTGTACTCTTGGTGATATCTATTCTATGCAGTCAACACGAGCACAATTATATGCATCCAAAATCTACATCTAGTCTTTTATCTCTTAGCTTCCACCGACAGCTAAAGATAGAAAAGTAGCCCAAGCCTTCTGTTACCACTAAATAATATGAGGTAAAAGGGGAAAAATAAAATTCCTGAGATGACTTGCTATTTTACAAGTCTCATGGTACCATTTTCATCAGTGATGAACATCAATTTATAGTCAAAATCAAAATTTTTAATGATGGCATTGAAGACTTCAGCTTGAAAAGTTGTTTCAATTTCAAATAGCAATGTTAATGAGAGCCACAAGATTAAATTTCCTTTTTCTTCTGTTTTTATTTTTTTGTAATCAAAGTAAGTTTAAATGTATTTTTAATTTTTATTTACTTTGAAATTGAATACCAATAATTACTAAAAGTGATAACTCATTTAAACTATTATAAATTATTCAACAAAATTTTTTAATGCAAAAACTATCTATATATATATATATAAGTTCAAAGGCTGTTTGTAAGTTAAATTCAAAGGAGTCTTGACTTTTTAACTGCACCATCAATGGACTATAAGTTAAAGGGCTTTATATTTTATTCTTCTTAATTTACATTGTAAACAAATTTTGTAAGTCAAAAAAGTTTTTAGCTTCTTCAACTATATTTCTAAGAACATACAACAAATACTCAATTCTTAGATTTCGAATTCAAGTGCTCTGACAAATAAACCGTGTTAACTTTGATAATGATGACAAACAAACAATCATCATTCACTAAATCTTTCTTCACGGGTTGCCATAGGTGAGTCAATAATTGGACATTGTTTGGTCCACCACCGCCACTAAAGAGCCATGAAAAGAAAAAAGAAAAAAAAAAAAAAGAGAGACTTTTATCTAACCATAAGTTTTTTTTTATTTCACCAACGGATGTTGTGATTCTATAACCACTCTGCCCAAAAGAATTACACCAGAAAACGAACTCTCAGAATCTCTACGTGTGTTTAAGATGCTTCATTGTTATTTAATATCACAAGATTACATATTCTCTGCCATCTGCCATCCAAATTACTTTAATCCCATAAAAAATACAACTTGCTTTAACCATTTATGGTTACAACAGTTTTAGGTATCATGTGTGAACATGCACGCATCATCAATAAAAATTACATTATAGACTTCGTCTTTTTTTTTTTTTTTTTTTTTTCAAAGACTAAATCTTTCCATTAAGAATTCTCTTTATTGCATATCTTTAATTAAATTTTTTAATAATAAGAAAAATATATATATATTCAATGAAAACAAAGCTGGATTTTAGGAAATTAAATATTATAGGCAAGTCAAACATGGGGCTATGAATGAAAGGATGAAAATCTAGGGTATTTACAGTAAATGAAATCAAATTGTTTATAGTATCAAAAATAATCAACATTTGGGTATTAAAATATTTAATATTCTGATTTCGTTATTTTTAAAGCATTGAATGGTATTTTATATTTATAACGTAAACAATTGAACTTAATGGTAATCAATAGACAAAAAAATAAATAAGAAAAGAAAAAGAAAAGGTCAATTGATATAATTAAAACTAGAAGAGCGGGGCCTTTGCATTAAATAATTTTTATAATACGGAATAAGAAAATGATTTAATTTAAAAATTAGAAAATAATATTACTTAATTATTCAGACGTTACTGTGAAGCAAGCTCTAAGCATTTATGTATCATCAATATTGATTGTTCCCATTTGAATACTATGTTCATGATGTGATAATGATTTAAAAAACATTTCTAAAACAATAAAGATTTTGATTATTCTTTGCACGAGGTCAGTGTCAACAGAGTTGCGATTGGGAGGACCCACAATCCGTGTCCCTGTGATGAGCTTCCTATGAAGATAGAAAAGAGGGAAGTTTCAAGAATCAATCAAAATTGGCTGTACAATTCAAAATTTCCGAGTCAGGACTTTCAAGAGCTGAATAAGTTAAGAGACTTGTTAAACAAAGGTAAAGTTTTAGGGACGTTTTAGCATCTGGGTTTTGGTTTGGTGAATTGGGAGTTGCTACATTTGATCACTGAATGATTTTAGCATGTCAGTGTTCGCATGTGAACCTAGTTGTTGATACTGATAGAATCAGTTACTGTATTAAAGTTTGTAGATTGTTTTTAGTGTGAATTTGATGATCTGGGTATTGCTTCAAACTTGGTTGCTGGGTCCATTACGCTTGAGAACTACTATTGATATTGGTTTAGCTTCGTGATCTGTGTTATGATAAATATACTGAGAAGTGATTAGGGTTTTGTTCGAAATAGGCTGGAAAAATATTGGTTTTGGCTTTGAGACAGGTTTCTGTATTTTGAAGTAAAGGAGTGTTTGGTGATTTCAGGGTTCGATTGGTAAAGTTCGCTTCTTGGATAATCTGTCAGCTCAAAGATAGTAAATTTGATTTTTGCCTGTAAATACACATTGGAAGTAGATTCTTCTCAAATTTTGGTTGTTGCCGTGTAGTTATGCATACTATGCAACAGTTTCCATGAAAGCTCATGAACTATTTGGTAAAATAGTGAGCCAACGTTAATTGATGGCAACAAACTCACCAGCTCCAAATACTACTCCCTCTGCTGTGCCACCTACCATCAGTCCGTCACCACCGCTGTCTTCCTCTTCTCCTCCTACAACTTCCTTGCCTTCTCAGCCAACTGCAAATCCACCTGATCCCACAACACCTCCAACTCCATCTCCCCCTATTGCACCATCACCTCAAAATTCATCTCCACCCCCAGTGACTTCTACATCATCACCTCCTTTTCCACAACAAACCATTTCGCCTACACCACCACCATCACGCCCCTCCAATTCTTCACCACCAGCATCCAATCCTCCAATGAGTTCACCTCCACCGCCCTCCAATTCTCCGCCACCTTCACCACGAGTATCCAATCCACCACCAAGCTCACCACCACCACCAGTATCCAATCCGCCGATGATCTCACCTCCAGTAACAAGTCCTCCTACGCCATCATCCAATCCACCAACAAGTCCTCCTCCGCCATCGTCCAATCCACCACCAAGTCCACCTCCTCCATCATCCAATCCACCAACAAGTTCACCTCCACCACGACCACCGCCATCATCTAGTCCACCGCAAAAGTCTCCTCCCTCGCCACCGTCTGATCCTCCCACTAGTTCACCTCCACCCGCACCCCCATCAAATTCGGCTCCTCCACCCACCCCATCAGTAGAGCCACCTAAAAGTTCACCCCCGCCACAACGAGCTTCTGTGCCTCCCCAAAGTACACCTCCACCTGCAGAATCAAGCCCACCTAAAAATTCACTCTCTGCACCACCAGCAGCTCCTCCCAGTAATTCATCCCCACCTCTTACGCGAACACCTGCTCCTCCTGCTTCTGAAACCCCTCCACCTTCAAATTCTTCTCCAAACTCGTCACCACCACCACCTATGATACGATTGTCGCCCCCTCCTGGAGTTCCAGGCCTACCGTCAGATAATAGACCTGAGACTGTTTCTAATCCTAGTTCTCCAGAAAGTTCGAATTCTCCAAGTAATAATGGCATTGAAACAGCAGGTGTAGTGGCTATTGCTGTGGCAGCAGGAATCGTGGCGCTTATCCTCATTGGACTGGTTGTTTGGTGCTTTAGGAGGAAAAGAAAAGAGATTTCTGGGTTTAATGGGGTGTACATCATGCCGTCTCCAATGGGTTCTTCCTCCAGATCAGGTAAATTATTTAAACCCCGCTCTATTGTTTCTTTATGTTGTTACTACTTTCTGCACCATCAACTCGAAAGTTGGCACGACTGTTGGTGCTGGATCATGATGTGATATGCTTGAAGTTTCATGTATACTGTGCTATATAAATAGTGAATAAGCTTATAACAGCTAATGATTGGAAAATGTTTGAGACAGTGAATTTATCAATTTGTTTTTTTCATATAAAAAAATGACAGGTTAAATTAATAGCCAATTATAATATAATTTTTTCCTTCTCTAATAAGTTATTTATTAGTTTTCTTAAGAAAATTATATCATCTGTCAAATTAATGACTAATTGAAATGAAAAAGATGGTAAGTTTATTCATGCAGTTGACTGATAAGAAGGTCTAAAACTTATGTGCAGGTTCATCCTATACGAAGACACAATCTTCAGTTCCCCTAATAGGAAATGGTTCTGGCAGTGGCTTTGTGAATTCGCCAAAAGACCCAGGTGGATTAGCCAATTCGAGGTCATTGTTTACGTATGAAGAACTAGTCAACGCCACAAATGGGTTTTCAGTCCAGAATCTTTTGGGTGAAGGTGGATTTGGCTATGTTTATAAAGGGTATTTACCTGATGGTAGAGAAGTAGCAATAAAGCAGCTAAAAACTGGTGGGGGCCAGGGTGAAAGAGAATTTAAGGCTGAGGTTGAGATTATTAGCCGCATTCACCATCGCCATTTGGTTTCACTTGTTGGTTACTGCATTTCTGAGAACCATAGGTTGCTGATATATGACTACGTGCCTAATAATACCCTTCATTTTCATCTTCATGGTAAGGCAGCAATTGATTTTTGATACTAGAGATCATATAATGGCTTACTGGTCCTGAAAATGTTGCGTCTTGGATTTTGTAGGAGAAAGCCAGCCAGTTCTAGATTGGGGAACACGTGTGAAAATAGCAGTGGGTGCTGCTCGTGGAATAGCTTATCTCCATGAAGACTGTAAGTATCTAATACTCTGCTTCTGAAAGTAGTCCGAGGACACAGCCTTCCCTTCCCTTGTCCATATTAGTAAAAATTGGAGACAAGAGCCCGCTGATTTACTCATCTACATCACAACGGAAAAGGATAAACAGGAGATGGACAATATGAGGCACTGTATTGATACATCTATAAACTGTTTTGATATTCTCCAAGTGTGCCAAGACAAAAAGGATTATCTTAAATATTAGCCAATGAAATTCTCATCCCAGTTGTGAATTGGATTGATGACTGAAAGAACATCTCATTCTAGATTGATAGGATAGTCTTGCGTTTTTTCCTTCAAGCACAGCAGGTAGAAAGGCTTCTGCCCAAATAGGATTTCCAGGTGGCTTTTTAGCTTTCAGGGTTTGCACGAAATCTGCATTGTGTTTCTAGCAGTTCGCTGTTGGAATGTTATGATCATCAAAGCAAAGCTCTGGTTGACATGCATGATAGTAAAAATACCATACAGACAACTAACAATAACAACCTGCTGAATCAATATTCCCCTTCCTCTGTTCTGTTACTGGTCTAGTGCGCTAGTGCCCACCTGAGGTGATGGACAAGGAAGAAGCCCTTTACTTTCACTTTGTAAGCAAGGCGAGATCCATAAATAGGAGATCTGGAAAGGGCTCTAGTAACCCATATTATGCTATTCCTTCAGCAAAACATGCTAACTCGGCTTTCCAGATAGTGTGAGAAAATTTTTGTTATGACAACGTGATACATGACATGGTCTGGTCATATATTAATTTTTGAGTAGACATAATGACTTTGATGAGCATGAACTGATCATTAGAGGTGCATTTTTTTTTTTTTTAACTTTTATTCAGTTCAAGTTAATGGGAGAAGGATGGACAATCAATGATTCTTGTATGATGCCTGTTGCTGAGAACTGAATTTGGGCCAACTGGAAAGTCAAGATGAAAAAATAAACAAATAAAAAGAAAAATTACTTTAACCCAAACTAGGAACTTAAAAATAACGGGTGAATACAGGACTCATATGTCCTGTTGAACTACTTTGTGATGGCAGATGTCAAACGGGAGTAATTGACACACAAGGATGACCTTATGCTTAATATGTAAGAAATTATGACTACTTCTCATCCCCTTTCTCCCTTTCTAATATCAAAGTCTGTCCTTCAAAGATCTATTTTCTTATCTTGTTATCACTTTACGATTATGGGGGAACTTTCCTAGAAGCATACGGGGCTTGCTACCTCTATCAAAAATGGCAGACAGCTCTATTTTAGCAATGTGATGCATCTTTTTGGCTGAAATCAATCTTGTGAAAATAACTAACTGCATAAGCCATCTGAAGTTTGCTTTATAAAGTGCATATTCTTTGCACATAAAACATGTTAAATGGAAAATTCCTATTGATTTATTTCCTTGTTTTTTCCAAGTTTATTATTTGTGTTGCTGATATACTTATTTCTTTTTTTGGGGTGTATGTCAGGTGATCCTCGTATTATTCATAGAGATATCAAGTCTTCAAATATTCTTTTAGACAACAATTTTGAGGCTCGAGTATGCTTGTCTTACCTTTTCTCACTCTTTTTTGTTTAGACTAAGTCTTACAGTTGTGGTCTTTTGACCTTGCAGGTTTCAGATTTTGGGCTTGCCAAATTAGCCCTTGATGCTAATACACATGTCACAACACGTGTTATGGGAACTTTCGGGTAAGCACTTAACGGTAATAAACACATACTCGGCAAGGATAGGACCCTTTCTGGGGCCTATCCTCGTTTTTGCAACAAATTTGCATAGCATGAATTGACCAGGTCTGTTTGCCTCTAATTTTTCCAATTGTTTGTTCAGATATATGGCCCCTGAATATGCATCAAGTGGAAAGTTGACTGAAAAATCTGATGTATTCTCGTTTGGAGTTGTGCTTTTGGAGCTAATTACTGGCCGGAAACCTGTGGATGCATCCCGACCCCTTGGAGATGAGAGTCTAGTTGAATGGGTAAAAGTTTTATTGTTGCCAATTTTGTCTCGTTACTTTAGAGAAACACGTCACTTGGCTTTTTAATAAACTGCTAAAATTTTAGTTATGTTGTTTCTCCCTTCTATACAACTCGGTTAGTTTGATGTAGAAGAATGGTGCCAGTTAGCAATGAACTGCGTGGAGAACTTGTCGGATGTGCTGGAGCAAAGCGAATTTTCCAGGGTTAACCATTTCTGACCAAAGACTTATTATCTTTCAGGCTCGACCTTTGCTGAGTCATGCACTTGATAACGAGGAATTTTATGGTTTAGCTGATCCAAGGCTTGGAAAAAACTATATTGAAAGCGAAATGTTTAGGATGATTGAGGCTGCAGCAGCATGCGTCAGGCATTCAGCTACCAAGAGGCCAGGAATGGGACAGGTAGTAAACTTCTATTTCTCAACTAACTGATCTTCTTCTTGTTAAGATATGGGTTGGTCAGACATATCTTTCTGACCATGATAATGCATCGCAGATTGTCAGAGCTTTGGATAGTTTAGCTACTTCAGATCTAAACAACGGGATGAGGGTAGGGGAAAGTGAGGTTTTTAACTCTGCACAACAATCTGCAGAAATTCGATGGTTTCGAAGGATGGCCTTTGGTAGTCAAAATTACAGTACAGATTTTTTTTCCCAAGGTAGCTTGGATAGGTTGAGAGAATAGTAAATACTGGTAGAGATCTCTTCATCTTTAAATCCAGCGGGTTTGAGAAATCAAAATGGAGCCATGTTCCAGTTCACTTCTTTGCAGTGATGGCTCATCTGAGACAGGATTATGCCAATCTTGAATCAACTGCACTGGGCATAAAGATTCAATCCTTGGAAGTAGGTTCTATTACAGCTTTCAACATAATAGGGCAATTCTTTGACCTTGTAACTACCCTTTGCCAAATTTGGTTACAACAAAGTTTATGATGTTAATAAAGCTCTTACAGATTTTTTGTCCTTTTGCTTCCATTACCTCAAGACAACCTTTTCATCTCTGTTCTTGGATTGCCTGTGAGGGAAAACTAACGGTGAGATTATTTGCACACTAAGAATGCTTTCAATATTATATTGCAAAAATAACGAAGAACAATTCAATAAAATTAAGAAAATTTTATTTATTAAAAATTCATATTTTATGAAGTAATTTTTTTATTTTTTTAAAATTTAATAAACGGGTATTTTAAATAAATGAGTGTTAAGAGTATTTCGAGTGTGGAAACCCCAAAACGAAAACCGGTTTCAAACGATAAATAGAAATTATAATATAAATCTATACCAGGTAGAGGAAGTTTGCCCACATTAACGTTCGTTTGTGATACAAACTAGTGACAGGGGATAAAACCGAATTCCTTCGAAGTGGAAAAAAAAATAAAATAAAATAAAATTGCACGCAGTTTGTTTCTTCTTAATTTATACTATCCCTATAGGTTCAGAACTTTCAAAAGAAACCTCAATAACACATTTACATTGTAAAGTAGAGCTCAAGAAATCATGTATAGTACAGCTTATGATTCCTTAACGTCCAACGTTCTATTCTATTTGTTAGGCCAGCTTGAATGAAAGCTATAGTTCATTCAATATTTACATGGTAATCCAAAATGCCATTCGAAGTCATAAATAACTTCCTACCTTTTTCTATAGCTTTGCCACATATCATTTCATTTTGCTTTACCCTTCCTAATTCCTTCCAAGAGGAGAAAGAACCAATTCTTTATCATGACTTCTGTTAATCATTTTATATTTATCATTATCTTTCACCCTCTCCACTTTCCTTTTTCATTTCATCGTTATGGAAGATTGGAACACTCTTGCTGCGGATTGTGCTGTCAATGCTTGATCCTACAAATTCTCATCTTCCTCTTACTTAGACTTCCATGCAAGCTCATCCGAAAAACGAAGGTATATGCCAAGAAGGTGGTGGTCATTAGACATACAAGGGAAGAAGGGAAGATTATCGAAACGGTGAAGGGTCGAAGACATCAACATGAGTTTTGGAAATTTCATGGAGGTTCTGAAAGTGTTCAACTTAAAGAATTTTACATGAATGGAGACTTTGGTTTCAGATGTAATGGTATGAAGGAAATGGACGAGGGATTGGAGGAGTTTTCTGAAAAGGGAGAGTTTGCATTCGGAAGCTTTTGGGGTAGGGAGCGACCAAGAATAGTATCATCAACAAAGTTAGAACGAAAAGAATTTGATCAAAATATCGTACAATTTTAAGTTGTTGAAATTGTTGCTTCTTTAACTCACTCATAATTAACATGTACATATAGATATATTCATGGCAAAAACTGGATAAAATTCAGTGCAGGTATCATTTTATGTAAATCTCTATTTCTTCATCAGTTATAGGATATGATTAAATGGGATAATCACCATCGAACTGAATTAATGTTGTTTAATTTGATAAATCAAATTTCAAAGTGTAAAACCTTCTTTCTTTGTTTCAATTATATGGCTTATACCGTTTTTATCATAGTGTCATTTGCAAGTAAACAATATTCTGACTTCTGTCTGCTATTTAGTGTTAGAATATTTAAAGAAAAAAAATGATATCCAGGGCAGCAAGTTATGCTATGCCAATAAATTGACACAATTGTTGTATTGCCTAAACTCAGATTTATTTCGAGTAATGTAACAAATATATAAATTTTCATTTATAATATTCATTAAATTTATAAAATATTTTTAAGATTATTTATTAAATTGTATCATCTTCTTAAGGAATATCACGTTGTTTAAAATGAAAATTTACGATAAATATTAAAAATATATAACATTACTCATTTATTTATGATTCTTTGATTGTTTTTTTTCTTACGAATGTTGAGAGCATTTTGGAAGCACGAGTATGGGAATTAGATCAATGCCTACTTTCATGTTAACCCTAATAAATTATTTGTTTGGTATTCTACGATAAAATAAAACTAAATTAATTTAGACCGAGTTTGGGATTGTTATGTTTTATAAAATAGTTTTACTTTGTTGAATTAAATAAACAATCAGATTAAAAAAAAAAAAAAAAAGGAAAGTAATAAAATATTTTATTTAGTACAACAAAATAATACTATTTTATGAATAATGTCATTCATTCTAAATTTTTAAGAAAATACAAGAAAAAAAAAATTATATGAGATATTTCATGATATTGCAACTTTAGTATGTTAGTATTCTTTTCTTTTTTTTTTTAAATAATAATATATTAATTACTATAAAAAAATTTATATAAAAATTATATGCATACTATTGATAGATCTACTATTAGCTTAATAAAATAGAAGCCATCACCCTAAACATCAACAACATTGTCATAGTCAATTATTCTGAAATAGGCCATTTTTTAACGATGATGATCTCACAATCACATGCCTTGAAATTTACACAAATATATTCATGAAGAAAATAAAGAACAAAACAAAGTTCTTGTCTTTCCCTCCCCATAATATATATACAAATATTAATTCCTAACCTTATATCACGCTAATACTATTCATTCTTACTATTCAACGCGCTATTTCTTTAGAGCCAACCAATTCCTTTTACAATTCCAAGATCCAAATCTCACAAACCTCTTCAACAAATTAAACCAAATCAACCCAATAACACAGACACAAGGTTTTGTTGTGTGAGTTTGTTCTCGTCTCCTCTCTCTTCTCCTATCAATCAATCAATCAATATGACGATGATGACTGCAATTCAATCGGATCAGCTTAAACAACTCAAAGACATATTCATACGTTTCGACATGGATTCGGATGGAAGTCTAACCCAGCTAGAACTTGCTGCACTTTTACGTGCATTAGGTCTCAAACCAAGGGGAGACCAACTTCATATTTTGTTAGCCAACATGGATGCAAACGGTAATGGTCTCATAGAATTTGAGGAATTGGTTGGTGTTATATTGCCTGATATGAACGAAGACGTGTTGATTAATCAAGAACAACTTTTGGAAGTCTTTCAATTGTTTGATCGCGATGGAAATGGTTTCATCACAGCAGCTGAACTTGCAGGTTCCATGGCGAAAATGGGTCATCCTTTAACTTATCGAGAGTTATCAGAGATGATGAGGGAAGCTGATACAAATGGGGATGGTGTCATTAGTTTTAATGAGTTTGCTACCATTATGGCGAAATCTGCTTCTGATTTTCTTGGCCTTAAGGTTGCCTGACAACAAGGAATAAACAGAGTACCGTCAATATATGGGACTTATTGTATGTATATTTTGACCATCCATCCATTTGTGAATGTGAATGTTAATGTTTATTGTTATTGTTCTTCATCCTGGATGGTTTGGTTTTGATATGATCCCTTTTGACTTAAATTTTTCTGTTTCTTGGTTTAGATTTGTTGTTTGGGGTGAGAAGAAAGATGAGATTGACAATGAGACTTGATTTCCATTATTATTATTATGAATTGTCTTTGACAATTATTAACACAACTTGTAGATTCTTTATCTATAATTTATGATGTTTCGTTTTGTCATTTAATACAGGAAAACGACTTCTACTTCTACTTCCTCTTCTTTTTTTATTTTATTTTATTTATTACCAATTATGGTCCGGACAATACGAGTGAAATTGTATTTACATTACAATTGAATTACATCATTGAATGTTCACCTTGACTTGGGATTGGAAATTTTATTTTCTTGGAAAACCTGGTTGACTAATTCAATTCTCCCGGATAGTGATTGTATAATTCTTCCAGGATTTTTCATTGAAGTACTTAGTTGTAGTTATCTAAATTCCTGACAATCATTGGTGGCCATTGTGACGCAGAATTTATATGATATACTTCTTCTGAAAAACGTGAGAAAGACATTCAAATTTTCACTAAAATTTACTTACACCCATCCTACTAAATTGTCATCAATTAATCCAGATTAGCTTCTTTGTTTAATGAAGTCAGCAGTTAAACTAACATCGGTTAATTGATGATTAAGAACATAGTAATAGGATGATAACTTAATTGTTTAGTGGACAAAGTACTCAAATTAACCTTAGCTAAGTGGTAGTAGTTTAATACAATGAGGGCATATATATTCCTCTCTTAAATTTTATATATTAATTGACTGAAAAAAGCTTAAATTAAATGAAACATCATCTTTATATATATTTAATAAAGACAATTTTTAGTAATAACATAAATTTTTATCCAATAATTTTCTAGGACTTGGCCAGTCCCCTTGGACTTCTATGTTCCAAAAAAAAATATTTGAACTCTGATTATCGTTTCATCTTAATTTATAAATTTAATTTTTTCAAAAAATAATAAATTTCTTTAAATTGATATAGTAATAAAGTCCAATATGTATATAAGTACACCGAATTACCTTTTTCCAAAAAATCCTATGGAGCTCGACAAAAACTACAAGACAATTTCTATTTTATACCTATAAATCATCAAATATACTTCGAAACTGATAAGCCCCTCTCAGCTGGTACAAGAATCAGTACCAAACCAACCTAACATATGAATGAAACTACAAGCTCATGTGGCAGATTGCTGCATATTGCCGACAGGAAAACTCTAAAAAATCGTTTGAAAGAACAAACTCAAAATAGCCTCCTTAAACTGCAATTGCTGACACAAAAAAGAGAGGAGAAGTCTGAGATGAGACCACAGTATTAATCTTCGCATTCCATATCTAAAAATATATTTCAGAAAAAGTGCAAATTACAAAAAAATTATTCTCAGCCTCGTTTTGGTCAAGAAAAAACAAAAAAGCTTTACAGCACCTAGGGTCTTTTCTACTTTCCCAATCTATAACAAAAGCTGAATAAGGCTTCTGTACAGTCATCTCATATGTGTCCTAATGAGGCATACTTTATAGTTGGAAAAATCCCCTATATTTTAGTATACTCTCATATAAGGGGGCAGAAAGTATCAAGGAGGATATATACAACCCATGGTTGAGACTGATTCAGAAACTATCATGAATGGTCTGTGTGGTGTTGATGTTTAACCTTCTGGGGATTTTTTTTTTTCTTGCAGCTAAACCTGCTGTGAAACCCACAGTGGTTGGCCGAATTGATCTCTGCCTAACCATATCACAGTACTCGGGATCATTTGATTGCCCCTCGTGCCTAATCCACTGTATCATCCCATGATACATGGGAAAGAAGCTCATTTGAATTGCTGAGTATGAGAAGTATGGGATTAGGGTTGTGATCACTATGAAAAGAGTGACAAGCCAGAAAGAAGGAGTGGGCGCAAGGGTTTCAATGAAGACCTTGTAAGCATTGGTAGAAATGGAGGGAGGAATGGCTCCATAAGCCAACATAAAAAGATACCAAAGAGCAATAGAACCCCAGATGAAAAGATGTATTAACGTGAAGTAACTGATCGCGAGTGCCATCTGCAAGTTCACAACCCAGACAATGCATGTATACATCGTAGCACCGAAAATATCCCTTCCAACAGTTCTCCCATCGCTATCAAAGGCCTGATGCTCCAGTGCTTTCGAACAGAAGAAGAAAACAATAATGGCACAGTAAAACCCATTAAACATCCAGCCAATTATCCGACGCCAGCTGAAGAGGACATTTTGCACCCCTTGTTGATATAACAGAGGAAACTGTAAAGCAAAACAGGACAAGCAATGAGCAATAATTATATAACAGCAGAGCATGTCAACTAAAGACAACAAAAATGTTATTTCAGCCGGTATGAGGATGCTGGATGTGGTTCAGCATCATAAAGTGCCAACTGCAAATAATTTTTTCACACAGCGACATTATAATAGTTCATAAACAAGCTATCCTATCTCCATCATTCCACTCCAACAATTTTTAAGGTGAATATTTTTATTACTCTTCCGAAATAGTGATATTTCATCAAAATTCATTTAAATTTAAATTTTGAAAATTCAAACGCATACAATATTCAGTAGTAATCATATATTCATTATATTGGTCTTGGCATAGGTCGTTACATTCTCTTTTATTAATATCACTAACCACAAATGTGAACGCAAGGTAAGGATCATAATATTTATGCTTGAAAACTACCCCTCAAGATCAAGGCTGGACTCCATAACAGGCTTGTCACGTGACAGGTGACCTGTTTTATTTTGTGTAAATTATAATTTAATTAATCAAATAGAATCACTGCTCATGAGATTTGAACACAATACTACAACATCAAACCTGCTGTGATACTATGTTAAGTTATCACTTAAGCTAAAAGCTTAAACTTGAAAGTACAAACTCAAACAAAAGATTTAACCTTGAACAGTAAGAAATAAGACAATTAACTAAAAGTCAATAACTGATGGACAGAGTAATAACACTTCTAATAAGACTATTGCAAAGCTACCAACAGCCAGTTGGTTCAGTTCAATGGCCGAAGCAGGTTTTCATGAGCGACTATAAACTTGGCATCAGGACTTCAAGATCGGAAAATGAAACAGAATAAGCTCCACCTAAGTGGTATTATTATGCATGTATGGTGTACACACATATTATGTTCTTTAACGAACCATGGAATAAAAAGACAAGAATTTTATCTTTTATAGAGAGAAGAAAAATGGAAAAAAAAAAAAAGAAAAAAGAAAAAGAGCATAATGGAATCTATCTATTGAACCGGAAGGCCTACCTTTAGACAGAACCGTGCAGATACATCCTGATCAAAAACTCCCAACGCAACTACTGGAAGTGATGTAAAGAAAACACTATAAAGAGATAAAAACCAATCATTATATGTTGGTTGTGCTGAGAATGATGTATATGCCTCATATAAGAAGAGAGAGAAACCAAATGTGATGTTCTTGTAGAAAAAATAGCATATCTGCAAAAAAGGAAAGAACAAAAAGAAGATATAAATCAATTTATTGGATTACAAAGACTTCAACGCATGACCGAATGTGTCCAACTGTCTTGAAATAATGTACTCCCTAGTTGCAACAAGAATTAGAATTGGTGCTGGAAATTGGAAACTGTTTTTGAAAATCTTGAGCAATGTACAAATCAAAACATATTTGTGGCATTACCATTGATGAAATCCTTCTGTAACACCAATGTCCATGCACAAGTAGTAAGCGTTCAAGATATCGAAACTGAGCAATGGAAATATCACTTGACATGACCGCCTGAATTGAAAATAATCAAAGAAAGAGTTCATGAGCAATTGAAAATATAACTGAAAAATGAAGTTTTACACCATTCAACTATAAATTTATAATAATCTCAAGTACCTGCATTCCTTCAACACCACTGATTCCAACTCCTACATCTGCCTCTTGAAGCATTCCTACATCATTGGCACCATCACCAATTGCTAATGTAGTTTTTCCAGTTCCAGATTTAACTAGTCTTGTGACCTGAGTTATTTTAGTTTCATTATTTAACAAGGTTATCCTTAAATCAGAGTATGCAACATTTCATAGGCCAATCAGCAAATAAGAGTTATAAAGAAAATAAAAATGACAAGAATATGGACTCACCAGTGCCTTTTGTCTTGGTGATGAACGGCAGCATATAACAGATGCACATCCAATAGCCAGGTCCAAAAATTTATTCTTCATATCATCTTCAAGAGCATAAGTAAGTGATTTCCCATCAATGATCAAAGCAAATGCCTCAGAGCTCCCACCTAATGCAGTAAGCTGAGCCTTCCCTTCAGTTATCTGGTGGAGGACACTTTTCTTTGATGCCTAAATGGTGGATTCACATGTATGGTATCAGTATCAGATCATCAACTTTAAATCAGTTTAGAGAATCCTATATTACAGGTTTATTTATTGAAGCATAGCATTTGCCTATTATATCAAATCCTCAAAAATAGCACAAGGAAACTTGGCTGTTGCTAATTCCAATTAAACATGTATAGTAAATTTTCTCCACTTTGACAGAGGAAGGACTTAAAATCTGGATGCAAGTTTACCTTGGTGATTTCAGATTTAACTGCTGCTTTTTCCAAAGCAAGGATTTCTGGAGTTTCCAGATTAATTATAATCTGCTTCATTCCTTGTCTAA
>JAWDEX010000012.1:10704475-10737705 GCA_035221805.1 Trichilia hirta
TTGGCTCAAGATACCACCTTTTCATTTTCCCATTTTCCCAGTCCTTTTTAGTTGCGATGCCAAAGAAAATGGAACCAATAAATGCCATAAAAAACACAATGGAAAACATGATGTAGATGATTCGATCCATCTTCTTCTCAATTTTGCTTCTCTTGGAAGGGGGATTGGTTGAATTTTGGAAAACCTTTGTGTCATGACCAGTGAAGACAACAGCCCCATATATGTAATCTGTATTTCGCAGTTTTGAATCTCTGAGAAGGAGTTGTTGAGGAGTAAGGGGATACTGTTGCTCTTCAAACTCCATAGTTCCAACAAAAGAGTATAAATTTGCATTTGGGTCTTCGCATTTTACGATAGCCTTAAAATCCTTGAAGTCAGGGTCCTCGTGTAAGAATGAAGTTACCTCCAATGCTTGTTTCAGTTTCAAATTTGTCTCTCCGTCAAGATTCATGGTCTCAACATAGCATATTGCATCTTCATAACTAGACGAAAGCAACAATAGGTCTGCTGGAAAGAATTCATCCTTCTCCACCTTCACTATATCTCCCACTTTCAGATTTTTCCACTCAGTATAACCAAAAATTCCATCATGATTATGCACTTTAACCTTTCTATTATTAATCTCAATATCCTGAATGTATCACATAAGCAATGTTATAAATTGATGAAACAATATACAAATTTAAAAATGTCGTTGATACGTGATTATATTTCAAATAATCCAACAAACAGACAGGAGAACATAGCGTAGAAGCATGAACAAAATTTTGCAGATCCGACATAACTGAAAGCATACCAGTTACACAACACAAAATCATAATCAAGAACTTAATAGCACCCCCACAAAATTTGTTTATTTAGCTATCTTCATTACCTAAAGTTATCGCAAAAGTCGAGTCTAATCAAGAAATTCGTATCCACAAATTCTCTCTGAATTACTTTATAAAAAATTAAAACACCAACATATCCACCAAAAGCATTGAAGCAATGAAACACATGAACTTTTTCATATCCTCCAGTAATAAAAATCAACCGTTCACATATACCTTAAAATGGATACCATTCAAGAAAATATCTAATGAAGCACAAAATTTTAAAATTATTCTAGATTTTATGGTAAAATCTTCCTTAAAAGACCTTCTAGGTAACATCGAAAATTTTTGTAGTCCCTCAATCCATAATAAATTTGTCCTTCCAAATGTTTCCCAGATATTACCCAATTAATTTGAAACACCAGATTCAAAAGCATTAAAAAAGCTGCCGTATATAACAATGATATTGTAAAATTGAAGCTCAAAAATTAATAGTAGACACAAAACCAGAATCAATAAACAGACCCCAAAAAGGAAAGCAAATAAGAATACCTGTTGGTTTCTGCGCCAATCTTCAATACCCTCTTTCACCATTGTTGCTCCGATTACAATAATTAAAGGAATAACAGCACTTACAGCAGTATAAGGAGCAAGAGGAGTGAAAGACAATATGCCAATAAGCAAGAAGTAAAAGTTGGCTACTCTTCTAAACTGCTCAAACAATGATTTAGGCAAGAAAGTAGCAAGAGTATACTTTGTAGTCCTACAATAATTATCACAATAATTTCTAATTCCAGCCTCAAAACATTCTGGTTCATTGCAAAAGACTACTCTTGAAAATCCTGGCCCTCCTATCCGAGAATGATCTTCCTTGAAAGATGCCTTTCCACATGTGTACGAATAGATCTTGCTAAAATGCAGTTTTTTCCTTTTATTACCAGCCATCACTTATTTTTCAGTCAGAAGTCCAAGCTTCAAGTCTCAAACTAAAACCGGTACCGAGAAAGGAAGAATAGAACAATAAACGATGCAAAGTTACTGCTTTAAGAGAACACTATATGATAAGATGAATGACAATTTACTACACGAGAATGTGAGATAAAGTCTCGGGCCAACAAATAAAAAACCGAGTAATACTTATTAGAAAAGAAGGGAGAAAGTTAAAACTCTTAACACAACAAGAAGAGCTTAGACGGATTCAGACAAGACAAAAACAGAACTGAACCCCCACAAGCACGATCACAGCTTACAACAGCTTCAGAAATCTTAACTGACAACTTACATAAACTATAATCTGTGTCAGGAAAACAGAGGTAACCCAGAAAAAGATATACGTTTGTCTGTCTGTCACTCAAGCTGACCAGAAGCTAGCCTTTTTCAAGCCACTAAAATACCCAAATACGTATAAAAACTACAAAACGAAAATTCGTTTCAAAATATTTTCTGAGAAAGAATTTAAGCCTTGAACGTAGACTTGGCTTGGGTCGGATCTCAACATTTTGACCTTGAAATAAAACGCGTATTTGCGTTAAATTATATTCTATGAGCAAAAAAAGAAAATTCCAAAATCAGAAAAAGAGAAAAAAAAAATGTGGGTATCTGAAGAACTCAACTGAAAGAAAAATAAGGAAAATGGTGGAGGATGAGGATGAGTTTCTAGAAGATTCAATTCAATGAGATTTTCACGGAAATTATCGAGCAAAACGTAATTTTGCGGGAATCAACTCAGCTCCGGTCAGCAGTCAGCTCATGAATTAATCGATGATGATGATTATGACTGTTCTGTTCAGTGGTTCTCTCTCAAGAGTTTGGGGAGACGAAAGACAAAAGCTCAGTTAGTTTCGTTAATTATTTAAATTTAATTTTTAGCTGATATTTGGGATATGAAAATCGAAAAATTTTGTATTTATCCTATCACTGAAATTAATAATTACATTAAATTTTCTAAAATATATGTTTATATAATATTATTTTTTGATAAACGAGGAAATTTTCTGAAAATTTTTGTATTATAACAATAATTACAAATAAATTGTTATAATTAATTTTTTTTATTTTTTAATTTATATTTCTCATTTTTTAGATAACAAATGAATGTGATTTTGTTACATTATTTATATTTAATAGCGGATTTTTTACTTACGAAAATTTTAGCAAAGGAAACAGCTAAATATGTTGCACGCTATATATTATTTACTATAATTTAATATCAGTTATTAAATTTAAGAAAATTTTGGACATTTTAATTTCGAACTCGATTAAGAAACTAAACATAAATAATTATTAAATTACCCAAATTACAACTCTTAAAAGTATTTTTATTAATTTTATTAAAACTTGTATACCAATAATAAAACTTAAAGGATAAAAATATTTAAGTTTTATATTTAGATTCTGCAAGATTTTGTTATTAAATTTTGAGATATAATTCCTGCTAAAAAAAATTGAGATATTATTATGGATACCATTTGGTATTAGTTTTACAAAAGTTCAATTTTTTTAGTATTTATTTTAAAAAGTATGGGTTGGATGGTGTATTTTAATTAAAAATAATAATTATAAGTGTTTCATCAATTTTCTTTAAAAAAATTGAAATATAATTAAATTTTAATTTTTTTTTTTTAATTTTGTAAAAATGTTTGACAGCTGAATTAGCATTCAGTTTCTAGAATCTTAAATATAAAAAATTTAAATTATTTATTTCTTCTTTAGAATATTGTAATTTACAAATTTAAAGGGCATGCTCTAGAATCCTAAAACTACAAATTTACTTGATCATTTTTCATTTAGAGAATTATAACCTGCAAATTTTTCTAGAATCCTAAAAATAAAATAAATTAATATTTTTTTCGCTTATAAATTTTATAAAATATTATTGAATTATGAAATAAGAGAAGAAAATTATACTTTTTCTTTGTGGGAAAATACTATGAGCAAGATTTATTATCTATTTTTATAAAAATATTATAAAACAGTAAGCAATTTTATTCATTATTCAGCTCATTGTATGTTATTTTGTTTTTCCAAAAAATGTAAATGAATAAAAAAATATTTTTGGATCAATATAAGAAGATTCGAACAAGCAAGAGAATCATACGAATTAAATAGACCAAAAGTTTGTGATTTTCTGCACGAATACCTAGCCACAAAATTAGGCTCCAAATGTTACTGATGATCTGGAATTAATAAATATTATTTAAATAAATAAAATTATTATTTATAAAAGTAAAATTGGAAGAAAAAAAAAAGTCCAACAAAATTGATGAATGCGAGAACCTGCGTACAGCCGGCAAGTGTCGACAAAGTGGACGCCGTCACGTCGACAATCAGATTGTAATGTTTATGTGTGTTTGCATCGTTACGTAACTGACGCCTCTGTTAGTTAGAGAACCCCATTGCCAATATCGATGGCCACCGCTTCCCATCAAATTAAAGATAATTTATTTATTACTAGACTTTTTGAACTAAACAAAAAAATATTTATAAAATTTAAAAATTTAAAAAAAACAAATAAATAATTAAGTATAGGAAGAAAACTTACAGTGTGATACATGATTGTGCTTCAATTACAATGAATATTAGAAATATTATTAATTATTGTTGGGTGTTTAAATAGATTTTGATGAAAACTAACTTTGGTGTTCATTAAATTTTAGTTTCAAAAAAGAAAAAAAAAAACTTTAATTTCAAAAATAATAATTTCTCTTCCTAAATAAAAAGGATTTGGGTTTAAATGTTTGGATTAGAAAAAGGAAAAAAAATCTTATATATAAATAGTCTAAATTTCATTTAGTGCTTAATTTAATTAATTTATTTATATTATAACCACTTATTTACATATTTCATTATTATGCAATATGTCCAAAAAGAAACGTTATTAACAAATTAACAAATTAGTGTAATTGCTGCATGTCCAGTTAACTTTCCTTGCACTCTTCTTTTCTAGAGAAACAACGGTTTTCTTGCACGTCCACTAAACTTTCCTACCCTACAATTATTAATAAATTAACAAAATTGATTAAATTCTTTTCTACAAAACATAATATTAATTATAATATATTTTATATTATTTATTTACATTAATTACATAAAAATTTATATCTTTAATATTATTCTTAATTAAAAATATATATTATTCAAAACTTATAACATTATGAACCTTTGACCCTGCCTATCTTTCGATCTATCAATTTATTATTATGGTTAGTTTAGGCAAATGACCATTCTACAAATAAAATTGCTTTGTCTAGAAGAAGAAATAAATTCATTTGATGTAATGAAGGGGTTCTAGAAGAAGAAATAAATAAATGTACCAAAATTTATTTTATGATATAATAATTTTGAATATTATGTATATGTCTCTATGTATATAAAATAGAGAAAATATTTATTTGAAAATAGTATGAAAGTATTAATTTCTTTAATTAACAATTTATTTATTAAAAGTTCATAAATTAAATAAATAATATTTTTTATTTTATTTTAATTTATTACATAAACTTCATAAATCTGGTTATGTTTTGCAAATGCTTAAATTCGTAAAAGGTGTATTAAGATTTTAATATTTATTAATTACTCTGTAATGAATGAATGCTTTTGTCTGTTAATTAGATGGGAAGTGGATATCACAAGAAAAGCTGGCCGAATGGAAATCAATTTCAATGACAAAAATAAAATCAAAAGACGAATAGAATCCAATCTCTGCCCGCCTCTTTGTTACCATCTCCATCCAATCAAATGGTATTTTATTGTTAATTCATTATATTTTAGTTTTATTATTTTTAAAATATGCACAAAAATTTTAATTATTAGTTTAATTGACAAATTTAAACAAAAAAATAAAGATAGTTTCATATATTTTTTTAAAAATATTTACGACGGAGAATATTATTATAATATAATAAAAAATATTTGAATTAATAATTTTTTAATAAATTTAAGTTTATATAAATATTTTTGAAATTTAACAGTATTAGAATGTATATTTTACTAAATTTTATGTGTCTAATGTATATATATTTTATTTTATATTTAATTTTTTCTTGAATAAGTAATAGATATCCAAAAATAATGACAAAAAATTACACATAATCCAACCAAATGATACAATCATAGTTATCGATTAAAATTAAATTAATTAGATTAATCATTTGAAAATGATGATGCAACAACAACAGCTAATGTCGTATCCTTGGTTGAGTGTGGTTGTACTTGGAGGGTATAAAATATTGGAGACCAAAACATGTTTCCTCATCCAAGTAATTAAATAGAGGGTAATAATCACATTTACTCCCACTTCTTCTTCTTTTTAATATAATTTTTAATTAATAAAATTACAATAAAAGTTAAAAATTATAATTTAAAAAAGTTAAAGATTACAATAAAAATTTTAAAGCGGCTATAACTATAACTACAGTCGAATGCATTGTAACTTAACCCTTAAATTTATTATGAAAGAAAAAATATAATATATAATTTATAATTATTGAATAATCACATTAAAACCATCTCACTTATATTTTTCTCTTGATTATAACTCTTTTTCGTGGTTGATTTTTATTAAAACAAAACAACAAACTCTTTCTTATTGCCAAGTCTGGGTTTAATATTATTGTTTTTTATTTAACAATATTTATTAAATTTTAGTTTTTACATTATGTCAGTTATGATTTTAAACTTGTTTAAAACTATTTATTATAATCTTAAAGTGCTAGTATTTCAATCTTAAATATATTATAAAATTTTATACAAATTATTTTATATTCAATAATTTACTAAAATTATAGAATATGTACAATATTTTCATGTGCAATAATACAGGTAAAATATTATGAATATAAAATATATGATAATATATTATATTAATTTATACAAAAAAAAAAAAAAAACTTTTAAAATAGATTGTATTCCTAATATTATTAAAATGAGATTGAGGGATAAAATAAAGCAAATAGAATATTTAAATTACTTAAATTTCAGTTTCTCTATAATTTATTATTCTGTGTGTATATATATATATATATATATATATAACTTATATTTATGAAATTTAAATTTTTGACGTGCTCTCTTGTTTAATAATTAATATTTACTACTTGTTCGTTTTTGTTTATAATAATTCCATCTCACAATGAATGATAAATTATAAATTATTAGATTATATTTTTAATTTTTAAATAGTATCGACTTTTTTTAAACTAATAATAATAATAATAATATTTTTTTGGTATGTTGACATTTGAGAATTATATCCATCAAAGGGTCAGATTTATAGCGGTATCAGTATTTGCAAGTTTCTGCCAAGTGGTTACATTATTGCAGTTGTGGGGAAAGAGATGGGATGTAAAATGAAAGTTTATATATATACAATTTATAATTTAAATTGAAAAAGGGTAAAGCTAAGGTGTTGCGATTATATCTACAATTATATTTACAGTTGTTGTTAGCTCTTTTAATTAAAGCAAATATTATATTTTATATTTTCTTTGTTTTTCATCCTCTCTAAAAGTGAATTTTAAAATTTAATTACAATTTTTTCAAAACAAATACTTTACTCATTTTTTAAAATAATAATAAATATGTTTTTATTATTTTTAGTAAATATTATTACCATATATTTTTAAAAGGATATTTTTATAATTTTTATAATATCACTCTAAGTTACTATACTATTTATATAATTTTTAAATATGTAAAAAATTTTAGACAATTCTAATGGGATGAATAATTTTTACAATACTATCAAAAATATCGTAATACTCTTGATATATATTCTAGAGTTTCTTCTATTGTTGATAAATTATCAAGAAAAAAGGTGTTTAGACAATTTTTAAAGGGCAGAAAATAATTTTATAAACTCTTGAAGCATTAGAAAAAAAAAAAAATTAAAATAATATTTGAGCAATTACATGGATTATTGTAATATTTTAAACCTTTTTTTTTTTACTATTGATAAATATATGGAAGAGTTTAGACATTTTAGTAAGAATAACAATTTTTAGAATTTTATAAAAATTATTGTATTAATTTAAATGGATTATAGCAACATGTAGAAGAGTTTACACATTTTTAATAAGAACAAGAATTTATAACATTTTATTAAAAAAAATATATTGTATTAATTTTTTTATATATTCTACATTTTCTCTTACATTGTTGATGCTAACATGTGAAAAAAGAGTTCTAATGAGATTAAGAATTTCTGGAGTTATATAAAAAGTATATATTATACTACTTTTCATATATTATAGACCTTTTATATTTTTGAGACAATAATTTTTAGAAATATTTGAAGGAAATACTACCTTATATAAACATTTTAAATTCAAAGAAAAAGGTTATAAACATTAAATTTTAAATTTTGTCTGAAGTCTTTAAGTTTTGTGTTTTTGTTATTTCAATTTTCATGTTAAAAATTTTAGTATTGATATTTTCTTAAAAAAAATTTTGGTTATATTTTAAATTTTGTGTTATAGTTTTTAACATTAGTGTAAAATATATATTTAAGATTCTATATTATTTAGTAATTTATATTTGAATCATTTGACTTCGTATAAAAAAATTATTTTCAAATAACATTCACTTGATTACATATTTACCAATATTTCATTAATATGAGACCATTAATAAAAATAATTAAAAATAAATATACTACTATATGAAAGAAAATTAAAATAATCACAACCTTCTTTCTTCTTTTTTTAATAAAAATGAATAAAATCTAAGATCAAAAAAGAAAAATAAAATCCAAATATATTTTCAAACATTTATTTATTCTGAACTAATACACATGAACATTAAAAAAATAATTTATTTATACTATTATAAATTACCCGATCTCTAATCAAATCATTAGAGGTAGTATCCTCTTATCCCTTCTTATTAAAACTATAATAGAATGTTCAATAGTTATAATAAAGACTAAGCATGTTATATTTATAATTCCAATAGTCAACTCTAAAGATGGCAACCTTGAACCTTCAATATATGCCAACTACCATTGTTGATTACATATCTTCTACCAACTATGGTTAATTTATAGGCACAAGTTAGCTAGTTAATATATTTAAATCAATAATAAAATTGGCACACCAATCTTTCACTTGAGGTCGGACTATTTGGTAATAGGTGATTATCCCATTTATTGTTTTCCTTTAGATAGAATTTGAAGGTTGGATTGTGGTCCATAGATAGAATGGAAGAAATTGTCAAAACAAACAACTGTGTGTGATTGTTATTAGTCCATGCAAAATGTTGTTGATTGCTTAGGTTCATAATTCTAACATTGTGGTTGATATTTTGTTCTTGATGTAGTTGGAATAAGACTTTATTTTATTTTTTAAAAAAATAAAATAAAAGGCGTATTAATTACTTTTCATAATCGTAAATTTAAAATGTTGATGAATACATATTTCATATAATTTGACTATATACTAACCACGTTGATTTAAAAAATTATTAAAGTGGTATAATAATCAAAATTTCCGTACATTAATTAATTGAACAAGATGTTTAGATAAGTGAAATGGTGATAAAAATAAAAATAAAATATAAAATTTATATCATAAATGATTTGATATTTAGAATATTAATAATGTGATATTTAGAGTATTAATCCTTAATTGGTGTTAAAAAATTACAACATAATATTAATAACATGAAAGAGAGAGATTCGAGAATAACATTGAAAAGAAATATGGATTTTGTCCAAATTTCAACGAACAATAAAGCAATAAGTCAAAAAAATAAAATAAAATCTTAAATTATGCGAAATTACATGTTTGCTATTCCTAAGCCGATTTCTTTGAAGGAATACACGAGGAAGAAAAATTCAACGTCGATAACCTAACAAGGGACAACATCCAACGATGCGTGCCCCAGGGAAAGCAGACTGTCCTAACATATATCCTACGCTAACAATATAAATAAATAAATAAATAAAATATGAGAATTTATTTTTTATTATATATGTTTTTAATCTTTATTTTTTAAAAGTACAAGCTAAGCTTCCTGCTTTTATCTAATTATTTATGTTTTATTTTTAATTGATGAAGTCAAGCAGAGGCCGTTGCTTTTTGTTTGAAAATAATAGCCACTATGATCTGTCTGTTAATTCCATTGCCATCTTTCGTGCATCAATAGTTCAAAATTTTTATTTATTTCGGTCTCTTTTGATCTTTTCTGGTCTATAATTTAAATATTGAGTGAATTAATTGGTTCAAGTGGAATTATATAATATTAAAATGTATGAATTACATATACTTGTATTTTATATTTAAAAAAAATATAATTAAGTTAATTAGTTTGACAAGATTAAAATAACTTTGCATATTAGATTTTATATTTAATCATTTATAAAAAATTAACTCCTTCATACATAAAAGAAAAATATTATTTATTTATTTATATGTTAGAAAATAGATGAAATATATAAACTAATTTATGTTGGCCCAGATGGCTATACCCAAGAGAAAGGCTAATTGTATTTTAAAATAAAATTTTATACAAATAATGACTTTACGAAGGAATTTAATACAAATAGGAACAAATATAATTTTAATGTGATCAATAGATTAAAAAACAGTAATAAATATAGGAAAAAGGAGATTAAGGAATACAAACAGAGATTTTATTGTGGTTTAACAACTAACTTATGTTCATCTTCTCAAATTTTCTACCACATCGAGGTTCTACTGTCTTCTTATTTGAAATAGGTCAAGTAAAACTCAATAACACTTCTTTTGATTAGTGAATGAATAGTTTTACAAACTCTTCTTTGTATCGAGTGAAATACAACTCAATTTATCTATTTTTTTATAAGTGAAAAGTAACCTAAAAATAATTCTAAATCAATACAATAATTTTTCTCTTACAAGAGTTAATTTACAATAAAAATAGAGTATACTTTCTCTCACAAGAAGAATATAAAAATTGTTATACGTGGCAATTGATTCGCTTAGAATAATGTTTCAGATAATGTTCTTATTTTTGTTAGCTTGTTAGCTTGTTCATTGATGAAGAAATGAATTTTTAAATGCTGTTCTATTTTTGCATCAACGATTCTTTAAGAAGTAGTTAATACTCGCATTACATGTTACAAATGTTAACGTTAAAGTATGGTTTTTGGGAATGTATCAATATTGTGATACCCCGTATTTAATTTTAAGGGTGTTTTAGTCATTTTGTTCGTGAATGATATTTTTATTATTTTTAAAAAATATGTGTTCAAGAGTAAATTTTACTATTATATTTGATTTATTAACTCTGTACTATATTTAGTAAGTGATTGGAAATGATTTGATGAAGATTTGATAAATTTAAAAAAAAATTTCATGAGATATTTTTTTTGGGCACCTGAGCTTTCGAACTGCATTATTGTTGATTGCTAAATCTAATTGATAAGTCATTTATTTTTATTGAAATAATAAAGAATAAAAATTCTATAAAAATAAATTTGAGTCAAATTTGAGATAAAATGAGAGAGAATAAAAAATAAGAACATGGAAGTTAGAGAACTGGACAGTATAGGAAGTATGGCTCAAAAATAGCAAGCAATCGGTCCAGACCCACCAACACCAATGTGGCACTAGATTGTGCACCAAAAATAGCTTACGAGGAATAATCGATGCCAGTTGTAGCATTGGATAACGTTTCGTTGTGTAATGGAGGTCAAATTACTTGCTTTTACTCTTAAAAAGTTGGTTTTGCCTCGTTCTTGAATCTTCTTTCTTTTTCATATTTTGGTAATTTTACTAGGCATTATATAATGCCAAACAGGAATAAGGATCGATCATTTTTTTCCTTCTTCTCGCTAGTTCATTTTCTCTTATTTTCCCCCTGGTTTCTAATATTTTCTTTCCTCTCTCAATTTCCTTATTTTCGATTGATTAAACTCTCTATTTTTTTAACAAATCACAAGAATATAGATGTTTATACTGTTTATACTATTCATTGAAGAATTTTATTGATTTAAATTTTAAATTGATGAATTAAGATTGATTATATATTTTGAAGGTTAAAATAGGCTAAATAGAGATTTTGACATATTTGAGTAATGGTTATTATTTACAAGTGTTGTTCATTTATTTTTAAATATTTAGAGAAGTGATTAGTAATTGTTGAATTAAGGTAGCAATAGTGATTGTGATGATATGAGAAAGACTATGGGATTTCGTTGGTAGAAATTAGATAAATAACCGAATGTCATATGGTTGAGTCGAGTTATAAAAAAAATTAGAATTTATATATATTGGTCGAATTGAATAAATAAAAAGATTGATGAGTGTGTGAGATAATGTTATTATTGAAGTTTAAAGAGTTCGGACGTGGGTAATGGATTGAAGAATTTGAATTAGGCATAACTGACTAGTAATAAATTGGTTTATGAATATGTGAGAATAAATAAAGATGTTTTATGAAGGTGGTTGATAATGATATGATTTGTAACTTGTTGTATAGGTTTTGATGTCATATGGTGTGAGTTGGAATTGTAAGTAGAATAGCGAAGAAGTGTCTACCCTTTCTCAAATGGTGAGTGGACTTATTTTCTAAAATATTTTTATTACTTTAAAATGTTTATGAAAATTTATTATTTTTTTAACTAGAAAATAGTTTATTTATTATTATTTTACAAATATGAATGATATGTTAATTTTTATGTAATGATGTGGCTAGAGCTTAAGTATGTGATGATAACTGCTTTATGATATATGTTTGAGAAACATTTAGGATATTTACTTCATATATGTTTCATGTGACCTATGGGGCATTTGATATATGTTTGAGGTCCATGAGGGCGAAGGTCATTTTAAAAACATAAAAATAAGGTCATTTTAAAAACATAAAAATTATTGTTATGTGTAGTGTTATTAATGAAATGGTTCTCAAAGTATAGCGTTTTGAAATGGTTAGTTTTTATAGTGGTTTGATTGGTGATGAAGCTAATAAGTCGATTATTTGTGATTATGGTTAGTGGGCTGGTATATTTACTACAATATATAGATGATATGGTCAAGGATCCTATAGGCAGAACTATTAGAGGCTGCATAGGAGAAAAAAGATGGACCAGATATCATATGATAAAGTACCTTATGGACAATCTAGTGAGAAATCATATGGGGAAGGGGAGATGACTTAGATACCATATGAATCATGTAACCTATGTATAATCTTACGAGAGACTACATGAGAAAAGGACAATAGATCTGGTATTATTATAGAATTGATGTATTGATGCGAAGATAGTCACAGTTATCATCGCGTGACTATTTGTAGTTAACGCTAATGAATCGACATGGTTTTCAAAAGAAATTATTTTATAAATAAAATTTGTAATATTTTAAAAACTTATATAATTTTTACAAAAAAAGAAAATTCACTAGTAGTTTTGGGTATACTTTGGCTAAGATAACACTCAAGAAAAATTGACAGCCTGGTGTTTTATTAAAACAATTAAAACACAATGATGTTTTTATATATATTATAATTGACACCACTTGTTTAAATGTTTTGATTGACAACTAAAATATTTTAAAATAATATATAAATGATGATTTATATTTTATGTTAATTGTATTAGTATCTTTATTATTTTATCCAATGTTTTATTTGTTTAATGGTTTACTCACAGAGTATACATTAGTATGCTCACCCTTCACCATGTCATCCTTTCAGGTTAAAGATATTAGAGTGTTGAGGATGGGACGAAGCAATAGATAAAAAGCTTAGTAATTGTGATAAAAAACTAAATTTGACTCATTTTCACTATAGACTTTACTGGAAGTCTTATGAAATATTAAACAATGTATTTTAATGTTTTTAAGATGATATTTAATTGTAACTATGTTGTGCAATATTTTGTAAATAAGATATTTGTATTTGTTTAAATTTTTATTATTAAAAATTTTTATGAATGTTTTATAGATTAAAAAATAACGATACTTAGATGTCTTATGTATATTCGAGTTGCATTCTAGGTTGATAGAGTGTAACTCAAGTGTATATAACAATTATCATGTGTAGAACCCAGTTCAGAGCTTGACTAATATTTTAAGATTATGTATCGATACTTTAATTTAATTTAAAACTGTGTATCAGTCTTTTTTGCTATCATATTGATTTTTCTTGACATCTCGAACTTTACTTTAAATTTAAAAATTTTCTCCATCTAATATATCAATACATTAAATTGATATATCGATATTTCTGCTTTGCTCAAAGCTAAGTATCAATCTCTTCTTTA
This sequence comes from Trichilia hirta, assembly GCA_035221805.1. Classification (NCBI taxonomy): domain Eukaryota; kingdom Viridiplantae; phylum Streptophyta; class Magnoliopsida; order Sapindales; family Meliaceae; genus Trichilia; species Trichilia hirta. The sequence continues at coordinate 10,718,528 of JAWDEX010000012.1, forward strand.
TTTGTATTGATCTTTTCAATGCCTTGAACCTTTTTTAAGCTTTTGAAATTTTTTTTTGACAAAAGGTATTGATAATTTAATCATTTTTTTTTATGCAGTATCGATCTTCTTTACTTCTTATGTTGATTCTTTCACTCTTGACTTCTTTTTTCGATGACATGTATCGATATATTTTGTCAGGGTATTGATATTCTTCAGTTTTTTTTTTATAAAATATTGATATGTTAAATTTGAAATTTCCTTTTCTCAAGTAGAATATTAATATAACATTTGTTCCGTGAAAATTAAAAATAATTTATAGCACAATTCTTCTGTATTTATTTGTTCAATCTAATTCTTTTGTCATTCTTTTCTCAATTTCAGCTTAATTAACCAATTTGAATACAGTTAATCAATTTAATTGCAAACTTATTTGTTCATCTTCAAGTTATCAATTTAATCAAATATTAAAATAACTAATTTGTACTTTTTAACAAAATATGAATGGATTTTATTAGGTAACACTCAACTTGAAAATTAGTTCAAGATAAGAGTGTGGCTAATTCATCTATAAAGAGTAACGACTTGGTGCTGTGCGATGACTATGTGAGATGAATCTTGACATCTCTCTTCATGCGAAGCGTGGAAATGTGAACAACGAGAAGGATCGAGAATGTCCATCTCCATTACAAAGTTTAGAAGGGTCCAGTGCTGATACATGAGAATCGAACTTTGATACCATATTAGAAAGATGAAAAAGATTATGATGAATAAAACTCAATGCAAAAGTTCGTTCAAGGGAGGTGGATGGCTAACCCACATATAAAGAGTGTAATAACTTGCTGTAATGATGATATATGACAAGTGTTATTTAACTTTAAAATAATAGTTTATGTAAAAATAAACATTCACTCGTCCAACTTCATTAATTAAGTTCATAAAAATTTTGAATTCTTTTTTTTCAAGATCACCTACGATGTAGTTAAAAGAAATGGTATTATTGTATTTGGATTAGTATTCAAAAGTAATAATAATACAAAATTCACATGATTATTAAGAATTCTTCCCTTCTATAAGTACTAAAATAAAATTTTATTTGTGTCTCATTTGTGCTCTAGAATTTTACTCCTACGAGATAAATGAACATGATTTATAAGCATATATATTTTCCAAATTTATGTAAGGGTGATTTTTTCATGCATTTATTAAACGAAAATATTGGTTCAACATTTTTTAAGAAAAGGGCAATAGACTCCTTAAAATTCTGTTCGATTTTAGAAGGGCTCAAATGTCTGACTGAATTGAAGATATGGCCCGAAAGGATGGTCGATGAGGACTAATAGATTCATATCATCCACATAGGATGACCCAGCGAGGCCAATGGACTCATATTATCTTAGTGTCACTTTCTAAGTTACTGCATCATCCATTTAGATCACGAAATGCTCATGTACATCCTGAGTCTTTCCAAAGGCCAAGGCCGATATGTATAAATCTTAGAATAATTCAAAACTAATACGTTTATAGATTATTTGATTCGACTTTAAACTAAGTCAAATTGGATAAATAAGACGTATAATCTATTATATTGTAATTCTACGAAAGTTACCTAATCCTATTAGAATTATGAAAACTATTCCATAAAATGTTTCTTTATTTTGTGCATAAACTGTCCAAAGAGAGACTTAATTGCATATTGAAATTTTATCATTGAGTGAGTGGTGCATAAAGCGAATTGTATCACAACAGGAGTTTAATTTTCAATTTTAATATATATTCTTTGATTATAATAGATAGTTGTGAGGACTTGTACCTTCTTTCAGCTGTTGTAAAAATTATAAACTGTCTTACAATAAATATTTATTTTTGAACTATATAACATATAAATTTATCAATGTTCTCGAATTCTTATCTGAATTATAGATGTAATTAAAAAACCAATGAAACAAGTTTACCTGAAGCTATTGTGATAAGAGGCCGTTTTGTGTCCTTTCCAAATTGCAAATGTGCATAACCATAGGCTTGAAATGTTCGACTATTCCAACTATGGACCGACCTGTCTGTAGGCATCGGTTGACTAGTAGACACATTCATCGGCGCATGCTAATCTTATGGGCATATGGCTACGGACATCTCTATTGTTATTAATAACAATTTCTTCTTCTTCCTAATTGTCCCTGATAATGCTTGACTTTTGGTCATAATGAAGAATTTTCTAAGATTAGTCAACTATGACACCCTAGAATTTCAGATAGGTCACATCTATTATTGTTCTTCATTGCAAAGTTGAATGGAACATTATTTATTTATTTATAAATCTTATCATAAATCAACATTTATTTATTTATTTTTTTAGGATAATGAGAAAATTCATGTACTTAGTCATCACTGTTGTGGTCAATTATATAAAAGATCAAGCACTAATTCTCTTAAGAGTTATGTCCGTAGATTACACGACACTCGTCCAAAGTCAAAGACCGTGTACAAGGACTACACTGTAATAGTACTAAGTACAATATAAAATTTCGGCCTGACTCTCTTAACGCTTCAGCAAAGAAGGTAACAAAAGTAGAAATTAAACTTGGGACCAAAAGGTTTACAAGTGTAACCCCTACCACTGACCCTAACCCTGAGAATTTTAAATCAACATTTATTGGTTGGCTATATATATTTTTAATGGTTATTTATTTCTGGTCGTAATAGTTGAGTATGAGTGGATTAATATGGGCACGTATATTATAGTTTGATTAATTATGCAGTTTTTCTAAATTCTTTTAATAACTAATTAATGAAAATATATATAATGGTTTACAAGTAAATGCAATACCCTTAATCTTTGATGTGATTTGACTGCATGAAACTAAGAGTACGAATAATATTAAGGTATTATAGTTACACAACTGTTATTACTCTATAATAATCATGAGATGAAAGTTAAAGTATTAAAAATATTAATTATAAAATAAATAAATATCATTAAAAATTTGTATTATTATTAAATCTTTTTAAGAGATGTAATAAAAAATTTATAAATTGTAATATAAATTTGTAGTAAAGTTAATTTTGATTGTAATACGATTAAATAAAATAATGATATTTTTAAAAGAAATGTTTAATTGATCTAGTATCTCATCATAGAAGAGGTCAAAGTAACTCTGTTAATTTGATATTTTATTATAAAAGAGTTCAAACAATCTATTTCTTAAAATTTTTAATTTATTTTTTGTTTACAAATTTTAGAGTAAAAAAAGATAAAAATTGAATGAAAGCAAGGAAATTATATAAAAAGGGTATTTTTTTAAAAAAATTTTCCTGAAATTTGTGGCAATAAAAGTTTGAAAAATATTTCGTAAAAATTCACATAAATCTCTCCTTATATAGTATTTTCATCCATTTCATTATTAATTAATTAGTTAAAATTATTAAATATTTATAATAATTTTATTTCTTAATTTTCTCTTATTCGTATTATTATTATTTTTTTTGTGAATTAATAATTTTAATAAATAAACTATTTTCCTCTTTGCCTAATTCGAGCATGACTAATTTCGACTTGGGAAGAGAACATCAATGCAAGTCATTTTGCAAGTTACAAGTTTATATGTTAATTCTAAGGAGGCGAAAGAGAAGAGTCGATTGTCAACACCATTCGGGCAAAGGAAGAAAATTAAAACTTCATGTAAGACTGTAGTAAAGTTAGAAAATGTTTGTCAACAATTGCTTTAAGGGTTTCTAACTTGCTCAAAAATGCCGCTAAAACCCCATCTAATTTGGGCCTCGGGTCATTTCGAGTCCATAAAAACCCAAGTCAACAGTGACCCATAGTAGTAGAGGTATCTAAAACTCAACCGACTCTGTCCTAGTAAGCGATTCAACTCAACGAATCTTCGTCCTTCTGTGTCATCCACAGTCGTTTTCAACAAAAATCAAAATATTCTTTCCTCATCTGATCAAATCTAATTCACATATATCCACTGTGCTGTTAGACTCTCTTTCTTCTCCAAAACCCGCCAAAATCCATTCCTCAAATCAAGGTAACCTCCTCTTCATATCTTTCAAACCTATAAATATGCACAGCGCTTACTTCAGCTCAACTTTACTGTCACTTCAAAGTAAAGGGTCTCTTTTATTTTCTTTCAACGATTATTTTAGCTTGGTAAATGAAAGATTCGACAGAACCCCGTTGTCATGTTGTTCATGTTTTTGTGAGTGCTGTTCTTGTTGTGAAGTTGCTGCACGCAATAATAGAGTGCCCATAAACACTAGCTACTTATATGGGCTAAGGCAATCTACTCTTATTCAATGCTCACCTTATAAAAGATTAATATTGTGTATTAAATAAAGATCGATTCCTTTCTCGGTTTCCTGTTTATGATATTAATAGGGGTAGTTATCAGGTTTCTTGCTCAATCAGGGAAAGAAATGGCAATGAGGGTTTTGGTAGGAGAAGGAAGGGAAGGTTTAAGTGTATGATTTCGCAGAAAAAGAGTGAAAGGTATTGGTTAGGTGGTGTTGACGATGCTGCGGCTTTGATTAGTTTGTTGAGTGAGGAAGTTAGTGAAGAGTATTTGGGTGGTAGCGAGAGAAATGAGAGATTAGCTAAGAGAGTGTAAGTTGAGAAGATTGATGATCTTGGTGGTAAGTTTAATATGGATAAGAAGAATAAAGTGGAAGTAGAAAAGATGGGGAGATATGAGGGTGAGTATTCTAGTGGGGCAAAGAAAACTGTTGGGTCAAATTTGTTGGAGAGTGACAGGAAATTCAAATTTCATTCGACGACAATTAAGTCCAGTGAGGAAGGGTATAGGAGGAATGAAGGGAGGGAAGTTATAGCCAGAAGAGACAATCCAAGGGAAAGGACCAAAAGTTCTGGTAGTTCTTCTTATTACTCATTTTCTTCTGCTGGGGAGTTTGGGAGTGATGAGGAAGTACAGCGTAAGGAAGAGCAATTTGTGGAAGAATCCTTAAGTGGGTTTAGGAAGGATTCAGGTTGGAATGAAGAGGATAGTTATAAAGCACAAGTAGTGCAAGAGTTCAATAGGTATAACATTGAAGTAGATGGGAATGATGAAGATCCAGAACAGAGATATACTGGAGCTGGGAGTCACGTCGAATGGGATTGCAGAAAGAAATCGGAGAAGAAGCTTTCTGAAGTAGCAGTTGAAGAAACACAATCCAGAAGACAATTGTCACAAATTAATTTGAGAACGGATAGGAGAGGCAAAACTGATTACGGAAACGAGCCAAGTTCTTGTAAGCAATTCAGTGGTGCAGAAGAGAAATCAACTTTGGCTGTGAATTTGGACAAGGGAACAACTAAGCTGTATGGTCAAATTGGTATCCAAGACACTAATCAGTTAAGAAGCAAATGGAAAGAATTTTCTGAAATAGATGAGATGCATGGCAGTGATGCTGAAACAACTTCAGAATCTCAAAAGCAATTTAACTCCAGAGTAGAAAATCTGACTAAGGGTGAACATTTCCAAACAGTTGGTGTTTTTGCTGGAAATAACAATTCAAGGAGAAACTTGCAGCGACTTAACAGAACTTCTGAAATTCTAAATGTCAATACCAGAAAAGTTACTAATTTGCAGAGACATTCTGAGTCTAGAGTTAAGGTCCAGCGAGAAGATGAAACTTTGGTTCAGAGTTCAGTTCAGCTGATGAAAGGTCAAAAACAAAGAAGTGAAAGGATCACTGGAAAAAATCACTTGAGAAGCAAGCCGGATTACTTCTCTGAAATATCAGAACCTTACAACACTAATCTTAGAAAGAACTCCACTGTACAATCTGAAACTGGAATTAAGAACCAGGATGAAAATTCGAAGTTGGTTTCCATGTCATATCCAGAAGCTAAAGAGCAGCAGTCACAGAGATGTTATGAGCATCATCAGGGAACTCAATCCCAGCAAGGATCCCAAGATGTCACTATAGTGTCCATGGTACAGGCTACTGACGTGGAAACCCATGCTGAATGTCTAAGAACTTCTGGAAAAAGGATAATTAATAAAGAAAGTTCTCTGACATCAGTCGTGAAACCAATAGGGGAAACAAGTGAAGGACATAATCAGCCTTACGGAAAGGTCAGGCAAACTGAATTAAGGAAAGAGACTCAAAAGTCTGCTAGACTGTCTAGTTCTCATGAACTGTCATCAGAAGAGAGCCCTAGTTTGCATGAATCTATTGATTTGGTTTCTCTAGCTAGAGCACAACAGATTCATTTGGAGGAGGCGAAGGAGGAGAGAATTTCACCGGCAATTTTGATACCTCCCCCATCTCAGTTGGTAGCTAGAGGTTCACTTCATGTTGGTTCAACTGGTGGAATTGCAATTCAAGAGGTTTCTAGTAAATCTTCGGAAAGTGGCTCTGGTGCCTTGTATGCAAGTTCAGGAGGTAGAACTCCATATACCCAGCCTTTAGTCGCACAAGAAGATGCTCTCAGTTCAGCTCATCAGTTAGAGGAATCGTCAATGCAGTTTGTAGGAGAATTCGTTGAGAAGGCAAGGCATTAAGTCTCAACTTCTGGAATGCAAAAGGAGAATATTGCTGAGACAACAGGGGTGTATGAAGATGAGAAGCAGTGGAAAAAGGATTCGTGTAAATATACTTCTGAAGATTCTCATTGAAAGGGTGTGCGTTAAGGCCATCATCTGAGGGCTCTGGAGTGAAAAGACCTTCTGATGAGACGTGGGATGTCACTGACCCATTTGTTCAAACTGCTCAGACAGAAGCACCAGAGGGCAATCAAGCGGCAGGGAATGCCATTGTGAAGAGAAGAGGCAGGTCCTTGTGGAATATCATGGCAGACATTGTTCGACTACTGTGGGTTTCTCATGCTGAAACTCCCAACTCTGCTGCAAGGTTGGATGAAAAGAGTCCATCTAATGTTTCTGTTGACAGTGAGACGTGGTTTTCTGGACGTGAATCTGATAAAAGTAGTGATGAAAATAGGAAAAGAGAAGGAAGAAGCATGCCACAAGAAGCAACACCTTTTCATCGGCTGCAGCAAGGGGGAAATTTTACGCACACTTAAGAAGAAACATGGGACACAATTCTATGAAAGAACAAGGAAATAATGCTTCAAGCAGATGTGCCATCTTGTTCAAACATAATAGAAAGTGGGTCTACATCAAATTGTACTTCCTCTAATTTCGAACAGAAGAATCCTGATCAAAGAGCAGACGCGAATATTTTCCAAAGTACTGTTTCTGGCATGGAAGCAATGCCATCATCTTTGCAGTTACCTGCTGGAAGCACTAGAAGAACTGCTGTAGAAGCAATTTTTGAAACTGGTAATGGTCAAGTGTCTGAAAGTGGCTCAATGGTTCAATTGTCTCAATCTTTTAATTCAAGATTAACTGAAAGTATCGGGAGCTCCTGTGAAGAATGGGGAATTGAAACAAACGAAGCTCCAATGGGACAAACAGGTTTTGAAAGACACATTTGAAGAATGGGAAGAAGTGTATAGAATTGAAAGTGAGCCGCGAAAAATTGATGAAATGTTTATGAGGGAAGCTCTGTTGGAAGCCAAAAAGGCTGCTGATACATGGGAGGTGCCTTTTGGGTCTGTGTTGGTGCAACATGGGAAGATTGTTGCTCGTGGATGCAACCTGTAAGTTTTTTGAGAAATTATTTATTCTCTAATTAGGAGCTTTGTTTCTATTTTATTCTCTTTAATTAGATGCTTGCTTTCATTTGAGTTGTTTACATGGAAATATCTATTTCAGAGTGGAGGAGTTAAGGGACTCAACTGCCCATGCAGAAATGATTTGTATTCGGAAGGCTTCAAACATACTTCAGACATGGAGGCTCTCGGTAACGAAAACCATATTTACTTTGTTAGAATTTTTATTTTCTTCTCTTAGTTATCTTGTTACCTTTTATTGTTCTTTGTGACTCCAATTACTATCTTTCTAGAGTAAGATGCTGATGTGCCAAAAGATTAAATCCCTCAAAGTTTGCACTGCGTTTCTGTTTTATGCAATCTTAGAGTAGAAGTGGGTTCTAGCAGACACAAAGCTATCAATTAGCAGTTTAACATATAAATGACATCTCAGTTCTGTTTCTGGTGGAACTGAGCACTATCAAAATTATCTTCACCTAAAAAGAGCTGGACCAAAGATATGACATAGTCTATCAAACAAGGGAAAAGTTGGGGTAGTTACTGATCTGTACCTATTAGAGGAATGATCGATCCTTCGTTGGTTAATCTTAAAACAACTGAATTCTGCTTGCATATTAAATGCTTGAATGATAAATGCCTTTATCTTTTTCCCTCAGGATACTACACTGTATGTAACTCTTGAGCCGTGCTCCGTGTGTGCCGGAGCTATTCTTCAATCAAGAATCAGTACTCTTGTATGGGGAGCTCCAAATAAGCTTCTTGGAGCTGATGGCAACTGGATTAGGTGTGCAATTTATATCTTTTATCATCCTGTTATCATAGTTTTGTTGAAAATAACAATTGGTCTCTATTAATATGTGTCAATAGTTTATGACTATAAGCCAAAGCCAGTCCATTTCCTTTGAATGTTTCCAGTCATTAACTCTTATGATCTGGGCAGATATTGGATTTTTCCTTAATATGGTGAAGGATTCTTACTATTCCTTATAAAATGAAAATTGATTGTATGTTACTGTTAAGCTCATAATGTTTTGCAACACCAGAACTCATTCCTTCTAGACATTTATTTTGTGAAATATAGTGAAAGTGTATTGGGGAAAACATGGTATAATATCTAATTCACTTTTTCGGTTAGTAACTGGAACTCAACTTGCCTGCCTGATTGGCTGTAAAGCAAATACAGTAAGGCATTAGTTTCTCTGGGTGTTAGTTGAGATAGCAAGTAGAATGCAGTACAGTTAGATTTTAGGTTTGGTGGGGATCCTTTTTAAACGAATTCCTTAAGTGGGTTGAGGGATATTTTGATTGCCAAAAGACAGAAAGAACAAACATTAGATAATATAATTTGGACCGAGGAAGATAATTTTCATGGACAAAGAGCTGTAATGTTTAGACAGGAAATTCTCAAGGTTAGTCTCCCAAAATTTGACTTGTAACCAACATTTTGGCCGACTTTTCCCAGGTGGGGGAGAAGGAATAGATGTCTCGGAGCCATCAGATAAACCTGCTGCTCCAGTTCACCCTTTTCACCCAAAAATGAAAATTCGGCGAGGGGTGCTGGCAGTTGAGTGTTCGGATGTAATGCAGCAATTCGTCCAGATATTACCCGTTCCCCTTCATGTCTTCCAATCGCAAACCAACCATCAAAAATCCTCACAAAGATGCACCATATGTTCCACTAGATGTTCTGTTTGTAGAAAAAAATTCGTTCTTTTTTGTTAAAAATTATACACTGAATGATATTAGCTTAAATCAAATGGAGTTGCTATCTACACAATATCATTAAGCTTCGTAAATTGTCATCTGATATGATGATATTGGGGCAACTGAATGAAAAAAGGGTAACGAAACTGAATATTGTTATTTCCTCTTGCATGTGAGAGGCATCAAATTTTAATGAACAATGTTGAGTGAGATAAACATCAAATTTTTGTTTTATATTGATCCACCCCTTTTCCCCATTTGGACTCAATTTCTCCTACTTATGTTTAAGAAATTCCTTGCAAATAACTTGTTCCCATCTTTTTGGTTTCCTAAAAGAGCTAAAATGGTAGAACTGAGTAAAACTTAAACGAAACCAAAAATTTTATTTCCTTACCTTTCATCATAAATTTAGATGGAGACTGCTTACCTAGGATGTGGTTGCGTTAGGATCAAAATCGTAGTCTCATGGCAGTTGAAGAGTTGCTACCATTAACACCTGTACTCAAAACTCTTTCATTGCACTCTAATTGCTTTCTTTTCTTTTTTTCTTTTGACCATATGTGCAATGAGAATTTTATGCAACAACTAATGATATAATAACAAGAAATGCCCACAGAAGATATGAAAAATGATAATGAAAATATGATCGTCTCTGCAAATTTAGTACTGTAAGTAAAACCTCTAACAATTATCATGACAATATGATTGGTGATATATCCTCATTCAGCTGACTTCAACCTTACAGGCCTTACCTAACAGAGATCCTCAGAAATCAGAATTTTCTAAAAACCACCTTGCAAATCATAGGAAGAGATGTAACACTAATGAACATTACATTTCTCCCTTCAACGTTTCACCGAACATTTTTTACTGCATTTTTTTTTTGTCATTTTTTTATTTTTATTCTCCATGGTCTATATATATAACCACCTTTGTTTCCAACAATTGCCATCTCAACAAAATGGCTTCAATGCTTTGGGTTCTTGCTCAAGTTTACTTCACCTTTCAGATAACCATTACCAATGCACAAACACCAGCAGCCTCTCCTAACTTACCGACCACTACGCCACCTCCAACCACCACGGTACCTCCACCTTCTACAACACCAGTAGCACCGGTGCAGACACCAACAAGTGCGGCAACACCCCCACCTGCAACAACTCCATCTCCTAAAGTTGCACCAGCTACAAGCCCATCAGTTCCACCGCCTCAAATTCCACCACCAGCAACACCACCACCTGCTTTACCACCAGCAACACCGCCGCCTGCTTTACCTCCTGCAACACCTCCACCTGCTTTACCACCAGCTACACCACCACCAGCTTTACCACCACCACAGGTATCCCCGACCCCAGCCCAAGCACCACCAGTATCTGCACCCACACCAGTTAAGGCACCACCAACACCATCACCTGCACCAGTAAAGCCAACACCAGCACCTGCCCCTATTAGTCTACCACCGGCTCCTGCACCTGCTCCTCCCAAGCACCACAAGAGGAGGCACAAACACAAGAGGCATCATGATGCACCAGCCCCAGCCCCAACCGTCAAAAGCCCCCCAGCACCACCAACAGTACCGGACTCGGAGGAGGATACAACACCAGCACCAGCACCAGCTCTGAGTTTGGTAATGTTTTTAATTATCAACAAGGTTTCTTCTGACTTCTTGCTGAATAAAATGTGCACAGATAGATCAGTTATATTAGTTATCAATGTCAAATTATTTAAATAACCTTCCTCTGCATTTTCTGGGTTACAGAATGGAGCAAATGCAATGTACCAGCAGCAAGGAAGATCTGGACTTTGGGCTACAATAGGAGTGGCTGTTGCCATCGTGCTGGCTATTAAAGGCTAAAATTTCTAGCCATTTACAGGATGAACCATGGATTATTCATGAACTTGATGATTATTCATATGTACTATATACAATCAATTGAGAAATTTGTTGAAGTAGGAGTGAATAAAGTCAAAGATGAAGGAGCCAGCAAATTCTCAACACTTTTGTATTTTTTTTTAATTACATGAATAAAAATACTGAATGGAGATGAATTTTTTAACCATCAAAGCCAAACTATACAAAAGTTGTTCTCATTATCATTTGTCAAACTTGATCCGTATTTGATTCCATACTGATTTCTTTTCGCAAGTCATACTCAACCACAAGACCAAGGTTGTCAACTAATTTGTGATGCCTGAGACATCCAGCACACTGTTAAGAAGCATATTTGTTTGTCAGATGAAAATAAAAGCCATTTATAACATCAGGAGAACTATAAACAACTTTTCAACCGAAGGACCAGTTAGTTGTTCACCACAAAGTTGATGAAAATGATGATATTGAACTAAACAATTCAGCAAACCCTATAACAAGCAGCACTAATTAATACCAAGCTCCTAGGTATGGACATGGTTGCATGCATCCAAAATGCATATGAACTAAAATGTCAGCAAACACAATGATTGCTTGTTGAATTTAACTCTACTAAAAAAAATTCCAACCATGTGACCTTGGTTGAACAGAGAGGTGCTCCAAATTTAAAAATTAGAGGTAAATGACTGTTCAATATAATCTTTTGATTTTAAAGTTTTGAAGACAAAAGCATTGAAGTACAATTTCATTATTTTTGAAAACATCACAATTTTAAATGTTTACTCATTTTCAAAAATTCTACCTAGTGCATTTACGCTACCATAATTTTTACAAAATCATTTTCAGGAAATGCCACTAGATGTTTTTGGACCTTGAAACACAAAATCCATTTTTCTATTTTAACTTTTCAACTCATTTTACAAAACACAAATTTGAACAATGGTCCATAGGATATCTGATCAAACAACCACCACCATAATATAAGAAACCACCTTACATTATAATAGTGCTTATTACAGTCACTCTAATCTGACCTAAGCATTGAAAAGGGTACTTGAGTCAATGGATCCAATGGAAGGGCATAATTAACAAATTCTTTCAAGAAAATATAATTGTAAACATCAATAAAGATGTAACAAGCATTTACTGGCTTGCACATGGTTGGGCAAGCAAAGAGAAATATGCCAAAATTATGGAGAGAGAGAGAGAGAGAGAGAGAGAATTATATGCAGAATATAAGTCAAACAAGAAAAGATATTATTAATATATAGAACAAATAATCAAAAAGGACGATACATACTGTTGAAGAACATTATTAATATATAGAACAAATAATCAAAAAGGATGATACATACTATTGAAGAACATTATTAATATATAGAGCAAATAATCAAAAAGGATGATACATACTATTGAAGAACAATTCAAAATGACAATTAAACTGATTTTCATTGTAAAGAAGCAAATTAAAGGAATTATATCGTGCAAGAAACCAGCTTTTAACAAAAGGAAAAAAATAAATACCTGCACGTAAACAAGTCCTCGTTCATATGCCAAGCGATTTATGAGTCTCTGTGTTGTTTCTCCACACTCATCACAAGTAAATTGTACAAGCAAACTCCTCCTAGGAAGTTTTATGTCGATAGTTGCTTCCTGCATATAGAATGTGCACGAACCAGAAACAGTTAAAGAAACGGCTTAAATCAGTAAAGTCTATACAAAGGCTTAAATCAGACTTTATACAGTTGATTCATTTCAGCGGAATTTAGTAAACAAATTCTGAACTTTAATCATAAGATTTTAGCACTTTGATAATTAAATGGAAGGGCAATCCATGTGATATCTTCCAGACTTGTTAATAATGATATGTTATGTACTACATGAGTACCACCAGGGAATGGAACATGCCACTATTTGATGTCAATTATCAATTGCCACATCATTTAGAGAAAGGTTTATTTATTTATTTATTTGGTTTTTTCCTTTTAGTATCTATAGCATTATTCTTAAACTATCGAGTATATGGGCGCTATTTAATCATCTTTATCTATCTTTCCTAAACCCCAGTTTGAGTTGCTTTATTATAGTAACTTTCTTATGCCTCTCCTTCTCTGAGATTATCTTTTTCCTTTTCCTTATACCTATTCAGTTATATTTAATATATTTGAATTCTTAAATTTCATAACCCTAATTTTCAAGCTGTATCATGTTAACAGTCATCTTGGCCTGTCATGCAGCCAACCCTTTCTCTTACCGTTTTCATTCCACTACAGAAACAGAAGTTAAGCGATAGGAGGACACAAAATTATTTGACAACTAATTAACTTGACCATGGAAAAAATAGCTCCTGCTCTGAATACCAAAATTTGCACCATTGGACTAACCTATGTTTGTGAAATCAACGAGCCACTCATGTGACAACTCATCAGCTTACTCTTTGTGGTAGAGTAATGGCTTACCAAATATACATCTATAAACATGGATGCTTTCTCTTTCTCTCATCTTCTTATCTTCAGAAAATTTGCCGCATTCCACAAGTAATATCTAAATAATAATTCATGTATGATTCCAAATTATTAACTAATAAGATATTTCTTAATATTCAAACAAACTCCAAACTGACAACATCATTGTTATTATATATATAATCTTTTCCAAATTCAGCTACCTTCTAAAATTTAACTAGAGTAGTAGTCTACCATATAGAATCTTAAGATGCAGGGAACGGTAGGTTAATCATCTCAACTCAAATAACATCATATATTCACAAGAGTGCTTGAAGCCATCAGTTAAGTCATATAGAAAATCTCAAGCTTGACATGCACACTTCCAAGACAGTTAACAAAAACCATAAGTATGCCAACTTGAAAGACTAAGTTCTCATTGCTAAATTAACAAAACGAATATCGAGTACCTTATTTGAATCACTCAATTTCTCTTCTGAATTTGACTCAGAAATCGCTAATACCCTATACTTCCGCTTTGGTGCCACTGCTTTCACAAAAGAAACTCTCAGCCTGGAAAAACAATAGAAGTTGAAAAAAAAAAAGAAGGGAGAGGAAATTCAGAGTCCATAATTTTGCTATAGCATTAAAAAATATGAAAACTTGAAATGCAAAAGTGAAATTGAAGGAAACCCAATAGAGAAAAGAAAAATTCTTTCCGGGTTTCAGGCTTCAGGAAATTATATACCAAGGGAAAGGAAGAGCAGGGTTTGTTGTACTGCAATAGGAAATGGGTTTGAAGGAGTTCGGGCAGAGAAGAGAATTAATGGGTTTGTGAGATTTAAGTGTTGGAACTGAAGGCGAACAAATGGAGGAAAAGAAAATGGGTGAAGTTGCTGCCGCCATAGCCGATTTTGTGGTGGTTTTCAGCTAAATTTGAATCTCTGTATTTTGTAGGGTATAACTTGCCTTTTCTTTTTAAAGAATTCAATTACTGCGTTATAACGACAGACTTATCCTTTTTTTCTTAAAAAAATGTTTTTATGTCTTGTTTTTGAATTTTAGGCATTTTTTTATAATTTAATTAGAGATCTTTCAAAGTCTAGTACAATAGTGTAATTGTACATTTGAAAATGACAAAAAATAGTATAATGATAATGCCTCAATTTACAAAGAATTTTAACTTTGCATGGACAATATTTTATATTGATGATTTTAACACAAAACAAAATTTAAAGCTATAATCCAATTTAATAAATAATCAATTGACAGATTCTCAAAGAATGGTCCACTAAACCAATTCATAGAAGCATTTCAAAACGAATACAAAAAGATGTAATGATGTGTAATAAGATCAATACTGATGAATTTTGTTAATTTAGGAATTATAACAACTAATTAGTTCATTAATCCATGTTAATATAATTGAACTTTCTGAAAAAAAAAAAAGTTAATATAATTGGAACATATTATTTTTTATCCGGGATAAAATTTGACTACTAAGAGCACTCCCAAATTCATAGCCGTGCACGGGTCTAAAGGGACGGGATCTCCGTTTTGAATAGCGTGTCTTTTCACAGCCAACAATTCAGTTGGTATTCTGTATTATCAATATTTGATCCAAACATTTGGACATAATTCATGAAGACACTCGAATTTCTTCCGAGATATTGAGGGCATTTGATATTTGCACTTCCTTGAAAATTGTGCCATCCCAAAATTTCTAATGCAACTTCGCTTCTGCTTTTCTGCTGGTAATGGAACTCGGAAGAATCCTGCACTTGTTTCTTAAATATCTTGAAATTCACTTCAGTTATTTGGATTAGCAAAGTTTAAATGCACATGGGTTCAGCGTATATCTCAATTCTGCAGAAAAGGACTGCACAGTAATTTTTCCGTTAGAAAATGCTTCTCTGATTTATCGATCATCTTCAGTCATGCAAAATGGGATTCATATTGCCTCAATTTCATTAAGCCATCAAAAGACAGTCTATGATGGTCATTGTCATTTTCATACTCCCACTGGATGTGGACTCAAAGCAAACACAAGAACCAAAAACTATTCGCGGCTCGGCGATAATTAGATATTAACGTGAAGCAACTGCATCAATTTCTTTCTATTTGTCGAAGAAAATTTTTCCTGCAAGTGTGAACCATATTTTTTACAATGTCCAAGAAACAGTAAGAGCAAAGATGATGTATGGTTAGTTGTGACATCTACTTGTACAAGGGCGATGAGTTTCTCGTTGGAAGGATTTGGTTGAAAAACATCCTTGACTCTTTTTGGAATCGAATTCTGTAAGCAACTTTTGCCAATATGGATCACTCTTCCTCGTCTACTTCAAATGGAAGGGGCACTGTCTTCACAGCTCTAAATTTTCCAGCATTATTTAGATGCTCATTCTCCAATCTGGACCATTGAGAGGAATGGTTTATTACACTACTGAAATGATAGGGATGTGACGTGAGCAGAAATGGGTGCATAGAAATAAGAATTGATAATAACTAAAAGATTAATACCTGTAAAAATTCCAAATTCCTCTTCTAATGACTTCAAGGGCTGCTAAAAATAAGCCGGTAACTCTGTAATCAACATGTTCAAAGTTTGAATGGATAACGGTCTGTAACCAAGCAAGTCGGAGGACAAGGTTCAAACCCTGCATAATGATCAAAATTTTGTTGAAAATCATTTCTGAAAATGAAATGGAAATGTCGTATTTCGAGACAGAAAGTGAAACTGAGTGTTTGTGTCATGATCTTTCTTCTCATGTTTTCTACTGAAAATTAGACTGGGAATATAACTTTTATTAGCATATAATATGTTCATTGTTATCCTTAAAATCTTTTTATCTTGATCATTTTAAAAAAACCATATTGATTTCTCAATCTGAATCAATTGGTAGGTCTTTTGACCATTTTCCATGAAATTGAATTAGAAAATGATCGTGTAATCTATACCATGGAGAAGTAGTAAATGAACTTTCTACGAAGCATTAATTCATTCCTTAGCCATGGATTCTTGGAATTCATTTGTAGCAAACCCCAATCCTTTACAAAGTCCCAATATAATTGGTACACGGTGGCGGCACTTGAAACCACCACAACTAAACACAGGCATCCAACGCTATTTTCTTTCTCATAAGCTACTTTAGCTCCAGCTGCTAACATGGCTGATACGTATTTCCCTAGATTCACTAGGTGGCTTGTTTGCCCTTCGTCAAACCAGCGCCGAGCACACTGCAATACCCAAGTAGTAAACATTTGATCTGATAAGGAAATTTTAACAAAGGAGCCAGAGAGTTTAGTACTAGTATATACTTGCATGGCTCTCCAGTAGTAGGGCAAGAAGGACACAGCATAAGCAAGCTCCCTGTAATACTTAGCTCTCATGCAATAACCATAATCCTGATTTTTGTAGCTACTAGTTATGTAGTAGCATGCTGCGTACTCCAGATTCCTCAGCAGCGGTACCTATGTAGTGATGAAAAATATTGATGAGTGAAGATATTGTTGATGAATTATAAAGCTTTCAATTATTTCAGAACAAAGTGAAGTTAATTTCCTTGCACACCTACCTGACTACAAAGTTGATCAGCCATGAAGAAGTCCAGCATCAGTACCTGAAGAGATAATTTAACATTGATTAATGACCCAGAACCATGATTATGCTTAAGTTACAAGTGGTCTGAATTTGGTACTGTACCTTATAGAGAGGTGACAGAATGATGTTCCTTATCACGCAAAGGAAACGGTAACGGCTTGATCGGTGGAAAATGTTGAAGGGGCATACAAGAAATAGTAAGAAGATCTGCATACCCAGAAAAACCAAGATTTTAGTTATGCGAAACATCTAATACTGAAAATTATTATCGTTAATTTAAGTTAACATGCCATGGAGGAAAAATTACCAATAACAGAAGGCCTGGAATTGCTTGAACTTGGGAATACGAATACCCTTTAGTGAGTAGTGACAAATGAACAAACATGACCCCAACCACAACTGTCATCGCTGTGGTACATATCAAGAAAACATCTCTGTGCTTAAGTTCCTTTGTAGGGGCCAGCTCAAAAATGAAGCTATAATTTATACGGGCCTTCTTCCACATAAAAATGTTGCAACCATACAGGAAGAAGTGTAGAAACAAAAGGCTGAACATACTGCAAAATATAAAAATTGGTTCTATGAGCTGCCGTTAAAAAATTATTGAAGTTCAAGAATAAGTTTAAAGGTGTTGCCAAGAAATTAAAAATTGTGGGCTACTTGCCTAATTACTGGGTACACAGTTTCCATATAGACCGCATCTGGTTGCGGTCTGTATGTTCCAGTGATGTGAGCCATAATGGCATATCCAGCAAATAAAGCAACGAAGCACCCAGTGAAGAGCCCTGATTGAATTGGAAGAAACAAAACTCAATATTGATTCATTGCAGATCATTAAATAATATCATTTCTTTCAATTATGTCATCATACATATGATGATCAAATGTGGAAACGGAGAAATTTAATACAAAATCCAATAATGTTGCATAGCAATTCTCTGTGTCTAAAGGTTATGATACAAAAAGGACTGACCCAGGTAGATTGACACTGTGTGAAAGTAAAGGCCTCAACTGTGAATAATAGATTTTCAAGGTTCAACATTCGTACGGTCTTATTATTTGCCTCAAACACTAAAATGGTGGAGTATGGGACCTGTGCTTTATCATCTACTCAGGAAAAGTGAAATAGGGGTTGCCTGCCCTTCTTCAAAGGCTAGTGGAGGGTCCATGTATTTTTTTTTTTTTGTCTTTGAAACCAATATTATTGCCCACAAAGTGAACAAGTTAAACGCTTTTCATTCAAAATATTATAATTGAAATTTGCTTACCTATGAAGAAGGTTACACTATGTGATTCTTTACGTTGATTGGGTTTGAGATATTTCATGGCCTTTCTTCGGTCTTCTTCAGCAAAGTGTTTGATGAATTGCTCCTCTACTTCATCTTCTAAATTCATTACCTGAAATTTCTGAAACCAATAAGCAAATTTAACTGCTTTACAAAGTTGTAGTCCAATACAGATGCTAGACCAAAAAAAAAATCTAAATTTGATTTGCAGGAATGTGAGAAATCCTTTTTGCAGACACAAACGACCAGATCAATGGCCACTTATCATTGTCGCTATGTTTTCTTATGATAGGATAGCTATTAGCTAGTGGCAAAATTCATACAATCTTCCCATAAAGTTCTTCCTAGCAAATCATGATATGTAACAGCGTAAGCATGATGATATGCACCAGATAGGTCATTTTACCTTATCAGAGTTGTTGAAATACGAACTCTCTACTACTTTCAGATAAATAGGAAGAATTTGATTGCCGGTAACCTGAAATAAAAACCAACAAAAATAGTCCATATTTAGTTTAGCAAGCAAATCTCAAATACAAAGCTCTCAGAGACCACGGAAGCACTTCAGTCACTTACTTTGTCAAATTTCTTCAAAATCTTCATAAAAGCAAGCATGTTTAAGTTCCTGTAGCACACAAACAATTAAGATTCTCTCTCTTATATTAAATCC
>JAWDEX010000012.1:10807795-10820053 GCA_035221805.1 Trichilia hirta
CAATTTCCACCTCTGTTTTCACTATTTCAGGAGTTAGTTTCCCGGATTGTTCAGCTAGAGAAAAAAAAGAGGAAACCGGGTTGGATATTGTGAAAATAGAGTTCATAACAGTGAGGAACCATGTCTTCCTGGAGAAACCACAACCATCGCACTATGTGACCGTATTTATGCGAGCAGTTTTACCCGATCCAAATCAGATGCCCAAAAATGTTCAAACCATTGTGTTGCCCTTTACAGAATATGGTGGAAGCGAATACAATCCTTTTCCAAACAATTAGAAGTTGAAGAACATGACATGGTTCTATTAGACTTTTGCCAATATCTCTCAGTGTGAAAGGCTGATTTAATGTTCATTTCGAATCAATGTTTTCTGGTTTTCTCTTCAAAGTTTTGCAAGTGTTGAAATAACACACAAACACAAAAGACCAGCAAAATCATACTCATAATTTCAACGTCATTCATTCAAAAGATAACTGAAATCACAGAACATAAATGCATTTCTACTAGTTCAACTCAATCCATTTTGTTTACACTTTTTCATCAACTTAGGCCTTGGTTTAACAGGCTTTAAAAATCCAGCCTGCAACCTCACCATTTCTCTCAAAACCCCAATCAAAAGCCTTTCAATCTCTTCTCCTTCCTCTTCAATCACTCTCAAACACCTAGCAACAGCCTCTAACGTACTAACACAACCCTTAAACGGCTCTTTCCTTAAGACCAATTCATCGTCATAGATACTCCCACCGTTCAGATTCTCATCCACATCCAAACACGCCCTTATAGCTCCAATACCTTCCAACACTCCTTCGCTCGCTTTCACCATCTCTTTCGCGTGCTTCCACGTCGCATCAAACACTATTAAAAGTAAATCGTTATTCTTGTCCAGAGATTGTTTAAGCTCCGATAGGGGCACGGCAGGTACAGTTGGGGAAGGTGGGAAGAGGTAGACGGTGGCGGAAGGTGATTGGTCGGTGAGGTGGGATTGGAGGAGTTTACGGGACAGATGGGCTGTGACGTGGCTGAGAGATTTGGTTAAGAGACGTATAGTGTTTAGTTTGTGGTTGGACTCGTGGGGGTGGTGGATGATGATGATTCTTGTGGAGGTGGGAATTGGGGTTTTTGGGATTACGTGGCAGAGACAGACAGTGATTGGACGATCGCAGTCGCCGCATATCTGTCGGCGCTGCCGCTGTGGAGACTGGCCACTGCTGGATGGTTCTTCTGAATCTGATTCCATATAGGATGGAATACGGATGTGTTTCTCGGATCGAAGGGAAAGTCCAAACCCAGCGTCGGCTTTGCTTTGTAGTTTGTAACTGACATCTTCATCCGCATCACTGGATGGGCCTAAGGCCCAGTTGTTATTATTTCTAGGTTTCGAGCCCGACAACAATAGAATCCGATGGGCTAAACCACCTTGTACATCTTGCAAACTCAACAGACAATGGTACTCTAATCTAGAGTTAATTGTCTGTTTAATTAGGTCATTTTCGGATAGAGGATGTTGATCCACTTGCCTTATTTGTATGTATTTAACTTTTAAGAATTCCCATAATTAATTTCAGAGGAAGAAATGGTTTACTTGCAGCTTGCTGATCGTTCATGAGTTGTAGACCAATTCCCTTCTCAGAAAAATTAATTTCTATACATCTTTGACAATGATGTAGTAGCTTATTAGCCAAACACACGTATGGACTATTAACTAATTTTTCTTTCATTAATTTGTTGGCTAGATGTTGTAGATTTTTGACTTCACAAGCAAATTAACTGTACTATTTTATATACATATTTAAGTCTTTGCCTCTTTGACAACAATTTGGAACTATCTATCTCTTTGTTAATTGCATTAAAATTTATTAATATTTCTAAATGATATATCTAATCACTTGTGATTAAGTCGTTCGCTAAAGATCATGGTTGGTGATCTACAGTTTGGTCGGTCGCATAGACTAGAATAAACAAAGAAAAAATGGTACCAACCGGTTGGCTTTCAAGTGGATTGATGGACTTTCTCATGTAGTTAACTTATAATTCAACAAAGTTTGACCCTCGATAATAAAACTCCAAAACTTTGCCTAGGCATCACTTTACTTTTACATACAGTTAAAGCGAGCATGACAAATATTTTTATAATTTTTAAAAATAATATTTATTCTTTGACCAAAAAATTTATGATAAAATTTTTTTCTAATTTTTAAAATATTATTTATTAGAATATTTATAATAAATACCATTATAATTTAGAAAAGTGACAAAAATCTTATTTATTAAATATAAAAGTACGTATATTATTATATAAATTTTTAATTTTTATTGTATAAACTTTTAACTTTAATGTATTGATATTTTTTTTTTAAAGTTTCGATCTCTTTATAGAATGTCTATACTTGTTTTAAAAGTATTGATCTAGACTAACTTCATAATTTCTTTACAACTTTTAAGAAAATTTACACATATTGATAATTCTTCAATAAATACTGATTCTTTTACAAAACATTAATACTTTTATAAATTAAATTTATTTTTTATTTTTTTATCAATTATATTTAAAAAATATCATTTAATTCTGTTTGTAAATAAAATTAATATTTAATATCTTTTAAGTTTTTATATTTAAAATTTTTAAAAAAATTTTATCAAATTAAATTATTAAAATAACTATTGAGTCTCAATATTTTATCAACTATTGATTAATTATGCACGTGCACGTACATGAATATAATGAAAAATGATTATATTATTTTTAAATTTAAGAAATGAGATTCACGATTCTTTTTAGAAGTACTTATGAATATAAAATTATAAATTAAATTTTTTATATTATAAATTATTAAAATCATCCAATAATTCCAATAAAATATTTAAATTATTTTATTTAGTTTTTAAAAATAAAATAAAATAAATTTTTATAAATTTAAATTATAAAATAAAAATAAATTCATAAATTTTCATGAATATAAAATAAAAATATTTTAAATTTAATTTTTATAAATTAAATTATAAATTTTTTAGTATAAATTATTATAAGATAAAAATTTAGCTTATAATTTTATATTTATATTTAATAAATTTATTTTAAAAGAACCTATGAATATAAAATTATAAATTAAATTTTTTAAAGTATAAAGTATTATAGTTGTTCAAAAATTTAAATAAAATATTTAAATTACTTTTTTATTTAATTTTAAAAATAAAAATAAAAATTTAATAAATTTAAATTTATAATAAAAATAAGTTCATAAATTTTTATGAATATAAAATAAAATATTTTTAATTTAATTTTTATTTATAAATTTTTAATATAAAATATTATAAATTAAAGTACTAAAATTATAAATGAAATTTATATATTTTTTAAAAAATTTAATTATTTTCATTTAAGAATTTATGTAATAAAAATGTATAAGATAAAAGTCTTTATCTTTGTATTAAAAAAATTTTAATTACCTTTTAAAATTATAAAAATATTTATTATAAATATTTTAATAAAAAAATAATAATATTTAAAAAAAATTAAAAAAAAAAAAATATTTGTCGCAAATATTAACGTGAAGTCTTTGCCATTGTTCATAATTATAGAAGCATAAGCAGGCCTACATCATATCTAGCCGGCCGCCGCATTTTTCATCGTGTAGGATTCGTGAGAACGAGTTTATTGGCTCGATGATTGTAGCCATTATGGTCATGATTACCTTTTCTGATTACTTCACTTTTTGACATTTATGCTTACAGCTTCTTATTGGGTTATTTACAACAAATCTCTGGCTGTGGACATAAATAAGCTGCAATCAACTAATCATTCATTTTCTATACCCAAAAGTCTAAAGAGATAAGCAATGGACAGATATTATTAGGATACAAAACACAAAGGTGGCTAATGTGGGCACATGGGAAGATGTGAAATGGGTGATGGTGGGAGCATGAAAGGTTTAAAAAGACAGGATGAGAATATGAGAGAGTCCTGTTGGGTACGGTTGGTGTGGCTTTAGTCTTTTACATGCTCTTTATTGAACTGTTTCCAATGGAAGTAAGAGATTATACATACAGTCAAGCCTCCATCTTTCTCTTCCTTTCTGTCTTTTCTCTTTCTCTTTCTGTTGTTTACCACACACTCTTCCTTATTTTCAGCTTCGGCCCCCACACAACACTTCACTTTGATTAAGAAATAACAGACACAGCCCTATTGTCTCCTTTAGATTCCTTTACCGCCTAGTCTCCATTTCAAATCAACTTCTGTTGTCTACTTTATTTTGTTTGTCTCCCCAGTTCAGATCTCTTCTTTCTCTGTTTCCTTTTCTTGTTTCTGTTCCAGTTAGGTGGGGGCTGTTCAACTTCTTTTTGTCAGGATTCTCTTACAGAAGTCATTTCTAAGTCCCACAGCAGCTGATAAAAACAGACACAACTAAGAATAAATTCATCCCATATTATCTAATATAACCACCGTATTCAAGAACCATTAAAACGTGATCGGAATCTATCTCATCTTTATTTTCTTTCCTACTCTCTCTTTAGTCTCACCAATCTCTTAGACTCTTTGTTCTTTGTTCTTTCATTAGCTTTCCCAGATGAGGACAATCATGGCCAAGACTCCCCATGATTCTTCTTTCTCTTTCTCTAGGAGATACTTCAACTGGAAAAAGAAAGTTGAAGAGGAAGATGACATGGAAGAAATATTAACAGACTCCTCATCTCTGCATTTCTGTGAGGAGGAGAAAGACAAGGAGCTTACAGTTTCGGCCACCACTCAAATTAATTTCATTCCTGCACGAAAGAAGAAGTTTCCGATCGTTACAGTTTCAAAGCTCCGATCAGCTGCTCTTACTGTTTTTGGTAAGAGTCGATCGTCCTATCACTCAGGTTTAGGTAGTCGAGTGATCGGAACGCTTTTCGGATACCGACGTGGTCATGTCCGTTTTGCATTTCAAGAAGATGCCAAGTTAAGTCCAGCCTTCCTGATCGAACTTGCTACAACAACAAGTGTTTTGGTTCGAGAAATGGCTTCGGGGCTCGTTCGGATTGCCCTGGAATGTGAAAAAAAGACCGAAAAGAAAGGCTTGAAGCTACTAGAAGAGCCGGTGTGGAGGACTTACTGCAATGGTAAAAAATGCGGGTCCGCAATAAGGCGTGAATGTGGACCTGAGGAATTAAAAATTCTGAAAGCTGTTGAACCGATTTCAATGGGAGCTGGCGTTTTACCAGGAAATTATGAAAATGGGGATGGGAACGGAAGTGGGTCGGAAGGAGAGCTGATGTACATGAGAGCAAGGTTCGAAAGAGTGGTGGGTTCTAAAGATTCCGAAGCATTTTACATGCTGAATCCTGATTGCAGTGGAGGTCCTGAACTTAGTTTTTATCTGCTTAGGGTTTAGTAAATGTCAAATATTAATTAAACCAATGACCCCAAGAAAAAAAATAAATAAATGGAGAATGGCGTATTTTGTTGCAGTTTCTTTTTTACTTTGGGAATGGAATGGTAGCTTGCTTTTTTCCATCTAAGGTACTGGAGATGAAAAGTATGATCATATGATAAATCCTATATATATATATATTATATTTTCTTTTTTGGAAGGGGCAACAAGAAGCAAATGTGGTTCTCTCCAAGAAACTCCCTTTTCCTTTTTCTCTTGGGTCTGCTGTTATCTGTTCATGCTTCATAGAAACGATGCCTTTGGTTCGGATGAAGACTTTCAACTTTGTCATACATAAAAGTGATTCTTGTATTACATGTGGTTTCACATTGTCAATTACATGACCATGTGAATTGTATGCAATAAGATGCATACAAATTACGACATTATATTCAACATAATCTTTCTAAAGCAGCCAACCACTCCAAACTTAAGTAATGTTGTAATATTAAAATGAAAACTCTAAAAGCAAGATTTATATTTTGCATCCGGAAACAATTTTAATCGTAAAATAATGAATATTTGTTCGTAATTTGGGCAGAATTTAACATTCTTTATGAATTCGAATCAAATCACTTTTCCTAGCCAAATTGAAATTTTCTTTCAAATATATATCGTCATGGCCGCTGAACACTCAGTTCGTGATTTACTCAATCAAATCAAAATCTTCCCTTCAAATATCTTCTAAACTTTCTTTTTTTTAATAAATTAGATGATTAAATAGGAATACAAGATTCAGTGTATTTACACCCCATAATGCATTCAAATTCATTTTCAAATAAATATTTTATTCCATAATGCTTTGAAATCGAATGAAACATTTTATTTGATGCATTGTTATGTGTGTGACTCATCGAGTCTCTCATATAAATCCAAAAGAGAGCAAACAAAATCGTTTGGAATTATGGCAATTTTGACTGGGTGTCAAGTTCAAAGATTCTGAACTTGGGTTGCTGCATGGACATAAATCCAAGTTATTTCTTTTATCATCTAAATTTAATTTCTAATTTTAACATCAGCAATATGATTCAAATCATATCACAAGTTCAGAATTTCAATATCATTTTAAATGTTTGTTCTTCAAAGTGGTACATACTGCCAAATTTCAAAGTTGGAGAGAGAGAGAGAGAGAATTACACGATTTACACCAACAACAAATAGGTCCAAACCACATATTCTCTTGTATGGGCTAGGCCTTAGCTACAAGTCCACTAACGTAGAAGGTTGAGTTAGCGCCTCGTTATTTCTTTCGTCTGAATACCCCATTTTAGTTATCAACGTGTTTTGAAAGTATTATTTGTTAATTTAGTGCTTTTTTATTTCTTTCTTCTGAATACTCCATTTTAGTAATTAATATGCTTTAAAAGCATTATTTGTTAATTTAATATTGATATAAAGTTTATCCAGTCATTTATAAAGACAAAATAAGAACGTTAGTATGAGTTCAGTTATTCAAATTTTACGTGAGAAAATTCTCTTGAAAAACAATTTTGATGAAAAATATTGAAAACTTCGTGTAGCTTGCACGAATTAAGAAAGTTGTTATAAGTTTTGTAGATTAACAAATATAATGAAAAGATTGTTGGATTTATTTCACATGTTTCGTTCGTTAGCATAATTATTTTGTATTTTTTGATTAAATTAGATTAATATATGACTAATAAAAATATATATTGGGATTATTTTTGTAAAATTATTTCATAACTAATCATAATTATGTTAATAAATTATGTTGGTCCATCTTAAAAATAGAATGATTTTGAAAAAGTGTGATTTTAGTGTATAATTTCAATTAACCCTTCATTAGAGTTAATTGAAACACAATCGAGCATGAAAAAAATCAAATCGAATGACATAGTTTAGTTTTAGTTTTTAATTCCGAAAAAATAATTATTTTAAATATAACAATAGGCAATACATTTTTATTGATGACTTATTAATTAAATTAATTTTAACTTAAAAATTAAAAAATTAAAAAAATTATCATTAGGTCAAATAAAAGATTAAAAAAACAAACAACTACAAAAAAGTTTATTTGAATTGAACTACATCTTAAGCCATGCGAAATACGAGGCACCATAATCTAGTTGATTACTAAATTATTTTATTTATTTGTTTCTCTTTATTTAGCAATTAGCAATTAATTAATCTTTAATTAATTAAGTTAGAAATCCTAAATACGTTCCATAGTGTGATATTTCAAACATTCCCATGGTCATGGTCATAGAGGGAACATAAATTACGTCATGTGCCATGTTATCATTATTTAATATGAAGAGTGAGGTTGGTGACATAGTTATTAAAATTAAAGGCGAAGGCTGAACAAATTAATGTAGAGCCAAAATCAGTGCCGAAATTTTGGAAATAATTTTTCAATCTTAATCACTTCAAGTTGAATTCAATATTTTGACTTTAGTTATCAATGTGGGGTTAACAAAGTAAGAATTAGGACTCTTAAGTAGCAAGTTCATGTTAACACATGCTTATCGGTTATAAGGATTTAGCTTTCAAATTTTGAATTATACGAATTTAATGTGGACATAAATATTCAAACCAAGAAAAATGAATATGAATAATAAATAAATTTATTTATGTTTATGATTATGATGTAAATAATAAATAAATTATATTTGTATTTAAACTTATTTATTTGTCAATTTGTTTATTTAATAATATAATAGTATTTTTTAATTATATTTAATACACAAACACAATCAATTATATTAAATAGAAACTCTAAAATAATAATAATAAATATATTTATATTTTATTGTATTTTATATTTTACATTAATCTTTTAAAAAATTATGTTAATATTAAACAAATTAAATTTATGTTTATAGAAATAATAATGTTTACCATATTAAATCAAATACTTTTATTTAAATAAATATTTAGGTCTAATTGAATTAAACAAATAATAATTTTTTTATCACATTTAATTATATACTATAAATATAATTCATTTTATACACAAATAATAATTGAATTGCATCTGTATTTATAATTTTGACATAATTAATAAATAAATTGTATTTATATTCTCTAAAAATTTTACTATACCCATTTAAAATACAACACAAATACAATTCAAAATCGTATACACAACCCTCAGGTCAGTCTTTTACACTTGGCGAGACTCAAATTTATATTTGTGAAATATAAAATAATTTTCATTTTTTTTTTTTCAAAATTCGTGTATTTAAATCGATAACACAAACACGCATATAAATTATTGGATAGTATAAGATTAGCAAAATCAAGTATCCAAAAGTTTATCATATATAGATAACAAGCCCAATAACTTATCGAGAAATTTAACACAACAAACATAAAATGTACAATAATATAAAAATATAACAATAAATTTATAAGGGTGGATTTATTTATATGTAATCGGTCAAATGATTGAGAGAGAAAAAATGATATACAAATATAATATATTCGAGTTCTCAATGTACCTTTGCATAAAGTACCTTGTTACTTTAACAATAGTTATATTGCACATAAATATAGTTAAAGCATTGTCAAGAATATTCTCTCAACTTTGTTAAATCAATCTCTGCCTCCCACCACAATTGACATTTTCACTCTTATAATGGTGGATTTTTGAGGTAAATCAATCTACTACATGTTTGAGAATTGAGTAAAATAAAATCAGATCAAAATGATATCAATAAACTCAATTAAGATCCAAATCTATGGCTTTTCCTTTTAATTTTGATAAACAATTATAGTAATTAATTATTGTTTATTTATTCCTTTGAAATGAACCTAAAATTAAAATAAAAGCTTTTATATTGCGATAAAGCAAGTCTTATATATATATATATATATAAGTTAAGATGAAACAACAAAAATGCAAAGAAAAAAGAAAGAAAAGAAAAAAGAAGACACCATAAATTTTATTGTATCAGTTATAATAGAACAATTTAAATATTAACAGTACACCCAGGAAACAACATATAAAAATTTAGAAAAAAAAATGACCCACTGAACTTTAAAATTTAATTGAATATATACTTTAATTCTACTAGTTTTAAAGATATTCAATATATCTCAGTTTATGAAAAAAATATATTAATTTAGTTGATTTTTTTTTATTTTAATTATATTAATATCTTTTTAATAGTAATTATTTTAAGAGTTAAATAGATCATAATATCTTTATTTTTATTCAAATTCAGGCACTAAACTAATAAATTAGACTTTTACGAATTAAACTAATAAATTAAGGTCTTTATAAATATTGTTCAAAATATTAAGATTAATTTGTACATTTAGCCAAACCATTAAAATTTTATGTTGTAAGTGATTTGTCATTCATATAAATTTTTACAACTTTTAAAATAGCTTATTTCCAATTCAATTTTCAATCATAAATGCCATAAAATTTAAAATAAATAGTTAAAGAGTAAGATTAGGTATCAAAATATATGATATTATTCATTAGATAATTAAATCTACAATAAATAACTTCAAAAACAGTATAAATTTAAAACAATACTAAAATTATAAATTTTTGTGCACAAACTGACGTGAAATTTAATATTGTTTTCCATGTTGTCTATATAATTTATTTTTATTAATTATATTTATTTTATATTTTATTCTTGCCATGTAGTTCACATTGTTTATCTCTCATTAATTATATTATTTTATTAATTCATTATCAAGCCACGTTAATTTTGCACTATAATTTGTATCTCAACATTTTTCATAAATTTAATGTTTAATGAACGAATATTATCTTATTTTTTACATAATTTGTGATAAGAGTTTAGAATCAAATTTTAGCCTTTTTAGCATTATTAATATTTGAAATGATTAAAACATTACTACTTAATGTACTGATGCAAATTAATTAGCTATGGTTACCCCATGAGAAAGCAACTCTTAGTCCCCATCTCCCACCCTGTCGGCGGTCACGACCTTAGAGTAGCTCCTCACCTGACTGGAAGCATCTAAATGGTTTTACCCTTTCTCCCTGTTCCCTTTACGTACCTACCAGTCATAATTTAAAAAAGAAAAAAAATTCCAGGCCTACCATCAATAAAACAAAATCTTCTAGAAATGAATATCTTATTCTTGTTCTTATTACGCATACTTTGTCATTGTTTGGCTGCGGATGGAAACCTGAAGTTGATCCATTAATCCGCCGCGTTGTTCTGTGGTCCTCCTCTTCCTGCTCTACTCCATGCAGACACGATCGTCAAGTAGTTTTCGATCGATCCAGATCGAGCCCACATATATTTAATACCAAAATCACATGGTGTACTAAGTCCAAAACTGTGTTCTACCACGAATTGTACGTGTTTTCTTTTATAATCATTCATAAATCATAATTTGCGAATGAATGGAAAACATGGGGTTGGCTCTCCTTGTTATGTGGCCTTTTCTTTTTAAATTTTTTTTTCTTTTTTTAGTAATGATACATTATAATCGGGAATAGATTAACTATTTTCAATAAAAAAAAAAAAAATAGATTATTAGTGTTAATAAATTTGTATGTGGTACAGTTCGAAAATAAGTATTCGTCTTTGAGCAATTTATAACTTCGTTAGAAAGGTTAAAGCTCTCAAGTGATCTGGATTTATGGGCTCCTAACTTCGGCTCTAAAATGTCACAGCAATTTAATTAATATTTAAATATAATGGTTTTGTCATTAGTGATTTGGATTTTCATCAAAAGAGGAAGAAATTCAGATTTATATAGTTAACAAAAGTGAGAGAATTCACTTATCTATCTCACCACATGCAATTCAATCTTTTTTTTCAAAACTTGGACCTCATGAGACAACGTGTTTCGAACATTCAATCTGTGATTAATGAAAATCCGCCAACATTTCCTATTATTTTGACAAGATAACATGAATTAATTTCTTTTTCTTTTTTTTTTTTTCAAGTAATTGATGGGAGTAAACAAAATTAATTATATACCGATGTGAATGGAACAATCATAGATATATAGAGAGAGGATGTCGCATGGCACATGGACAAAGAGAGGGCCAAAAGAGTAAAAGATGAGAGGCTCTATTCTTCAGTTGATTTACCCAAAATTTTGGGTCTTTTGTTTTTGATTGACCGGCTTCAATAACTTTAACATAAAAAATGAATCTCAACTAAAAACTTCAATTAAATCTTCTGTTAAGTATTAAAATAATGACAAATGCTAATTTTTATTACCTCTATGCGCAAGCATATATATGAAGTTACAGTTGTCACACAAGAAAAGTCAGTTCAATGACACTTCAAAATTATATATTTTTAATTTTAATCGCTTATATATTTATTATACTATTAATACGCCGTATGTATGCATTCACTTATTTACTTTTCTATAAATCAATGGCCTTATATTAGCCTTCCATTTAGATTGTTTCTTGTAATAATTTAATTATTACAAGACATTAATAATATTGAATGATTATACAAGATATTCAAATATTAATCGCAACCCAATGGAGTAATTTAATGTATGAACCATATGAAATATACACTATGTATTGTGGTAAGAAGGGTTCATTATATTCTATCAATTCTATGAGATTTTAATTGATATTATGATATTTGCATTTGTGTTTTAAAAGTAAAATAAAAAAAAGTGTCCAATGATATTAATTTTTATTTTACTGTAATAATAACTTAAAAATTATCATACCAAAATATCAAATAAAGTTTTAATTTAATATAAAAACTTTGATAGGCGTGACATTCCTTGAAATTATTAAATTGTTGCCAATGAAATATTTATACATTTAAGATTTTGCCAAAACGACAAATATGCTTCGCAAATTTTGGGGACAACACAACAATGAATGTGAAACTCAAGCGCATGCATATGTTGAAAT
>JAWDEX010000012.1:10823206-10834168 GCA_035221805.1 Trichilia hirta
TGTAGTATTATTTATTATTATTTCGTTAATTTGAATGGATAAAATTCTTATCATCAATAATAAGATTTTTCTAGGAATATATATATTATTTCATTAAATTTTAAAAATTTAACCATAAATAATATATTAATATATTGGATGTTCCCTATAAAAAATAGATTTATGGTATTTAAATAAATCAACTATACTATCGTCTCTCATATTATTTTATTAATTTTATCAAAAATTTTATTATTTCTTGGATAATATATTTGATATTGAATCTTTTTATTTTTACTGTCACGATAAGGCAAATATTTTCGCATTTGAATTTTATTAAGAGAACCTTACTAAGATCTCACTTCTACGTAAGATAAAACATGAATTGTTTATGAAATTATATGATTATTTATATTGAGAGAGAAATTACTGATATTATTGATTTAAATTTCATATTTAATGAATAATATGTTTAAAGTTTTGTAGGATATTTTTAGTAGTATTTTTTATATATGCATTAGATATTTATTTTTTTATAATGTTATTTT
The DNA here is from genome assembly GCA_035221805.1 of Trichilia hirta. Taxonomy (NCBI): domain Eukaryota; kingdom Viridiplantae; phylum Streptophyta; class Magnoliopsida; order Sapindales; family Meliaceae; genus Trichilia; species Trichilia hirta. The sequence goes on from JAWDEX010000012.1 coordinate 10,823,734, forward strand.
TTTAATTTTAATTTTTTATTTAAAAATATATTTTGAGACATAATGCTCATGAAGTTTTGTATATTGGTTAAATATAAAAAATTTTATATTATTATTATTATTATTATTTATATTAAATTAAATATTTAAAATAATCAGGCCTATAATAAATTTTTGGATTTGCCCCTGATCTATATACCTCGACTGAAAAAGAAAAAAAAAAAAAATTAAGGTGGCTTTGTTGTTAGTACGTTCCACCAAATTATTTGTGAGATGGACTGACAAAAATTTTCTCCATTATTATTGTTGTAAATTTTATTTTTTATTATTATATTATTTTATATCAAAATTAATTAATAATAATATAAAATTAACAGACACACACATAAACACAGAGAGTTATTGCTTTGGGTCATATTTACCTTGTATATATGGAATATAACAGAGGTAAATTAATCTATTTGAAAACAGGGAAATTTCCATAACCAAAAGACAATTACTATTTCAATATAATATATAAATGAAAAGATTATCGTTTGCGTGTGAAGCTCTTGTAAGAAACAGGCAGTTTCTTTCCCGTGGTCCATTAATTAACACTTCCTTTACATAACTTTCAAGTTGACATTGATATATAGACATATATCTATATCTATTTACTAGTGGAAAATCTCTGTGTTTCGCTGTAATCTTATGCTTCTTACGTTATTCAAAATTGCATTAGAAAATTAATAAACTAAACTTAGTTGTTAGCTTCTTAATCAGCAAGAATTTATAATTATAAGTAAGAGAATTGAAATGAAGCAGCGTGTTAAATTGTTGAACATGTGACGCTTGTTTTAGTAGGATTGTCTGTCCACCATTTGAATTTTATATTAGATTATATTAAATAAAGATCGATGCGATGGATTGATATGTCAACTTTATCATTTTGTTATCCACCGTTAGATTCAATCTTAAATACCCAATTGAGACAGACATTCGGAACTTAAAAGTAGGTAAACGGGAAATGTAGGAGGATGGAATAAAAGAAAATTAAAGCAAAGCAAAGCATTATTAAGAATTGATGGTCGAATATTGAATTCAACAACTCCCTTTACTATGAAATATCATTAAAACGATACATGGATAGATGGATGACTTCATACCATGAATCATGGGGTTGAAAATTTGTCAAATAATATTTAATCATGCGGTGGGCTTGCTAAGAATTTCAAAGTTTCCATGCTCATCAATCATGCGTGCTATAACTTCTGTTTTTCTCTTGCTAGTATCACCTTATATTTACAATGGAATATAAATTGAAGAGTACAAAGATATAAATATTTTTTTTAATTTAAATAATATTAGAGACTAAATTTTTTTATGAGAGCTTAGCCTTTAGCCTACTAATTATCTACGAATCAAATAATCAACTTTGTCCTTTGATTTTTTGTCAAATCCCATAATTTTCCCATGCAATAACTAGGGGTCGGCAGTTTATCTTCTGGAATCGATTTAAACTAATTTAATTGTTAATTTAAGTAAGTTTAAATTAGATTCGTTGAAAAGAGTAGTTATTAAATTTTAAATTGATTTAAAATATATTATTTTAAATTTAATTTAATCTAAAATTAATTTTAAAATTTTAAAATAAATTCAATTATGGATTTGGATAGTATCGATTGGATCCCGCCACACCCAGTAAGAACGTGGAAGAGAATACCAAATTTCGTTTGCATTATTACAGGGTCCACTGCATTAATGTTCATGGGATTCTAATGTCATAGAATTTCCCAGAAAAACTTTATTTTATTCTATATTTCCAAAATTCTCATTAAATGCAACCAACGTAATTAATAATATCTTGTGAGAAGTTGTCGGTCGGTACGTCGTTTCAGTAGATCACTTCACACTCTAATTTGTTTCATGGTGCATGCAGTTAAGAACAATCAAATCAACAAGTCTAAAGTGACGGTAAATAATTAATTAATATGACAATTCAAGAATGAATCAAATTTACTACGCTTCTAGTATGATAACACGTATAGAAAAGTTGTCGATCGGATGACGTTGGTAAAGTTTATAAATTAAAAAAAAAAAAAAAAAACACTTTCAACTAAAGTTCCTTCGAAGATGAACTCTGAGCTAATGTATGATTAACAACGCTAAAAGTAAATTCAACGTGTTTTAATGTGCCTCAGGATAGTTTTGTTTTTTTTAATCTGAATGATTGTCTTGGTGAGATTTTTTGTCGGATTAATATAAAATTTTTTCGTCTCTTTTCACATATGGGGTAATTTTTAGAATTAAAAACTCAATTATTACAGAGATTTTTATATTCCCTCAACCGATGGAGTAATTGCCGAGAGTTTTTTTGTCGGTAAAAATACTATCATGTCCACCTGCCAGCATCCTAAAATTACAAACAAAAAATTAAGCTTAATATCAATTTTTTTAATATAAAAATTTTAATATTTAAATTAAATTTAAAATTTTATAAAAATATTTAATTTAATTAAAAATATAAAATAAAAATTTAACTTAATCTCATTAGTTTATTTTTGATAATAAATTAATACAAATTTTGTGAGATTTTATGATAATTTAATTTTGAGTTCACGTATAAAATATAATAATTTTTTTTATTATTTTAACGTGAAATAGTTTATTTTTATTTTTAATTATTCTAATAATATATTAAAAGTAATTTTTTACTCAATTTTTTTTTTTAATGTACTTTTCTAACACTTTATTTAGATCTTTTAAGATCGAATTTATCATATAAAGAGTATAAAAATGCAAATCTCAGGATGAATGGTGGGAAAGTACTTTTTGTTTCCAGCTTCTAACACTTTATAGTTGGAGTTGAACTTATATTTATAGTATTTAGTAATACACCTTCTAATTTCTTATACACGAGACATTGGAAAGCAATGTTAGAGAGATTTACATGCAATTGTTGAATAATAAATCACTTATGTAATTATTATCTATTAACTAAAATTAACAAAATAATTAAGGCTATAATTTATGAAATTTTAAATACGAGTAATATGATATGATAGCTATTTGTGACCTCAGAATCTTAACATTATCTCTCGTGTAGTTTCTTATTTTTTATAAAACATTATTTAAGTTGGGGTCATTACTCTAAATTAGAAGTCAGCGCAGTAATAGGATAGATTGATTCCTTTCATTTGATGTCAATATTATGACCTCCAAGTTGGCTATAAGATTTACTTTTAATGTAACTTAAACTTAAAGGATTCTCATCGATAGTGTTAGTATATGACCTCCAGATTAGCTATGAAACTTATCTTTAATGTAGTTCGAACCTTAGATAGCCGACACTAGCTTTTTAGTCGGTGTTACACCATACTGTGTCTCAGGCACTGAAATATTTACGTGAGACTGACAAAATTCTTCTTAAACAGTAGCATCTTATTTCCTACCCTAAGAATAGGTTAACTTGTATTTTTTTTTTTTTTTTTTTTGACACAACTAATACTAGTACTTCCTCAAGAAAATGAATCGTTATAAGGGAATTTCTATTGAGGTTCAAAAATCAAATTAATGAATTTTTGTGTAGTTGCGGATAACATTGGGGGAGTTCTTGATATTTTTCCAAGTTAGTGCTAACAAGGATAAAGAAAAAAAAAATATTTAAAACTGGAACTTAGGTACAATATAATTAAATATTATTATAGACTTGAAATTAAAGTAAATTTTAAATTTTGAAAAATTAAAATATATACAATGACTTTAAATATTTAGTACAGGTATAACCAAAAATTTAAAACAAAATTAATAATATGTCAATGTATTATAATCCATTCCTTAAACTCTAATACAATGATTATAATGGACTACTGTGAAAATGAAGATGACAATTAATAATACACATTCTAAACAATTGATAACAAGAGAAAGAATTGAAAGAACCGAGGAGCACGAAGGGGCATGGATGCAGTTGCCTTCTATTCAACTCTAAAAAAAAAAAATTATAAAATATATTTGATAATACAAAATTTTCATAAAATTAACTCATAATTTCATTAAATATTTAATACTTTAATTTCCATTCCGTAACAGTTGTGAAACAAAAGGCATTATGTGACCATGACATTTCAATATTAAACATAATATAAATTTATTTTGTCGCAAAGTACAAATTAGAAGATGTATGTAGTCTTGGATCAATACCTACATCAACTCTACAATTCACTTTTTAGTAAAGTTTATATGGACACAGTTTGAGTGAGATGCAGTAATCAAACAATATCAGTTTGACTGTTTAGTTAATTTAGTACATTGCACTTAAAATGTGTGCATGAAATTCTCCAAACTTTTAATGAATTAGAGTTCATAACTACTGATTATTGCCTTGAATCTCTTTTCTCTAAAAAATGACTGATCACAATTTAAATTATCTAAACAGAGCCATCATCGGAGACTCCAACAGTAAATTAACCAAAACTTATCGATATCATAGTGTGACAAATGAGAATCCCGAAGAGGCCATGAAATCAGAATTTCGGATCCAATCCCCCACCAAGCAATGTGGTTTTTGAAATAGGTTCAAGCAATGGGGTCTCTTGTTGGCGTGGTATTACCTCTTTTGGAATTGGAAATATGACTCGTTGAAACTTGAAATTAAATCGATCGGGCAACAAAGATTTGAGTTGTTCCAAGATCTAAACACATCCCCATTTTCTTGCAAAACTATGTGGAGAATTGTAACTCTCCAGACAGATAGTTTCGACACAAGGTATAGCTGCTATCTTTGGTGAAGGATTAACATTGAACTTGAAAGTACTAAGACCCAAGATCTCAGCCTCTTCAACTTAGGATTAATTTAATATGACCATGATATTGCTGTGCTTTGAAAGAAAAGCTAAAAAATATTTGATGACACCAAATATTTTTATATTGATGTTTAGCAATAAGAGCTTTCTTTTTATAGTAACTGTGACTTTGAATATGGATCTTCAGTCATAGAGTTAGAAATTTTACGAATTAAATTCATGCTCTAGAGGTCAAAAATAACCAAATTTTGCAAAATTTTCTACCTTAAGCTCTTGAGATCCTTACCTATTGAGTTGTTTGAGAAGACCATCTCTTCTAAGGAATACATCTCTTGAGTTGACGAAGTCAATCCACCTGATAACTACTTGTTTCTGATCTGAGACCCAAGAGAATATATTCTTTAGATAACCAATTTCTTGGGTATATTCCGTTGCTGTGATGGTTACTTAAACCAAGCTTTAAGAGCGCAAGCTAAAGTCAAAGGCAGATGCCCATACAGTGAATTCTTAACTTAAATCCAGAATCAGTAGTTCACTAAACCCACCAAAAATAACTAGAACATCACTATTCAATCAATTTTTTTTCAGATATGACTAGTTTCTTTGAGTTGGTTAAGTTGCAAATATTTGTTGGTAACTAGAAAGTTTGATAATAAGGACATTCAAATTTGCAATTTCTCACTGTGGAGAATATTTGTCTGTGCTGACCAATAACAGTTGGCCGTGACATCATTTAATTTTATTTCCTTCAAAAAAATTCAGACAACTGAATGGAAAAAAGGTATGAAAGTTGATTATAAATTGATTGCTGAAAATTCTAAGACTTTTACAATCGATTGACAAATAAATTGATTGCTGAAAATTCGAAGACTTTTACTATCGATTGACAATTTACCACTTATCAAATTGTAACAAAAAGTTCGAAGTGGCTTTCTCTTGTAAGTCAAAGGTGAACACATGTCCATAATATTCATTGAAACCAACTTTATCTTTAGCAAGAATGGTACAAATATCACTAGTATTTAAAGCTGTATCATCATGTACTGTTGTTCATAAAATTTCTTAGGAAAGTTGGTTTGAGCCGCAGGGATTCGGTTAGAGTTTAAGCCGTTCAACCCATTACTGACAAAGCCTTTTATGGCTGTATAAATTGCTTCTTGCTCTGTTTTCTCCTTTGGAGCTGAATCAATCTCTCTTTGTACATTGCACCATGCACCCAAACTGAGGCCTAAAACAAGAGCAATGATGAAATAATCGATGTTCAAGTAGCTCTACGTGGGGTAAGTAAGAGAATTCCCCTGTTGCCAAAGCTCAAGAAGGAATAAACAGACTAGAAAAGAAATCAAGTAGAAGCATGAGAAAACAGAGAACCCAGAGTAATGTGTATATATCCCTTTTTCTTTGATCTTTGATAGATTCAATAGATGCAAAACTGAACAAAACGAAAGGACAGGAAATAAGGACACAAAACGTCAGACATAGGCTCACAAGTCTTTGAAATAGATGTCAAAATAGGACCCTTTGACAACCCCTGATATATCAATTTTAGAAAGCCACTCAGAGGGAAGAGGAAGAGATAAACAGTCAACAGAGAAAATGAAAAATGAGAGAGCATAGAGGTACAGCAAGAAACTTGAGCTCTCTGTTTCCTCATGCTTATATAAAAGCTCAGCAAATACACAACAGATAGGACCCTTTGACAACCCTTGATATATCAATTTTAGAAAGCCACTGAGAGGGAAGAGGAATACAGAAACAATCAACAGAGAAAATGAAAATTGAGAGAGCAGAGAGGTATAGCAAGAAACTTGAGCTCTCTGTTTCCTCTTGCTTATATAAAAGCTACGCATATACACAATAGATAAAGAACAGAGTCGGGTTTTAATGTAAATGCGTGCAAGACAAAGTCGGGATTTTAAACTCTCAGCTGCCGGTTCTGCCCTTCTATTTCTTTCTTTTAGATTGGTTCTCATCTTTATATATAAGTTAAAGATACTTTATTTTGATCTTTAATTAAAAGTATGTTTGTACTCTTACTTCAGGTAAGGTACTTAGCAAATGACCTATTCAGTCGAGATGGTTTCTCTTCACAAAAGTCTCCCAAGGTTTAGAATTTAATTAGATGCATCATCCTAGAGATAGAATTCAAGTCAAAATACTAAGAAAATAATCCCATCTGAAAAAACAGAGCTAGGCTAAATGCATCGTTATCATCAGCAGGAGAAAACTAAAGGAACTCAGTCCATTATAATAGAATAGCACTATACTTTTACGAGCGCATTAAATCAAGTTTTGCTTGTTGCATCCATGAACAAAACAATCTCCGAGTTTTAAGCAAAATCAGTCATCACCTCAGCCTTTCTCATTGCTTCAGTTTTCAAAAAAGAAATCGCAATTCACAATGCTATGAAAATTTAGCACTGAAGCTAGTCTTCAGGTGATACTAATTTCTATAATAATATCAGAGAGCAAGAGGAAGCGTCCCAATAGGATTAAAAGAACTTACAAGAAAAAAGAAAAAGAAATTGGTAGTGGAGAATCCTCCATGATGTAAAAAAGTTCCAGAGCTTCTTCCCTATGGATGCTTCACCAGGATTATCTAAATCATCATTGTCATTGACTTCACCCTCAAGGACCGAGCTCCCATTCTCATCCTCGTCTACATTCTCTGATGTACCAATAACATCCTCAGTCAACATAATATTTTCAATTGACTTGGGGGGCATCAGCATTCTCGTCAGCTATGTCTGTAGTTGACTTGAACTGCATCACATAACAACAAATCAAGAACAGATGAAAAAGTCGGTGCAGAAGCATCAGCTTCAAGTGAGAGGCTAGCCAAAACTTTAAAAAACAAATAAGTTTACCCTAACAATCTTGTCCTGTGAGACATCTACATTTTTTGCCGATGTAACCTGCACCAAGTGGGTAGATTTGCCGTTCTCACTGGCAATTGCAGGTGCCAGCCTAGAAACAGCTTTTGGATTTGGTACCGCTTTCACTGTACCAGTACCTTCTGCTGTCTTTCGAGTCTTGTTCAGACTAGACGAGCCTTCTAATGCCAAGATTGCAGTGCCACTGATTAGTGTTAAATAAAATATTAGATTGAAATATGTGGGTTCTTGCTCAATATGTCTATTAGTAATGACTAAAACAGAAATTGGCTAGACTAATGTATAATTTCCGTAAGAAATGATATTTGCCATCTCTTTGTATTTATTTATACATATATCATTTCCTTCTGGAACTCAATGCTCGTTCCATTCTACCCTACGGGAAAAAAAACTTGGTGGCTTAAATTTATAACTAGAATGCTGTTGCCACTAACTGCAGAGGGTTTACTTACATGCCCTTGTTTTTAGATAAGAAACCAGCAAAAATAACAAAGTATTGGTTGTGTAAAGAAAATGGACCAGCAGTTCACTAAACCATCCAAAATACCAGATAAAAGGTATCGAGCACCATCAAAATTCTTACCCTCACGAGAGTACAAGGAACCAACATCAAGACCAATAAACTGAATGAAATTTTGCTGTTTTGGTTTTCCCTAAAATGAGAGAGAGAAGCAAAAATTCAATCACGTAAGATGTTCCCTCTAATACTACAATCTCATTTTATGTTTTATTGCTCGCTCCGGTAAAGCCAAATAGGAACAAAGCTGAGGAGAAGGCAACTAAATAAACGTGGTCATATATTGATTAAGTTTGATAGATTCTAGAGCCCCTAGCATTTGGTGAGGTTGGGGAAAGTTTGAACCCTTATACAGAAATGACTACATGGCCGGCAGAAAAACATTTGATACACATCCTTGCCAACATATAATTGTTATCTACAGAAAAATTAACTACCTACTCAAACGACACACAGAAGAGTTGGAAACTAAGAAATCAAATGTCATGGCAAAAAAAGTCATTCTTTCCCCTCAAAATTCTGCAACCAAACAAATCCATCAAATCAGAGCACCCTTTATAAAAAAAGCATTATCCAAGTGTCGAATTACTTCATTTAGTTGTCATCACAAAACACGATCCAATAGCATCAAACATTAAGGAATTATGTCTTGAGTCGCCTGAGATTGCATCGCTTCTCCCCTGTAGTATGTAGTGCTGGAACAAAAGTCCGCCGCCTCTTCCTGCGCCCACCACCAGTTGTGACACTGTCAGAATGTCCATCACTATCAGCACCATCTTTCTCACTCCCCGTAACTTTGGAGGTTTGTGCTTGTCGCCGTTTCTTTGCAGTATTGTTGGCTGCTTCCTGTGTACTACCAGAAATGCCTTGACTGTCCTCCTGAGCCTGATAACTTGCACTTGGTTCTGCCACCTCCCCTCCAAGAAATAACTTTGCATCCTCAACCACGGCCTTCACTGAGAGTGTATTATTCAATCCAGACTTCTGCTTCCGACCAGGTTTACGGTGCCCACTCCTCAGTTCAGACTGCTGGGAATCATCTGGAATTTCTTGCTCTTTTCTATCAACGGGGCTATGATCATCTACAGTTGGCACATATCTATCATCCATCTCTCTGATTGCAGAACCACATCCCATCCTGAAAGATGATTGAGGTTCATTTTCCAGAATATGACCCCCTATCGCTTCTTTGCTCGCAAGTACATCAGGCCCCTCAGCTTTTTGTTGGATATTAGTTGGCATAGCTGATGGTGATAATTCCTCTCCCAAGACCAAATCAGAAGTATGCTCTCTCCTTTTAGTTGGAGAAATGCTAAATATCTTTGAAGTGCATTTACGTAGCCAAGACATGCTACCTCCAGAATCTGCACCATGACATTTCTTGGTATTTGAATCATAAGAAGCACCTACATCACCTTGAAGGTCCCCCAGTGATATGTTACTCAACCTTGGTAGAGAAAGTGCATTCCCAGCTTCAGCATCTGGTAGTTGCAGGTTTGGAAGTACAAATTCCCTTGTCATTTCTCCACAATTCCTGCAACTTGTGTACTTATCAACAAACTCAAGAAAACGTCCTTTTTCATGATTAAATTGATCTCGATCACCATAAAGCTTTCTGCATAGAATATCAAGCTCATCAATATCCTTGTGAATTCCAAGTTGTTGTTCTTGCAACTTCTTGCTAATTTTAACTTCCTGCTTCTCCTTTTCTAGTTCATCTCTTTCAGACTTTATTTCTCGCATTTCTCTTTCTGCAACATCTTTCAGGTAATTAATATCATTAAGTTCTCTCTCTCTCTGCTCCTCAAATGCCATTTTTCTTTCTTGCAGTTCTTTCTCCATTCTGTCTTGCCGATTCAGCAGGTCCGTATTATGATTCATCCTCTGTGTTTCAAAATCTTCAAGCATCTTCTTGTGATCATTGTCAGCTTTTTCAGATAAAACCAAGTGCTCATACCTTGTTGTGGCTTCAAATGATTCTTTCTCTAATCTGATAACTTCCAACTCTCTCTGAACATAATCCTGCATGGCACATTCTTCTTTCTCTAACCTTTCTTCTTCTGAATACCGCAATTTTTCAATTTTCTCTTTTTCTTCAGCAATTTTCTTTTGCTCTCTACTAATTTCATTTCTTTTCTCATCCAGCACTTCCCACTCTTGCTCAAACTTCTCCCTTTCCAGTTTCAAATCTTCATGTTCCTTCATATGTAACTCTTCCTGGCATCTGTACTTTTCCATCTGTTGCTTCAACTCTGATAGCA
>JAWDEX010000012.1:10838264-10850225 GCA_035221805.1 Trichilia hirta
GTAACTCTTCCTGGCATCTGTACTTTTCCATCTGTTGCTTCAACTCTGATAGCAATTGGAGGTGTTCTAACCTCTCTTCCTGAGTAATTTTCAGCATCTGACACTCCTCTTGAATTTGCAACTCCTGCTGTGCAGTTTCAGCCTCTATCTTACCAATCTCACCTTCGAGATTCTGCACATTGTCTTTGTCAACAATCAATTGTTGCCTTTCCAACTCCAACTTTTTCTCCTCACCTTTCACAAACTTTTCTCTCTCTTTTACAGATTTCAACCTAGCTTCAAGATCACTTTCTTTCTCCTTCAGTCTCTCAGACTTTTTATCCAGTGCTTGCTCTCGATTTCTTAACTTATATTCCCCGTGGTCAATTTCAAATTCCTGCTGCTCCAGTGCACTGAACTTACTTCTTATTTCCGCATCAAGAGCTATCCTCTTCTCTTTCAGTCCCAACTCAAAATCCTGCTTCTTAGCATTCAGAACGGTCATCTTATCATCAAGGAGCTTCTGAATCTCCACCTGAAAAAGACCATAAATGCAAAAGTTTTTGAATGATGTCTTAATTACATAACCCAACCTTTTTACACTTATAAAATAGATAAACACAAGCAATTCAACTTAAAAAACAAATATGGTCACCTTATACCACCTAATAAAACTACTCTAACCAGCACCCTACTTAATCATTTTCAAACAAAAACAAATACAGGTATTTAAACAAGCACAAACACAAGTTCTAAAGTATGCATTAAATTAAAAGCATACAGTAAGTTATTGTTACCATTGTACCCATTCAAAACTCAATGGTCAAAACCATTCGCAACACAATTTCTAATATACAAATGGGAAACTTGCAAGACTATCAAGAAAAAGGTTGAAATAGTCTCCCAAGAAGGACTATCACCTCAATAGCGTATGCATGGCATGGGTTCCTCCGAACAGAAAATGCCATCAGACCACAGACCTAAAAACACATACTAGCCACTCTAAATACCAAATAACATTATTGTAAGTCTATTAACAGAAAGTTCTAATAAGTCAAAATCAACTTTTTTATTAAATTGGCATAAATTTGGTACTGAGTTTCCATGAATAAAAAATATAATTTTTCATATCTTAAAACTACATTTTGCAAGGTTCACCAATGCTATTTATATTAGTTAGTATACAGTAGGCACAATGAATGTCGAACTCAATAATGAATTAGAATGAAGGAACAACAGAGAAGGCAGTGGGGGAAGAAGAGGATGGAAAATCCATCACCAGTACATTTGTTGCTCGCTTAGACTGCAATGTACTGTTTACAATACGCATAAACTGAAATATGAGTGCATAATATTTTGATTTCAGAAGACCTTTCAAGAGAATGAACAGTAGACAGCTCTTAATAGCTTTTACACAACACACAAACAGTGAAAAAAGAACATGTTAAAATTAAATATATTTGATAAGCATATGCTCACCAGACTGAATCATAAGCAAATTAAAGTTAATAACAGAAGAAGACCAACTAGGTCTCCATGTATCAGGTGTGCAAATATCATGCAAGCTCCAACTTGCAAGTTCTTCTAATAGGCATGCCTAATTCATTAGCAATAAGCAGAAGATCAGTGGATTTGAAGAAACTTCAAACTACATTGATAAACTGTTGCCTTTTAATACTAGCAAATGATAGTTGAGAATGGTCATGTCTTGTACAATGGATCAAACTGCAGACAGAAAGTGAACCATATCATATATGTCACAGAAAACATTGAGTTACTTAGCTGATAAGAACATCGAGCATTGGGACTCACTTTCTCCCTCACACCAAGTTTTTCTTCCAATGTCAGTAGTTCTGTATCTTTCACTTCTAAGATGCTTCTTAAAGAATTGACCTCCTGAAGCAAAATTTATAGAACAGTATTACATGAAAAAATGGAAAACACGAACACAAATAAAATACATCATACAGATCAGATAGGCGAGTAAACCCACTCTTTCTTTAACAACTAATTCTGCCAGTCGGCTATTTATATTATCTTCCCTATCTTTCAACTCTGAGCTAGACAAATCGATTTTCTTTTCCAAATCTTCAAGGTCCCTCTCTTTCTGCTTAAGGATCCTGTCATTTTCCTTTACATTTTCCTCCCTCTGATTAAGAGTTCTCCTCAACTCAGACAGCTGTTCATCCGCTTTTTGTAGTTTCCTCTCCCACTCCCTTAAGTCTTCCCTCTGATTATAGAGAGCTGCCTCACGTGCTTCTCGTCTAAGAGCAACAGAATAAAATGTAAAATTAATGCCAATGTCATCCTAAGTAACTTGCACGCTCAAAACAGTTTTAAGGGAAATGATGATCGTAGTTATTAAAAGGGCTGAGCACAGAGCATACTCCGTAACTAAGGAAAGATGCTCCCTCTTAAGCATACTTTCACGAGAATCCAACTCTTGCAATTTCATCTCTAACTCAGAACTCTTTCTGTTTACCTCTGCAAGTTTGGCTTCAGCAGCATGCAGCTTCTCTTCCACCTCCAAAGATTTCTCCTCCATTCCAATAACCAAAGTATTTGCATCAGTCAATTTTTTCTCAGAAGACAGCTTGACTTGAGTACACACCCTTTCCATATCATGCAAAGTCTTTTCAAGCTGCACTTACAAAGCCATGACTGTGATCATGACAGTGATATAAGCAGCAATATTAAGAAAGAAAAATCTCACCACCGTGATAAGCAAATTTCCCAATCGGCTATATGGAGTAAGTTTGATCATTAAAATATCTAAATGAGTTCTTAAACAGTCACATGTAGAAGTTCCTGATCAAATATTTGTGACTAACACATATAACTGAGTTCAGAAACACCACAGTGAAAGATGGAAAGAGATCATGACAATGATATAAGCAGCAATATTAAGAAAAATCTCACCACCGAGATAAGCAAATTTCCAAGTCAGGCACATGGAGTAAGTTCGATCATTAAAATATCTAAATGAGTTCTTAATCAGTCACATGTAGAAGTTTCTGCTCAAATATTTGTGACTAACACATATAATAGAGTTCAGAAAGACCCCAGTTAAAGATGGAAAGTGATTCTAATTCAACTATGCGCCTTCATATAAGACTGTTCTATCCTGAAGACAATCAATAAGAAATGTATAGTGCCAGTCATTTTAACCGTACAATATGATGAATGTCTAAAAATCATTACTATTGATTTCTATTATCATAAATTATTACAAAACCATTGAAATCTTAATTTCGATATTCTAATATAATTATTTGACATGAATACACATACATATGTATGATAGTATATTGCAATCACAGCTGTGGCACTCAATGACAAGCATGAATTCAATTCAAGTGATTCAGCAACTTCACTAATATGTATTAGGTAAGCATCAAACTGTGTGTGTAAACAAACCTTTTGCAGATCAACACTCTTTCTTCCTAGTTGACAATGGATATTTGCATCAAATAACAGGTGAAATTATTAACATTGTTTAAAGTTGTGAAGACTCTTCAGGAGACAAAAAAACAATAAAATGACTTTTAGCAACTTACAGTAAGCCAACAGAACCATTTGTTCAGTAGCCAACAAAACTATTTGTTTAGTAATTCTTACGTTGAGAAACAAGTGAGCATAACCTCTTTCATGATCCTTGAACCAATCACCCTTTAAGGAAATCCCAAACCATCCAGTGAAGAAAATTATAGATTTATTTTCTCAGCTTCTTCCAGTATTTCTCCATAACATTAAACACTCCACTTTTTCAGACTTCTAGTCATAAATTAGCGATAGATTATTGAACCTGGAATGAGCTTTAGGAGACACAATTTGTTTTAAGATTAATGCATTGAGCAACCAGAAAACCAAAAAAATATTTTAACTGAAAACCTAGAAGGTAATCACAAAGAACAGCATTTGAATGGATACAAAAAAGAAATATAAGAAAAAGAAGCATAAGCAAACATGCATCATAATCATCCATCATTATTGGTAAAGAATAAAGGTAGAATGAGAAGACATACATCAAATACACATTGCTTCTCCATGCTCAAGGCTCTCCTCAAATTTTCCTCACGTTTCTCAACCTCAGACAAAGCAATCAAATGAGCAGATTGTTCACGTTTTAGAATCTCCTGGGTTTCTTCTAGCCCTTGCCTTAGCTCTTCAAGTTTTGACGTCCACTCTTTCTTCTCAATTAGTAGAAGACCCATATTATATTGATAGTCAAATAACTGCAAGAACGATAGTTTATCAGATAGTGCAAGACAGCCACTCAAAATCTAAATGATAAGGCTTCAAGCAGGAAGTGAATGCCAGTATAGCACGCAACAAAAGAGAATAAGACACAGAAGATCAAAAGAAATTATGCAAAATTAATAACAAAAAATAGCTTTCACATGACAAGGAAAAACAATAGGAAGCTTCACCAATAAAGTTCTCCTCCTGCCTTGTACGAACTTACGAAATAAACTCACACACCCAAGTGGAGAATTTTGCCCAACAAGGATCTTAAATTTCACAAAATTAATGTCAAGGATCATCGTATTGTCTAACAATTTTAAAACATTAAGCAATATATTTCCCTGCACTGACAATCACCAAACATACAAAATTAAAAACCTAGCAGTTGAACAATGATGCAAATTGTGGCACTGTTTAGATCCCTCCACCTTGTAAAGATTGTGTATGACAATGAGAGACTTCATAGTAGACTTTGCAGATACTCTTGCTCATTTAAGATTCTTCACTGCAGAGGTTTTGTGGTTTTCTTTTGACCTTTTGGACTCCTCCTATTTGTTTTCACAAACATTTTAGTCCCCTCACAATGACTTAATTCTATTCTTTTGTTTCTCAGCAACAAACAAAAAGATGGGGGACTTCAAACCACTAAGGGGTGACATGAACAGTGAAACAGACTCCTTTCACCAATTACAAAAATAATACCCAAAACAATAATTCTTTATTAGGAAATATTTTACAATTTAATCTGATTATTGATAAGAAAAGTTATCAAATTAAGTGTACCAATGAAGAAGGGACTAATCATCATAACTAAGTGGCATTCACCAAGTCAAGCCTCCGTACCTCCCCTAAACAATTAGAAATGGCATTGGTAATAATTTGAGTAACAAGGTGATAACAAAATAGTTGTTCTATACTCTAGACAGGCACACAAAAACCAAAGTCAACTAGTTTCAAACAGCTTGGGGATGGAGCAGTATTCCTCGTTTAATAAGCAATCTAGGCACAATAGGTCATAGGTACTTAAAGAAGACTCATGAATTTAGCAGGTTAGATCTTCATTCCAATATATGCTTATAAAATGTGATTAATACTTCTGGCCATCAACCTACTGGCACAAAATTAAATTTCTACCCAGGAACGAACCTTATGTTGGATGGTTGTTGGAAAACTGACCGCTTTCCTTTCTTTGTTTCTTTCGCTCAATATTTGAACAAACTACACAAAATTACAAGACTGTCATCAATGACCACAAATGCAACAAAATACCCTGCTCTTTTGGTCAACAACAGAAACCTAAGAAATGACAAGAAAAGCTTCTTGAATGACCAAAGAACCAACTCCAACTGCGGTGGGTGTTAAAACATGTAAAACAGGCACGGCATAAACATAAGCGTTGGAGCTTAAATTAAGGTCTCAAGATTCAAGAAGCACAGCCAACTCGACCACAGCAAGTAACTTGATTATCGACATTTATGAAGTTACTTATATAAGTCATTAGTAACTTCATACCTAGAAATTTATAACTGTGCAATTATAAAAAAGCACGCCTTGCAATTTGTCACATCATGTTCCAAAAGAGTAAGATAAGAATACAAATCGTTTGTCCCTCCTAAACACTCGCACAATTCACATATATCAAAACTTACTGGGCACACGATCAGTCCTACTTAAAGAAAGTATAAACCAAATCACTAGATCAAGAAAGTGACTCCTTATACAAGACGCTGGAGTAATTTAACAAAAAAAACGCTTCAACTTTTATCGATGGAAAATTTCAATTTCATAATGTTTATATCAATCAATTAATGTATCAAAATTTAAAAAAAAAAATACTATGATTAAATATAAAAAAATAGGTAACAAACTAACCTCTTGTTGAAGCTTGGAGACTTTCTCCGTAAGAGTCTCACGGTCTTTCCGCTCCATAGCGGCGGCCTCCAGCAACCCGGCCTCCCTGAACCTCCTCCAGTCATCCTCCCATTCTCCTGAGGCACCCCTCACCAAAACACCGTTATTATCCAACAACGAATTCACCGGAGACAGTGGTGGCGCTGTTTCAGCGAAAGCAACGGCCTTCCCTTTTCCACCCAAGGAATTAATCCTTGGGTTCGAAACGGGGCCGCTCCTCTTCGCTTCGGCGTCTCTTGGCGTCAGCGTCATTGCCGGAATCGCTCTCCTCTGCGGCGTGAACACTGCTTGCTTGAAAACAATCCACTTTCTCTAGTAAGAAATCCTAATTCATATGCTCCTTAAGATTGCTATGTAACGAAAGAAAGGACGGCGATTAACGCAGTATTCAATCGGAGAACTGGCAATTGATTTTATTTATTTAATTATTTCTAAAAAATTTTCAAACCAAAGCTGTGTGTGGCGTCTGGTTATTTTAAATGAAAATATCGAGTGTCAGTTATCAATCTGATTTTACTTTAATGCCCCAAAAGTTTCTGACCATGGGCCTCATCTCATAGAGGGTATTGTAGTCAATATAATTGACAGTCGCTTGGAGAGTGAGCCAATGCCGTGTCCGGAGTGAGGTGATGGAGACTTACACATGCCTCGCCCTGCTTTTTAATTTTTTGACCGTTAGTTGACTTAATACAGTACATATTTTTCTCCATTATATAAATATTATTTTAATTCCTTAAATAAATTAACAATCTATAAGAAAAAAAATAGAATGTTCATGTTATTTTTTTAAATATACGATTTACAAAATACTTTTATCTGAATATTAAATATTAAAAATAAATATACCCAAAAAATAAATAAAACTTAAATATTAAAATTTGTATTTGAAAGAATGTTAAAATAAAAGTAATATATAAAATTAAAATAAAACTGATGTGTAATATATTTAATATTAATTTTTAATCAAAATATCAAATATTAAAAAAAAATCATATGTAAAAAATACATGAAATTTTAGTTATTACAATTTTTGTATTTTAAAATATATCAAAATAAAAGATATACGTATGATTTAAGCTTATTAGAATTAATAAATAACTAGTTCATTTACGATTTTAAAAAAATCGTCGCATAAAAGGCAAAAATGGTACTTGAAAGACTTTTTAAATCAATTAAAGGTCAAGGAAATGACTATTTTCTAATAAGTAATATCCAAGATATAACTTTTTTATACTAACTATTTTGTACAAACAAGTGTGAAATGATAAAATTAATTAATAAAATTATAAAATTAATAAATATAAATGAAATAAATAAAGTGACAATCAATATTATCAAGTATTATATCATATCAATTTGTACTTTAATATTATTTTTTCAATTCTTATTATTTATCTAAAAAAAATATTAGACAATATTTGTTAGTCTAAACTTACTAATTTGGAAAAAAGTTTGTCCCTTTAATATTATATTCATTTAATTCTTATTATTTATCTTAAAAAATAGAAAAAGTACAACAATAACCATATTTTTAAGAATAATTACTAAAATAAGTATATCATAAAAACTTTGATAGAATAAATCAAAAATATAATTTTTAGACAATAATACTCTTATAAAAATTGTTAAAAAATACTATTTTAAATTGTATTCAAAAATATTATTTTAAATTATATTAAAAAATATTATTTTAAACTATGTTTAAAAGTACTATTTTAAATTAATTTAAAAATATCGTTTTAAATAATATTAAAAAGTATTATTTTAAATTGTATTTAAAAGTATTATTTTAAATTATATTCAAAAATATTATTTTAATTTGTGTTAAAAATTAATGTTTTAAATTGTATTTAAAAGTTTCATTTTAAATTGTGTTAAAAAGTATTGTTTTAAATTGTGTTTGAAAGTATTATTTTAAATTATAGTCGAAAATAATATTTTAAACTGTATTTAAAAGTGCCATTTAAACTACATTTAAAAGTATTATTTCAAATTATATTCGAAAGTATTATTTTAAATTACGTGCAAAAAATACAAATCTTCATTAATTACTTGTAAAAAGGAAATTATCAAAGTCATTAAGGTGTTTAGAGTGAACTATTTATGTTGAAATTAGTTGCGTATATAAGTATTTAGTAGAAAATAATAATAAAAAAATTATCCACTACATTAACTTTTCTTTTTTCTTTTGATTTTTAGGTAATAATTTGGCAATTTGATGGCATTTAAAAAAAAATCTAATTTTTTTTCTCAAACTCCCATTTATAGGTCTTTGTTAGTAGATTGTTATTCAAACAAGACTATAATGTAATGATAGTATGGTACATATCTAATAAACTTTTGTTGCATATAATAAATTTTTTGTTATAATAAATTAAAATTTTAATTTAAAAATCAAAAGTAAAATAGAAGAGTTAAAAAGTATAATAGAAAAGTTATTATATACAAAAAGAAAAAATTAGTATCGTATATAAAGGTGACAATTTAGGTCATAATTCAATTATTCGATACGATTAAACAGAATTAAATTTAAAAATTTTGATACGAATGATACGAATTGTAGTTTTGTCACACGATTAATAATCATGTCGAATTCGATTTTGACTTTTTGAATTTGTTTATAACATGATTAAGATATAATTAATTAAATAAATTATCGTATTTAAATAAAAGATCATTTAATATAATAATTTTATTTATTAATATTTTAATATATAATTTATATTTAAATAAATAAATTAAATTTTATATTAATTAATTAAATAAATTAAATCAAATTAATAATTTAATTATATCATATCACCTATTTAATAAATAGGTGACATGAATAATAAATAAATAATATAATTAATAAATAAATCGTATTTAAATTAAAAATTTATAATACGATTAATAAATTAATTAAATTTAATTTAAATAAAAAATATTATAAATTTATTAATTCGATACGAATACAACATAATTATAAAAATTATATATTATATTATAATGTATTATTATATTATAATTATAAAATATATAATGCACTGTTATATATACGACACAATTATTATCATAATTATATTATAATGCACTGTTATTAGTGGCTTAATGATTTACAGGGCCAAAAGGATGATGAGCACTTTAGGAACATGAAAAGCTGTTTACTCAGGACTGCATGTGGTTTTCTTATTAAGGCAAAGCTATAATGCAGTCGGTCCCATGAGATGGTGACATGAGTTGTATTGTAGCCCGTCCGCTCCCACTTAGTAGCCAAGAAATGAAAAATAGTATTGAAAAGGTTCATATGAAAGATAAAATATTTTATATTAGTCATTATCAATTTCACTCAAAAAGTTAGAATTTTTATCATTTAAGGATATTCTCTGCCCAATTTTTTTAATGTCGTCCATACAGTTTAACTCATTGAATTTAACAGTAGGAACGACATTGAACAAATGGACCAAATTATGTCTTAAAATGATAAAAAATTGGATGAAATTGATAATAATTCTTATTTTAGTATTTTGACTTATTTTTTAAAAAAATATATGTATTGTTATTAAAATAAGTATTTATTGATATAATTATTGTAAGACCAATTTAAAAATTAATTTAATTTATTAAATTACTTTTACATAAAACATAAAAACCAATTTAATTTATTCAAAATTGCGTATATAAAATACTAGAGATTGTAAATAATTTATTATATTATTTTTTTATTGGAATATTATAGAAGATAGCCATTAATTTGAATATAATACAAAATAACAATTGTAGATACTTAAAATTCGCTGAACTTCTGACACAACTCTAATTTTCCCGTGTAATTGGTTCGTTTGTATAAGTCTACGGCAAGAATGTAACGTCAAGGGTACTTGGAACATTTTTTTAAAGGGGGAAAAGGCGGCGGCAGATTTGCAAAGTGTAGGCTTAGAATGTAAAATTACGGATCTCTCTCGCTTGGTCGCTTCAGCTTATTATGTGTTTTATAAGCGAGTAAGATAGTGTCACCTGTCTTTTCTGATCAGCAGTCGTATTTAGTTTATGAGCAGTGGACTAATTATGGTTTCTTGAGTTTGCATCCAACCTCAAGGTCAGTATAAGCGAGTAAGATGGTGTCAGTTGAGTTATCCTCTAATGAGATGGTCTTATTTTTTATTTATTTATTTCTTTTATCGTTCATAAAATTTAATTAAATATTTATTAACAATATTATTCATTTTATTTTAATTTTTAAGAATTTAAAACAAATGAATCGAAATTTTTTTTAAGAGATTATTCATCTTAATACTATTCTCACTTAAATACGTTTAAGTACAAAATTTTTAAAAATAACCTATCACTTATTCTAAAAAATCTTATTTATATATTAATTCTAACTCTATTTTTATAATTTAAAAACTTTTTCTTGTAGCTCTTATCCCTATAACCATTCTAAAATCTGTCAATAGTCGTTCCTTACTCAAACACTTTCTCCTCGGCTCCACTATCCGTCTTCTAGAATTGAGATACTATAGACCCACTAACTTTTGCTTGGTTCGTCCTCGAGTCCACTATTGACTGGAGGAGAGTTGACTCTAATATTATACTGTGAGATCCGGTCTAATACTTATCAACGATATTATCCGATTTAGTTCAATCCTTGGGACCTCACGATTTTGTTTTTATTAATAAATCTATCGAAGACTTTTCAAGAGGTCACTCATTTTGGTGCTGCTCTCACCCAAGCACTCTTAATTATAAAGTTTTGGAGAATAAATCATCATCTAGCCCAAAAGGCCTTGTTGACATATTGGTTCTAACTCCACTTTTATATCCTAAGAACTTTCTCTCGCATTTTAATGTGAGACTCCCTCCTACCTTCACAGCATATTATAAGACCCGATCCAACTCTTATTAACGATATTGTCCATTTTGGCCCAACTCTTGGGGCCTCATGATTTTATTCTTGGTAATGGATTAATCAAAATTTTTTAAGAGATCACTTATCTTGGTACTGCTTTCGGCCAAGTACGCTTAACTGCGAAGTTCTTAGGAATAAACTATCACCCATCTCAAAAGATCTCGTTGACATATTATTTTTAACTTTACTTTTATAGTTCAGAAACTTTCTCTCCCATTTTGATATAGGACTCGCTTCTATCTCTACAGCCATCTTGAAATTTGTCAAGAGCTGTTCTTTACTTAGACACTCTCGCCCCGATACCACTCTTTGCCTTCTACGATCGAGATATTACAGGCTTATCAGCTTTTGCATGGCTCGTCCTTAAGCTCACGATTGTATTAGAAAAAAGTTGGCTCAATATTATACTGTAAGACCCGATCTAATGCTTGTTAACCATATTATCCACTTTAATTTAACTCTTAGAGCCTCACGATTTTATTTTTAGTAACAGATTAATCAAAAACATTTTAAGAGGTCACCTATCTTGGTACTGATCTTGCTCAAGCACACAAAACTGTGAAATTTTTTAGAATAAACTACCATCTATCTCAAAGGTCTCGTTGATATATTGGTTTCAACTCCACTTTTATAATTCAGAAAATTTCTCTCTCATTTTAATGTAGGACTTTCTCCTACTCCTATAGCCATCCTAAAACCTATCAAGAGTCGCTCATTGCTCAGGCACTGTTACTCTAGCACCACTTTTTGCTTTTTAAAATTAGGATATTACAAGCCTACCAACTTTTGCTTGACTCATCACACCAGAAGAGAGTTGGCTCTGATACCAATAGAATTATTACACTTCTGCTAGTAGGGTCCATACATGACAATCGTTATAGACTGATTCACATATTAATTGTTATACCCAATTATAGGTAGTCTTGTTATAGTATAGT